>OX381712.1:12211732-12508825 GCA_947462335.1 Harmothoe impar
TAAGGTGTCCCTGTACTTAAAAGCACGGAGTAACACCAAGAATGCCCACTCATCTTCGCATTGTTATAAAAACTGAACCGCTAGGGTTAGAAGCGTACTGGCGGTGGTTTCATGGAGCCAAGATATATACCTTTCAATAAAATAAACTTATATAAACATATTCTGAGGTTTCTGATTTGTCCTTCCTCAGCTCAATACCTACATAAGTCAGCGGCTTGACCCATATATTGGGTGATTAGTATAATTTCCTGTTGGAGCAGTTAGTAAATTATTGAGCTCAATAGCTCTGACGTTTTGGTTGCGGATCTACTCTTATTCCCAAATCCTTCCGATGGACAGCCTGGAAGACAAATGGGCCTGGATGAGTTTATATCTAAAGAAACTGATCCAGAACCCCGGTTCATTTTTCAATGAGGATTATTTATTACACCCATTTGAAGCATACAACCACCTATATTAACATTATTACATTAGTTATTTTACCTATCAAATATGTGTATATTACGATTTCGATAAATTATTGAGATATCAACAGGGCGACTAATTGAGCAAAAGTGGGATTTGAACCAATTTCCTTTTGAGTGCTACACAGTAGCAGAGTACATAAGGTCCAGTGTAGGTATAGATCTATAAGTAAACCCCCATCCTGTAAATGTACAGTTGGGGCCTGAGACTATCTGAAGGAAGGATCTGGTAACTACCACATGACCTTGTACTTAGGATTTCCAGAGCCTTCATCTGAAGGATTTGGGAACGAGAATAGTACTGATCCTGCTAGAAACCTTTGCTCTTAAAGAGAAAAACGGCTCCTAAATGTAACCACCTCCTGGATGTATCATGATTTATCTTGTTGCAGATCGCCGACTTGGACCTATTTCATTGTATTACAGCCACTGGTGAATACAAGGCCTTCCCTGACCTTAAAAATGCTGACTTTGTTTGTCAATACGAAGAGGTTTGCTCTATACTTGATTGTCCAATCAAAGATACAAGTGAAGATTACTCCACCTGTCCTTGTTTTGTGTCTTGCTATCCTGAATGCACATGCTATCGAAATTTCTTTGATGCAACCATTAATTTTATGAACTGTTCATCAAGAAAGATGACAAGTCTTCCTATTGAAGGTCCCTCATATGTCAGACACATGACTTTAGATGGCAACTACCTGACTTCTATAAATGCATCAAGTTTGGATTTTCCTCATTTGCAAAAGCTAAATGCTGCCAACAGCCATATTTCATATATAGAACCAGGAGTCTTTAGTAATCTACATAAGTTGGAAATTCTACATCTACAAGAAAATAACTTAGATATTATTGGCAAACACACATTTGCCTTCCTTATCCATCTACAAGAGCTTTATTTGCAAGGAAATAAGATTCATCACATTGACAATGGTAGCTTTGATGACCTTGTCCTGTTGAAGGTTTTATGGTTACATGGAAACAATTTAAAATCCCTTCAGTTTTCACTTCTGGACAAAATGTATTCTCTCAGGGAACTTACACTGCATGATAACCCATGGTCATGTGACTGTCAGTCCGGACCTGCATTGAAGAAGATACTGACGCATTCAAAAGCGACTTTGAATCATTCATATATCTATTGTAACAACACAGTATCCTCAGACATAGCGTATAATGCTGAAATTGGCTTGTCTCAATACAACATGACAAACTCCACAGGTATCACCACATTATCCATGCATCACCAAGCTGTGATAGACGTAGACTTTACAGAATGCACAAACAGAACAGTCATAGAGAGGGTGTACCATCACACTGTGCACCACAAATCCATCACTGAGGTTGTCTCACTTGCTGCAGTGGTTGTTGTGGTGGCCATCTTTATAGTTGTAATATTCAAGACTCGCCTGCTGCTCAGAGTTTGGTTCTACAACAAATTTGGTGTAAGATTCCATCGAGAAGAAGATGACAATAATGACAAGCCTTATGACATATTTATAGCATATGCCAAGGTTGATGAGAGACTTGTTGTTCGTGAACTTCTGCCTGAATTGGAGGAAAGGGATATATCTTACAAGGTAACAATTTCTTCTAGCACATGTTTGATTTTAACAATTGTGGGAATTGATGGATTGAAATATTATATTATGAGCAAGCTTGGTAATGTGTAGATTCCATTAAACTTCAGCTATTGACAAATATACAAATGTTGAGCTGGCACCAGAAATCAAAGGTTAATAGCTGACAGTGCTTTCTTCTCTCTAGGTATGTCTAGAGTGTCGAGACTGGCATCCTGGTACCACAACCACTGATGCTGTTGTTGCTTCTGTCCAGCTGAGTAAACGTACCATCGTTCTAGTAACACCAAACCACCTGGACACACAGTGGTGTGAATACGCATTTGATGCTGCACACTACCAGGTAAGTGATAGCACTCCATTCTAATTGAGTGCTTACTGTTCCAAGAATTAGAATAGGTAGGTCAGTTATTTCTTTTTTTTATGTTGAAATAACCAGAAGTTATCATATGATTGTAGAAAACTAGTCAATGTTACTGTGGCTACAAACAATTTCAAGGTGGCGAATATAAATCAATTCCGGTTACTAGGGCCAGTGCCTAGATTGATTGATTGAAATTCTTTTATTTATACTGAGAACCTATAGGCAAATCTGTGCCTGTAGTTATTGGATTTCCAGATACACAAGTGGTTTCATCTTGGATGCATGTCTCGTGTGTGATGTGTTCAACTATCATCATTTTGCAATCGATTGACACTGGGTTGACTTTTACAGGTATTAAAAGACAAACAGATCCGACTGATCCTTGTCCTGACTGACATAGAACTTGAGGCCCGTCTGACACGAGCTATGAAGCTGTACATGAAGACAAACACCTTCTTGGTGATTGGAGAGAGGTGGTTCTGGAAGAAGCTGAGATACTACCTGGCAGTCAACCCTCGTGGTGCAGATCATGTTGTGGGAAGAGAATTCAGACTTATGAACGCGTACTGAATTATAGAACTTTTTTTTTTTTTTTTTTTTTTTTGAACAACTTTAACTTTTATTGCCGGTTTTTTTCAGATAATAAAGTGTACAATGTATGACATACATGTGCGTCAGCATCCAACGATGTTATTGTTTCATGTTTTCATTCGAATATATACATGTAAGGAGAATTCAATGCGTAGTCTCAATAGCGTATATAAACCCTGCGAGTACCGGTAACATTTTTCTATAGCTATTACAAAGATTCAACTCGACTAACATGACATACATTTTGTTTATAGATTTCAATTAAAATTGGCAATAAAAGTTATGGGTGGAGCCTTATACCTTGGTAATCTTCTGGCTCCCCCATTTCAGCGTTATGCAGAATAACATGTAAGTGTTACACCAAATATCAAATTAATACATGTATTAGCAAGAATGACGACAACATTTTTACAATTTAATCTCATTTTACTTTGAAGTTCCCCGTTTATTTAATTTAATAAAAAAAATTCTTACAGAAAAAAAATCTTCATTAATACTTATGTGGGAATGGTACCTTCCAGTACGGTTTTAGCCTTGTTCTTAAATTCAACCAATGATTCTATACTACGGTCTTCGTGGGGCAGTCCATTCCATATCTGTCCACTTACAACCTGAGGACTTTTCTCATACGCAGCGCAATGAATGATATGATAGAAGAGTAGTGGTGCCTGTGCGGCCCTAGTGAGTCTTCCACAGTTTTTCCTATATTTATCGCCAGTATTAGCTCTCTTAAAAGCCATAAGTTTAACATGGTACTCCCTTCTATGATTTAGCATGGGTACCTTAGCCAACCTATGTACATCAGCGGTTGGTGTCATAATGTTTAAACCTAAACAAGTCTTTAGGCATTTATTTTGGGTTCTTTGAAGAGACTCTAAGAGATCCACATGGGTATTCATATACATAACATCAGCATAATCTATTATGGGAAGTACATAGGACTTGTATACATGTAACAGTACCTTCCTAGACATCATTTTTTTTAAGTGAAACAATAATAACGATTTAAAACGCAATCTCTTGATCAAGTCCTTGGTATGTAATACAAAATTAAGCTCTTGGTCAACGATTATACCCAAATACTTATATGAAATTACCTGTTGTAAAACATTGTCTTTCAATTTTACCGTGGGTTTGGGAAGACGCTTCAGTGTTGGTGCCGCTGCAAACACCATAACTTTAGTTTTAGACTCGTTCACAGTTAATTTATTTAGCCCAGACCAGGTAGTAAAAGAACTTAATGCTAGGTTCAGACTGGCTTCAACAACCTTAAAATCCTTACCGGACACATATAGGACAGAGTCGTCCGCGTACAACATGGTTTTATGAGTATCATTTCTATTTATGCAATCATTTATATACAAAAGAAAAAATAAAGGGCCTAATATCGAACCCTGAGGCACACCACAAGAGAGAGAAATTTCATTTGATTTGATTTGATTTGCAATTGTACACTGTTTTCTATTTTTTAAATAATTTTTTACTAAGTCCAATTTTTTTTGCCGAATTCCATATAATTCTAATTTTTTCAGTAGTATAAAATAATTTACGGAATCAAAAGCTTTTTTTATATCGATAAAAGCAGCCATTGTAAAATTACCTATATTACGATTTTTCAAAATATCATCAACAAAATCACTAATCGTATCTGTAGTTGATTTACCTTTTTGGTAACCCCCCTGAAAGGGGGATAAAATTTCATTTAATTCCAAATGTGTAGAAATTGCAGTGTGCATCAGTCGTTCAAGAATTTTACCGGGTACCGGTAACACACTAATGGGTCTGTAATTAGACACATTTTGCATTTCACCCCCCTTAGGCAAGGGCGTAACTGTAGCAATTTTCCAAGTGTCCGGAATAATCCCATTATTAACGCACAGATTTATGATCTTAATAAACCTTGCTGGCTTAGCCAGTACAGTATCCCTAAAGATATTTGATGGTATATAATTAAGAGAGGACGATTTGGATACATCTAGATCCTGAACACATTTAACGATATCCTCATTTGAGAACTGAAAGGGTGGCATATCTACCTCACACTCTGTACCTTGAAAATGCCAGGGATCAGTATGTTCCTGTGCCAACCTTGGGCCTATATGTGCAAAAAAAGAATTTATATACTCAGCAGTATCCACGATAGGTATACTCCCAATTTCATCGTCAACTAGATTTATTCCAGCTGAACTACTTTTTTTTGAACCCAGAATTTTCCTAATATTTTTCCAAAATTTCTTACTATCTTTAAGTGTCTCATCACATTCCTGTTTAAAATACTCAAATCTGGCATTTTCCCTTTCAAAATTGACTGAATTTCTTAATCTACGAGCCAAATGCCAGTCCAGTATGGTACCGGTACGTCTAGCAGTGGCTAACAAGTCATTTTTGTCTCGTGTTCTTTCTAATAAATAGTTAGACATCCAGGGATCACTATCAATCCTGATTTTGAACTCTCGTATAGGACATGAAATGTTTAAAGTATTATACACATTTTTTTCAAAAATATTCCAGCATACATTCACATCATTTGATTCATCAAACTCAGACCAATCACAGTTTTCCAAATCTGCCAGATAAATATCCTTAACAAAATTCTTATAGGACCTTCCGGTGAAGAACCTGAATCCCTTCTTAATCGCTTCATGTTTTCTAATAACATATACCGGTAGGTGGTCAGATAAATGTATATCCATAGGACCATACGACAGTATATTAGAACAATTTGTAAAAATTAAGTCGAGACACGTATTATAACCAGCGGTAGTTGTCACAGAGTTTATAAGTTGAAATAGGTGAAAATCTTCCATAGCTTCATATAGGGTTGATCTTTCATCATCGTCAGTTAACGCATCCACATTAAAATCACCGATTAGAACCACATCATACGTGTCTAAAGCATCAATTTGCATTAATAAAGCTTTTAATACATCACAAAAATTATTTAAGTTACCTCTAGGAGGCCTGTATACATTACCAATGATGGTTTTTCTACCTTTACCTTTTTGTACATACATCCACTGTATTTCAATATCACCATTACCTCTATTTAAATGTGAAAACATACCAGCCGAGCAGGTAATATCGTCAGAAATGTGGGCCACCAGCCCCCCCCCCCTGTGTATACTAATTCTGTCATGTCTATACATGTTGTATTCGTTCAGTGTATAAAGATCATCCTCATCGTCATCATTAAAAAAAGTTTCAGAGAATAAAAGTACATCTATGCCTAATTTTTCTAACTCCATTTTAATACCGGCAGGTTTGTTTCTCACACTCCTAGCATTAAGGTGGACTATGGAGAAGCCCCTATCAAAATTAACCGCGCCTGTGACGTCTGTAACATATTAACACATAGGCACCGATGATACCATCCCTAGTTCCACATACATAACAAACGGAAAATATACATACACTCAAAAAATATGAAAAAATAGACCCAAAAAAATCCCAGTTCCTTCCCCAGAATAGGCATCGACTCTTGTGGTCACCCATTCTTTTATTACATAAATTTACCCAACTAGTTAGAGTATATAAGAGCTTAGGTCCAGGCACATTTGGTACATGATGCTGGTACAAAAACCACAATTAATGACCAACTCGAGATCATATTTCATATCAATATATAGTAGCCACATAGGTAGAATATGTCGTACAAGACCATACAATAGGATATCAACTAAAGTTCAGCGTATCATAAATTACTCCCCTCAAAGGCAAAGAGCTAAGTCTCGATCAGCTGATCGCACACCGCGTCTAGAGGTGGGCGTGGCAGATTTTCCTTCTCATTTTACACACCAGGCGGCAGCACCAAGGCTTCACAAGTCCCTCTCCGCTACATGGTATATTGCTTAAACGTACCCCAAAATCACTGAGACTATATGTCAATGCATGTATAGGGTCTCACATCAAGTACATGGATAGATGTTTAAACATATTTATATAATGAGTTATGTCAGAAAAGTAAATAATTAGGAGAATTTGGAAAAAAGACATTACATATTTGTCAACTGCCCTTTTGCTCTAGGTATATATTGGGTATCTTTACAGATTTACACAGGCCTTGCACATACATTTAGGAATTATTGAGCTGGTGGTTGAGCAGGGGGGGTGTCGGCCTTGATGATCCCCTCTCTGATACGCTCGAGCAGTTTGCCGTGGAGGTTTCCAGTCTTTATATTCGCCTGTATACAAGAGTTCTTTTGACCCAGGTGATGTCCACATCCCCAGACGGGGTGAAAACTTGCCTCATAGAGGTGGCCATAGGATTTCTTGAGGTGTTCACGTAGATCAGGCTGCTGGAATTTAATTACATTATATCTATGCAGTTCTTTTTCAGCCATTTTTTTCCACTCTGGCGTTTCCTTGACCTTCTTTCCAAGTGTCATTATCGAATACGGGTTTACGAGGGTCATGATGTTTCCTGCCGTCTGCATATCACCACACTGCTTGGCTTTGGCGTGCTGGAACGCCTGCTCGACACTAACAAACTTCATTTCGCCGTCCTGGATATTGCAAGGATAGAGGTTAGAGAGTTTATTATACTCAGACCTGAACATTGTTCCGTCCTGTGTCAGTTGTGTGGTTGCCTCCTCTAGATTTATGCCTGCGTATGGGATCTGAGAGATCCTTGCGTGGGAATACGAACGGTCATTTATTATGACAGCTCTTTGTCTCAATTTCGCTTGTTGACCTTTGGCTTTGGCTAAGAAATAAATAGCCCTGAGGTCGTTGAACTCTCTCCTTTCCACCTCGTCTAACTGATCACCAATGGACACACCGTCCCATCCTTCCGCCTCCCTGAGGTATTTTAAGTTGCGTATGACCTCGGACTTACATGAGTTCTTGTAGAAAACAACTTTTACAGGGCGATGACCGCCCCTTGACTGAGCGGGCTGGTCTGTTCCTATACGTCCGGGCCTTCGTTGTTGTTGCTTGACAGCGCCTTGGCGTGACACCGACTCTATCATTTCCACTCCCCATTTCATGCCAGTGTCAACTAGAAGAGACTTTACGTCCTCCTTCAGGTCTTCCCCCTGCGATTCTGGGAAGCCTTCTATAATAATTATTTTATCGAGTTCAGCTTTATCGTATTTCTCAAACCTGTGTTGATGGTCGATCAGCACTCGGGTAGCCGCGTCGGATGACAGGGAGATTTTCAAGATGGCCGCGTTCGTCTTCGTCAACGTTTCATTTACCAAATTCATGGTGCCTTTGTTGCCGTCCAGAGAGGTCCTAATTTCGTCTAAAATGGCACTTTGGGTAGCATTTGCAGTATTTAGCGAATCTATGGCTTCCTGCAGACCCTCCAGGGTCTTATTTGTTGACGCAGAAAAGGTTTCTTGGGTTTGTACTCGAACGTCCAGGGCGTTCAAGGCCCGTATGACATCATCCAGTTCTGATCCCTCAGCGAGCAGCGGAGGTAAAACCCCGTCCCCGTTCCTCTTCCTTGTTACTGGCATGGCTGAATTTTACGCTAAGCTCGACTCTATACCTTCATAAAGGTTGTGTGAAGAAAAGTAGTGGCTCCTCTAGCTATAAGTCTAGTATAAACGTCAATATGTCCGGACCGCGCTCCCTCCCCTTCCTAGCCGGTTGTCGCCATCTTGCCTTGACTCGAATGTTCAGTTCTCATATTTTATCCAGATTTCTACATATCGAACAAGCTGAGGTCCTTGCATCTTGTATTTATAATTAGATAGCATCTGATTCATATGCATTCTAATAACTATCATATGTATTTGCATTGCCATAAATCGTTAGGATATCTTTCAGCGAGTGCTGGAGACAATATATACCTACATGCTTCATCATACTTGCCATATTTGATCATTTTTCTTTTTTTTTTATTGAGTGTTACTTGTGCATCTATCATCAACAGCTCGGTGGCTAGATTGAATTCAGTTTTACTCCAGTTGCACAGGTGTGTTTCAGTTGCTTCTCAGTGGGGCAACCCGAGTGAGTTTTTCACCATGGCTGCATTAAGGTTAAAGAACTGTCAGTTGATCCATGGTTGATTTACTAGGCAAGGATTGGCATGATACATGCATCCAGCTCTGGAAAGTCACTTGCCAGGGCGGCTACGTGAATAACCTATAGACTTGAACAGTGTTTGTACCTAGCATTCTATTGTCTGGTCAGCATGGGCAATTGTACCCCCCCCCTACAAATGACAAAGGCACCTTATGGGTATCAAACAATACGTTGGGTAGTTTCAGTACATAGACCACACACCCTTGCAGTATTGGGCCCCGACCGTAACTTTACGGTGTGTGTGTTTACTCATTGATGTAGACCTACGCTGGACCTTATATACTCTACTACGGTGTATCGGCACTCGAATCCCAGTCTTGCTCAATTAGAAGAACAATGTACTATTGATATCTCCATAATGCAACTTAATTGAAATGAAGTACCTAGTGACATATTTACTAGGTAACATATCTATGTTAGTATTGCTGATATCTATGCTTTAATTGGGTTGAATAAAGATTCTGATGCTCAAATGCATCAACAGATTCATATCATACCCATCCCAGGAAGTAATGCTGGGGTTTGAACTTTGAAAAGGGAGCATGGAAAAAAAATGGAACACTGATGAATTGATAGTATACAACATATGAAATAATGATTGAATAATGGTTAAGTCATAGTTAACCAATTTACCATCATTCCCTCAATGTAGATTCAACATTATTTAAACTTTAATAAACATTATTCTAATGTTTATAACATGTTCATGACATCAGAAGAAGGTTATGCTTAGGTTGAACAATCTAACGTCGTCCTCTACATGTTAATCAACATGTTTTCAAATTTTAAATAAAGTCAAATTAATGTCAAATCATCTTCAAATTTATGTTAGATAAACGGATATTTGAGTCCACAATTTTCACTGCAATCTTATCTTATTTAATAATATTCTATAAAGATAAACGTTGAATTAATGTGTTTTTTAGCTGGGTGGTAATGACTATGACAGCACTATATGTGCACCCTTACAGACTCCAAACATACCTTCTCAGACAACCAAAGATCGGTCAAATACCAGATACACCTTGATCGTATTGCAACCCAATGACTTGATGACAGTAGAGTTATTGAGTCCTATTAATCCCAATCCTAATGATTATTATTCAAAGAAAGGGCTATTAGGGAGTGTTCATTTTTTAACAACAGGGGGGGGGTTGGTGAGTTTAGGGGGGGGGCGTAAAATAACTTGACCCCTCCTAAGGGGGGGGCGTAAAATAACTTGACCCTCTTGAGGGGGGGGGCATAAAATATGTCGCGATATGACGCTGAATACTTTAACTGTTCACTTTTTTCTGTAGAAATGCCTTAAAATTACCTCTAAAATCATAAAATTTTCTTGCAACACTTTGTGTCGTAGTGAATTTTCAACATTTTCATTGCAAACTCCCCAGATTTAAATGTTTCTCCACATTGGTCATTCTTGTGATTCGTCCAGATCCAATGAGAACTCTCTTTGCCTTTATGTGGGGGGGACTTATTTTTGCCTTTATGTGGGGGGGACTCATCAAAGGAAGATCAAAATACATCAAATTTCACCATTAGCCTTCTTGATTTTCAAAAATTTCTCAGGGGGCATGCCCCCAAACCCCCCCTACCATAAAACCTCGTTTATAAGCCGAGCCTGGTATGTGAGTCAGATCGGCGGTGTATCTTATAGGATATGCCCATTGTCAGGGTGTGGATTATACACAAGTTTTTGCAACTATGGTACAGTACTAAAGTCACTATATTCAGGTTGCCAATGCGGCTTAAAGGATCTGCACAAGGTTGGGGTGCAGCTAATATGAAAGCTTATACGCGAAGTTTTACAGTAGTAGGCTACTGCTGTGACACGTGATTGGCAAATGACCACACAACTATTTCAGTGATGGTTTAAGATGGGGGGGTAGACATGCCAGATGTGCCAAAATGCATCAGATTGCAATATTTGAAGTCAAGAATTTCAATTTTTTTAAGACCTTCCCATCCAAAAAACAAAGTTCCATCCCCAAGCATAAAGGCTGGCTTATACAGATTTTAGCTTTGATACAATTCTGGCCAAAATGCACCAGAATGCACCATTTCAGGTCTAGATTTTGAACTGTTCCCAAAAGTTTCACACTAAAAACAGGCTTCATAATACAGATTGGGCAAGAGGAAACAGAATGCACTATTTAAGGGCTATATTGTCAAATCTTCCCAAACCCTTCCCCCCCCCCCCCAAAAAAAAATCTTATTTTTGGTCAAAATGCAGCAGAATGCACTATTTTCCTAAAAAAATGAAACAGGTTTCCAGCCCCAATCATAGAGAATAGATCAGAGCTGAGCCTTAATATATTGTGTGCCAAAATGCATCAGAATGCAGCATTGATCGTCGTAGGCTTTCAAATTTTCTTGAGGTGGCATCCCACCCAAAAAGTCCTGGACTCAAATTGTTCCTCTTCAGAGTTTGCATTGTGCACAGTGGCCCCACATTTGCCAGTAAGATGTGTGTTTTCAACAGGTCAGTCTGCCGGTTGATTGTTTTTGCTGGTATAACAGAGCAGACCAGACTGCAAAAAAAATATATTGTTGAGTTCGAACCAAAAACAGACATGGTTGGACACCCCCAAAATTGATATTCCAAAATTTACAGAATTTCTGTTATTGCATCAACAAAATTGTTTTATCAATGCACCCTTTGATTGGCAGGTAGAGGAACAATTTGTGTATCTAATATTGAAAAAAGTTTGTAGTAATTCAGGCTTCTCCGCAGGATGAAAAAGCACACTGTACATTTCGCGTTATTTTGATGAATGCCAAGTGGCTAGTAGGCGAGTCAGATCAGTGGTGTGGCTTATAAGATTGGCCCAGGGTCAGGGTATGGCTTATACATAAGTTTTTGCTACTAGGGTACAGTACTAAAAGTCACCATAATCAGATCTCTGGTGCGGCTTATAGGATCGGCCCAAACTCAGGGTGCGACTTATACACGAGTTAGGCTTATACGCGGGGTATTACAATATATCCTAAATATCAAGTATAGATGCATTTCTAGGTAGCACCGATGCGACACATAGGAATGCAATGCAAATTGATGCAGACAAATTTAAAGGGGGGGGGGCGCAAAATAACTCAGCTTCTCCCGAGGGGGGGCCAGATTTTAATTTGGCCCTTCCCGAGGAGGGGGCGCAAAATAACTTGCGTGTCAAAACGAAAACTCACCAACTCCCCCTGTTGTTAAAAAATGAACACTCCCTTATACAGTAAACAGAATCCATATGTTACTGCGTGGGTGAGAATGTATATCCAGAGGGAATCAATGATTCAATGATTTATGAGATGAGCCAATTATCCCTTAATTTCCCGAAAATGATTTCATATGCACAACTGAGGATATATACATGTATAAGCCCTAAAGTCTCTAAACTTATCATTATTGCTTTAAATTACAAGAAAAAGAGTTCATTGAAAAATGTATGCATGGGCCATGGATGATTTATATATCAATATACATTGCATTTTCGGGAAATATTCAAGTGGTATAAATATGCACAGTGACCATAGAATACATTACATTTATATTCCAGACACAGAAGCCAAGCAGCAAATATTATGTTAAACCCAAAGGTAAAAATGAACCATCTAGACTACATCTAGTATGTACTGATCCATTTTTAACTCTCGTTCATATATACTCAGAGAACTAGATCTAATCCATATCTGCTTGATAGGGTCAACTGACCATATATACATTAGAAAACTTGGATTTTCCCAATGACTCAAGTAAATTCCCCAATGTGTGAGGTAAGTAAGGAAGTAAATTGGTGTGACCTGGTGACCTACTGTAAGGCTGAGTGTAGAGCCGTGTCCTCGCTCTGTGTCTGGCAGGGTTGGCTAACCATGTGTGATGAAGTTATAAATAGTTTCAGGCACAGGTCTTTAGGGATGTGTTGTCTTCAGGGACGTCATATTACATTGCTACGGCTATGTTTACTACCTAGCACTACAGATTATGTGCCTTAGTTATAATGCTCCAAATGCATTTCTCTAGATCTGTATCATAGAGGCGACCTGATGTCACTTCACCTGCATGACAATAATCCTGGTCAATACAAGGCATTTTGAGACTGGTAGACATTGGAGGGGGAAGTTAACCCATGGATATGGAGTTTTCAAAGTGTTTTTATGAAAGGATGGGTACCACACTACCATATCATTATTATTATTTTATTCTGATGCACAGAAGACCATCCCATAGGGACACTTGGGTGCCATCAGATGGTGACTGCACTGTAATCAAATGGGTGCCGTCTTTAACTGGCTTGACAGAAAACGGTTTATTTAGGACAGATGACCCAGTAAACAAAAAACGTTATACAACATTTTGTAACGTTAATTAACGTTATATAACGTTTCTCTAAGGCTGCTCACTATGGCATAACGTTATAAACAGTTTTAGAACGTTATTTTGACGTAAAATAACGTTTTTTTGTTAGCTGGGGAAGATGTAAATGGGCTGCAAAGGTTAATGGATGTTATAACACTTTGAATTAGTAATTAGTTTTTTTTTGAGTATGAGAAGATGTAAAAACACCATTTATTTATCCTTGCAACATAAAGAATTTATACAGCTTGAAAATATATATCACCAGCAATCAATATGAGTACATTTAGTTAATCTATTATAATCCTATAGAGGAAATATCATCTTATGTCGTTATATTTATGACAAAATAAACTACACTAAACAATAGTAGTGTAAAAATTCTTAATCCTTAGATACTTTTGATTCAATGCCTCATGTATTTCAGTATCACTTATGATTTAAATGATGTAGCGGGATACCAGGGATTGGGCACAATCCTGTATAAATGTCTATATTAAATGCCTTAATGTTAATAATGATCATTAATAACATGATATGTCATCAATCGTTTACATGTCAAATTGTCTCTTTAAGTCAAAGACATACCGGTAGTTTTTAGCTATTAATGCATCTACATTCATTTACATTTAACATCCATTAAGTCAAACAGCCCATATATATCTTCATCTGCCCTAAATAAAATGTTTTCTATAAGGCCGGTTAAAGATGGCACCCAGTCAAAGAAGTCAAAGTAAGAGAGAAAAAACAACAACAACAACAACAAGTGTTAAGGGGTGTTCTGTATTTTATACACATCTACAAGACAGCTTAGTGTCCTATATAGCAGCTTGTCGTTAATGGGAGCCTATTTTCTTTCATGCCCCAGTTAATTTGTATTCAAGATGGCATTTCAGATGAATCTCTTTTTTTTTGTTATGTATCTCATGACGTGATTTTACCAAGTTATGTGCGTCGATACGGGAATATTTTTACTATTGGCTCACTTTTGAAGCATTGTATGATGGTTTGTTGAGAGATACATGGGGAAAATTATACATGCATACATTATATGGTCCTTGTTCAATTGTTTGCCATGCTGCCCTTTTCTGTATGAATTTACCCCTATTTTCATTGGAAGAGCTAATATGCACACATTCAGTTGGGTGGTGATATACTGCTTTAGTCCGGCACATGGCAGCTTTCCCATTCCTGACACAGTGAATTATTGCCTTCTCATTCGTTACCATCTTTAACAGGAGCCATACAGAGGTATCTTTATTTTGTACACCAACAATGACTCCACTGGGGAGAGTATTATATGTAAAGAAATGGTGGTTGAATATAGAATTCTGAGGAGTTTTTTCGTTAACACTAAAAAATAAAATAATCATTTCAGAGCAATATGTACCCATTTTCAGATAAAACACCAATATGTTAGAATATGGCAATGTTTTTTCTAAATAATTTGGGCCTACCATAAAACCTTGTGTATAAGCCTAACTTGTGTATAAGCCACATCTAGACTTTAGGCTGATCCCATAAGCCGCACTGGTGATTTGATTATGGTAACTTTAGTATGTGTCTTAGTAGCAAATACCCTTGCCTATCAGCCGAACCCTACTCTGGGCTGATCCTATAAGCTGCACTGGCAATCTGACTCAGGCTCTAGACGCAGCTACTACACAACATTTTACAGTAATATGATAATATTTACACTCTCCGTTAAGTTAATGAAACTACTCCCAGACAGTTCTTATGAATATGAAAACAAAGTAATATTTCATAACCCATGATATAATGTCTTAAAACTGTACCATAAGAGTTTGTATCATCCCACTTATCTCTACAGTTTGCCCTCTGTGATATAGTTTCCCTGTGAACTCTTCCTGTATTCCCACAGGTCAGAAATCAGCCTTATACTTCTAAAAAAACCGTTTTATAGATCAACTCCTCTAAATGATTCACTTCCTAATCTCTGGCTTGTGCTGTTATCGCCCACAAGAACAAGCTCATATTTCATGACACAGAATGTACCGTTTCAGCCTTGCAGGGATGGGGAGAGATTTGATCATTGATGGAAGAAGCGAGACCATGTTCTCCCGTAAACAGCGGCGGCAGTACCACTGCAGTGACTGAGGCTGACTCAGAAACTTCAGCATTGCTCGAGTCTGGTCCAAAGTATCTTGCCACTTATCTTCTGGGTAGATGTGCAGAGACTCGTCACTGAACTCCTTCAAGTCAACCACCTGCTGGGTCCAGTACTTGGGGAGCCGTGTTTCCTGATGTTGTGTTACAGACCTGCAGGTTCTTGCAACAGTCTCCTCTATCTCCTCCAACTGCTCCCACATATCATATACCAGAGAGTCTGTTAGCCGCCAAGTAGAAATGCCCGCTGCCATGTGACTGAGCTGTGCCTGTGCTCCATGTGAGACCCTCATACCAGCCTGCAGCAGGATTAGAGGTGTTTGATGTGTTTGAGGTTGGCAAGACCGCTGGATGAAATGATGTTTGAGCAGCATAATATTGATGTGTGACGTGTCTGCCCCATGTCTTATTAGAGACCTGACAGTGTGACTGTCAGCATTGTCTCCAACACACGGATTTCTGATAGCACATTCCAGTGCGGTTCTATACCTGCAAGTACTTCTCCATTCAGCAGCTACAGTAGGGTCTGCCCCATACTGCAACAGCAGCTGGACATTGCCTGTGATATTCTGACCTAACCTCCAGTTGGTAATTGCCTGTAACAAGGGCACATTGTCAAACTGACCATCATGGTCATTGGGATCTGCCCCATGTCTTAGCAGAAGATAAATGAGAGCAGGTGGACCGTGATGATTATATACAAGACTCATGTAACTCTGTAGTGCCAGTGTGAGTGGGTTTTCTAACGCATCGGGTGTCTTACATTTAGCACCTGCATTTAGAAGCAGTCTTACTGCCTCAGTCCAGCCGCGTTTTGCAGCCTCATGTAGTGCAGTAGATGAGACACATGTTGCTATTTCATGTCCTATTTTTTGACCTTCTGTTGAAATATAGTTTGCTCGGTATTGCAGCAGACTCTTTAACCAATCAAAATCATGCTTTTGTACTGCAGCTATCAAGCGGTGGTCAAAAGCATCAAAAAGTATCTTCATGCCCTCAGTCCATCCTTGCTCCACTGCTTCATCTAAGAGAGTTCTGTACACCCACTTGGCTTCTCTGGTTGTGCCAATATTCACCTTGTGCTCCACAGCAGGGTCTGCTCCATGGTCCAATAGCCACCTTAGGAGATCCAGTCTATGTTCTTGTAGTACCAGTAAAACCAGGAGGTTTTCCAAGTCATCAGATGTCTTCCATTTAGCTCAAGCTTCCAGAAGCATCTTTACTCCATCAGCCCACCCTAGCTCTGCTGCCCTGTGTAAGGCAGTCCTGCGTACCCACGTTGTAACACGATTTGTGCCAATATTCAGCTTGTATATCACAGTCAGGTCTGCTCCATACTCCAACAGCCACTGTAAGAGATCAGCCTGACGTTCTTGTACCACCTGCCAAACAAGATGGTTCACCACTTTAGCAGATAACTTACCTCTAGCTCCAGCATCAAGAAGTATCTTGACCCCGTCGGCCCAGCTTCGCTGTACTGCCTGATGTAGGACAGTCCTTTCTACCCAGTTTGGTATTCTGTCTGTGCCTATATTGACCCTTTGTGTAACATCTGGGTTCGCGCCATGCTCCAGCAGGAGTTTGACAATCTCTGAGAGGTTTGCATTTATTTTGCAATTAGTAACTGCAAGTACTAATGCATTCTTTTCTCCTGTCTCAGGATGATGTTGATTAGGATCCACACCATGTGTTAGCAGCAGCTCGATGAGATCAGGCTGGCACTTATCCTCCTGCAGAGCTAGTGTCAGCGGGTTATGTTGTTTAGGAGAAGTGCAGCAGCTTGCACCAGCATCAAGAAGCATCTTCAACCCCTCAGTCCAGCCCTGCCTCACAGCTTCCTGCAGGGCCGTCCTTTGTTTGTACTCCTTCTGTAACACCCTACGTTTTCTTTTATATGGATCCTTATCATATTGTCGATGCTGAGGTATCATGAGTGACTGGTTGACATCCCATCCACTCCCCAGGATGAGACCCAGGTGGTCCAGGCTGCGGTTGTGTATAATGGCATGGACGATCTCGGATCTTCTCCGATAACCCAAGTAGTATAGTATGTATCGGAACGGGACTATAGTTAACTACTGTTTATTACTCAATCGATATGCAGCCAATCAGAGGCCGCCATTTGGTCACGTGACCCGTTGCCATGGTAACGTGACCTACTTAGGGCTCTCAGCCAATCAGAAGCCAGCATTCTGGGTGACCTACTGACCTACTTAGAAGCTCTCAGCCAATCAGAGGCCGGCATTCTGGTAACCATGGTAACGTGACCTACTTACGTCACGTGACCTACTTAGGCTCAGCCAATCAGAAGCCGGCATTCTGGTAACTAGGGTAACGTGACCTACTTAGGGTTTTGTTTGTAAACAACACCACGCGGCTCTCTTGTTTGTAAACAACACCACGTGACACGTGACTGTTTGTAAACAAACAACTTATATATAGAAAATAAACACAACAAGTTCCATGTTATGTTAAAATTATATTTTCAAAAAAAGAGCACATCTGTTACAGCGTCTATGTGTAACTACGCGCGTTCTCATTCAAACACTATAACACTATCATACCGTAGCAGCAGCAGGTAGGACCGGAAGAAAAGCAAGCGCACGAGCAGAAGCGACGACACCATTTGCACCATCCGGCCATCGCGTTGGTAGCCCTACTACCCGTCGCGCGTTCAACTGGAGGTTTAAGAGTGACAAATGACGATTCTTTGTCGACGCGACTGCTAACATCAGCAGCATCGGCAGCATCGGCAGCATCGGCAGCAGCATCGGCAGCAGTGGCAGCAGCCTCGGCAGCAGCGGTAGCAGCAGCAGCAGCAGCGGCAGCAGCAGTAGCGTGAGCATTAGCAACAACAGCAGCAGCGACAGTAGCAAGGGCGGCAGAGCGGGCACTAGCAGCGTTATCAGCGGCGACATCGGCAGCCGCAACAGCATCAGCAGCAGCAGCGTCGGCATCGGTGGCATGAGTAGCTGCATCGGCGGCAGCAACAGCAGCAGTCACAGCCGCAGCGGCAACAACAACAACGTCATCACAACCAGCGTCACTAACAGCCGCAGTAAATGCAGCAGTAGCACGCTGAGCAGCACTAGCAGCAGCAGTAGCAGAGGCTACAGCATCAGCTTCACATTCGCGCGCCGCTTCGTCATTCCGCTTCATGTCACGGTAGCAACTTTCCATCATGGGGATCTGCAAATTGAGGCGCGGTGCTGGTGGTGGTAGTAGTAGTAGTAGTAGTAGTAGTAGTAGTAGTAGTAGCGTGAACGATGATGACGATGCCGAATACGGTTTCACTCCCCCTTATATACCCTTACTCCCCCCTTTTTTCAAGCCACCGGCCAGCTGCCCCCTCACGGCAGGTCTTTAGATCAGCCTTAAGTCGCTTACTACGTGGCTCATCATCCCTCTAATCGCATTTTCCAGCCGCCGGCCGGCTGACTGCTGACGACAGGAGAGGGTGATTTGTTTTTCTTTAGATTTAAGCCGCTTACCACACGCGCACCCTCTAGTCACAGACAGAGTGACAGAAAGGGAGGGGGTCGCTTTGTTCACGCTACCTGTAGTTGTTTTTCTATACACACGCTGAGCCCATGACCCGCTAATCCTTTATACAGGTAACACGCGTTCAACTAATTACTCTATTGTATGACAGTCGGTACACGGATTTAATTTTAAACCACCTTCCCATTGGGATCCATGTCTGGCGGGGTGGAAGGATCCAGCTGAAAAGCGTGATTAGGGCTTTTGTTTCTCTTATGATAGCAGCAGGTCAGCATGCGACAGCTGAAAATGTCAGACTCGCCGCTCCTATAAAAGACTGAGATGCGTCTCTCTTTCCACACACCCTTCTACCATCGCCGCCGACACCGCCACCGCCGGCCAGCCGACCGCCGCCACCGCCTGCAGTCACCGCCATCACGCCAGCAGGGAATTTCGAGCTGAGTCTGCTTATTGCTTATTTTTTTTCTTTGAGCTTTTTGTTTTTTAAAATTTTTATTTTCACTCAGTCTTTTTTGTTTCGGAGGAAAGAAATATGGCGCTGCAGAGGGCGCGAGTTTCTAAAAGACGGACAAAAGCGAACAAAGTGCCCTCCTCAACTGCCCGGCTATTTTTTTATCTCAAAGGAGAGAGCGTCACGTAGTTGAGGTTCACGCTTCTCTTGAAGCGTACCGAATTCTCGAGAAATGCAAAGCTGAGCGCCATCGTCGTTATACAAGAGCGGAAAAGGAAAACGTAGCGACATGGCCGAGAGCCGTCTTCTCAGAACAGTATTTACTCTACCATTGCATAACAGCCGCTCTCAGCGCCCCCACTCGTTGGGCGTTTCATGAAAAGAAAGAGCGCCGCTACTCTCCTCACCCTGCCTCCTCTTATAAAGTGAGAATAAGCGCTATGAAACGATTCGACAAGCCGATCGGTTTCTTGGGAGCGACTGCAGCTCCCACTCGGTGGGCGCGCGTTGTGGCCGACGTGAACACGGTCTCTAAACGTTTCGACGTCGTCACTTGTTATCCCGCATATTGCAACGCAGCCGAATTGAAGATAGGGACGCACCATTTTAAACCATACGCTCCAATATGTATTTGTCACCGCCGCGCTCACACGCCTTATTGCTTTTTCGAGACGATCGTGTCACAACACAGAAATAGAAAAAAAAGCGGCAAAGCGACGAGCTTTGCCTAAATGATCAAAAAAAAAAAAAAATTAACCTCCTCCTCCTCCTCCTCCTCCTCCTCCTCCTCCTCCTCCTCCTCCTCCTCCTCCTCCTCTTCTTTTTTTAAAAAAAAATAAATATTTGTATCAGACTCCTCTGACGCCGCCAGGTTCAGGAAGACGGCGCCCAGACCGGCGGGCTACTCTCCGTTCACAAAAGCGCTGCGCGAAGCAGTTCCCACAGACTCCTTGATCGGAAACCATCTGTATAAAGCGAGCGGACCTGGCCAAAGCTTGGACACACGGCTTGCTGACAGAGGTCGGAAACGACCGAGCTTCGACTCGGAAGAAGGAGAAGCAGCAGCAGCAGCAGTAGCAGCAGCAGACTCTTCTCTCCAGGTGGACGATCAATCCTCTGACGACGAGGAGGGCAGTGAACTTTTCCAAACTCCGACTTCCTATAGGAGCGCGGGGAGTAAGAAAAGGAAAGGGCGCAACCGCCTAGCGGCGACGTCGTCGTTCACGCCCTCAACAGGTCGACGATGGGCAAACCAGTGAAGAGACTGACCAAGAAGGAAAAAGAAAAGAAGCGCGTAGTAGCTAGATATACCGACGTCAAAGCGCCCTCCAGTTTCACTAGCGTGACTAAACTCCAGAAACATCATTTTCGCCACCTAAACCCGGCCGTCATCCGAGATGCTTTAGTGTCGCTGGACGCCTACACTAAACATAAACCCATTCGGAGAAAATTCGCAAGGAACAAGACTATAACCGGCGCAATCGATCAGCAGTGGCAGATAGATCTGATGGACATGCAGGCTTTGGCGTCTCACAACGACCGCTTCCGGTACGTGGTGACGGCGATCGACGTTTTCTCTAGGTACGCGTGGGCCGTTCCCATTAAATCCAAGAGCGGCGCTGATGTTACCGAGGCCTTCCGAAAGATGACAGACACTGGCGAGAGACGACCGCGCACTGTTCAGACAGACAAGGGGAAAGAGTTTTTGAACAAGATCTTTCAAGATCACTTGAAGAGCGAGGGCATAGAGTTTTTCACTGGCGAGAACGACGACATCAAAGCTAGTCTAGTGGAGCGCTTGAACCGCAGTCTGAAGGAGAAGCTGTGGCGTTATTTCACACACAAGCGCACGTATCACTACGTAGACGTACTGCACCATATAGTGTCTTCTTACAATCGCACTCACCACAAGACGTTGAAAATGGCGCCGGCTCAATCTCCCAACTAACAAACAAATCGACGAAATATGGAAAAAGAAGAAAAAAACAAAGACGTCCGCCGTCCACGTCATCGCTCCGGGTGACAGAGTGAGGATGTTGAGAACTAAAGGCGCCTTCGACAAAGGGTACGAGGGAAACTGGCGCGAGGAAGTGGTCGACGTTGCTAAGACGTTGGGAAGCAGAGGGTTCGAGCTGAAAGACGACAAGGGCGAGGAGATAAAAGGCGTCTTCTACCCGGAAGAGGTTCAGAAGGTGTACAAGAGTCGTTACGACAACAACTACCTGATAGACGAGGTGTTGCGCCGCAAGACCGTCGACGGTAAAGAGTTAGCTTTCGTACGTTGGTTAGGTTACGACGACAAGTTCAACGAGTGGATCCCCGTCAAAAAAATAACGTAGAAAAAAAAAAAAAAAAAATGAACATCACTCTACCTAGCAACAGCTCTATGGAGTATTATCCTGACAACAGCTTGACGTCTTTCCGAACTCACTTCGACTCGCCGCTCCTTCTGCCCGAAGCGTACGAAGCGGCTCTGACTGAGATCATCCTCCCTACAGAATGGACTAACGTGCACGACGACGACTTGATCATCGTTGTTCCTCTGCGCACCAAGGGTTCGCTAGAGGAGGCGATCAAGGTTTTAAAAGACACTTAATTCGCCAAAAGAAGAAAACCGCAGGTAGACTGGAAGGGAATGAAAAACGCGAACGGTCTGAGCAAGCTAACGTTCAGCTCAAAATACCCGCTGAGCTGGAAGGAAGCGAGCTATGTAACGGTGGAAGAGATATCAGACACGTCTGAAGAGCAGCGATTGAAACCGGAAACAAAAAGGTTCAAGAGAGAGGTCGACTTGAGACAGACGAATGCCGTATACAAGCAGTTCTTGTCCCCGGCGGTGAAGAAGAAGGCGATCAGCGATCAAGCAAGACAGATGATCGAAGAGATGGAGAAAGTCATGGGAGTGCGCAGTTTCATGCCAAACATATTCGAGATACCTCCTATTTTCACCGGAAGCAACCACACCCTAGTCGAGCGCTTGAGTGAGACGTTGCGAGATGACAGACTAGAGGGCTCCAGCTTCTTGCTCAAACCGATGGGGATCTTATCTTACGACTCCAAGACGAAACGCGTCACGATCAAACCGCCGAGACACTGTGCTGTCCTGCTGACTCAGCATCTCACATGCGTTCTAGGCTTCGGAGAGAAGACGTGTTTCGCATCGCCGACTACCGGCGCCTACTCGATGGATGTTTTCGGGGACGTGCACTCTCTGTACATATACACCGACATGATCCAGGAGAGACGTGTGGGCGACATGCAAGTGCCGCTGTTACGCTGCGTCGCGGTGGACAGAGGCGGAAAGCGTCGAGGTGGCGTGCAAGCTATCAGTTTTCCCCATTTGGATTATTTCCCCTTGAAATCCAAGAGGTTTACCGAGGTCGGCATCTATTTAAGAGACCGATCCGGTCATTCCATCCCATTCGGTAGAGGCGAGGTGACCGTGACACTTCATCTGAGACCTATTGAGCGCTGAAAGAGAGAAAAATGATGCGTCAACGCGTTCCGTACTTTCCACCCAGGCGCACCGTCGGCAGAGGGTACAGCGATTACTACAACGCGCAGCTGGGCAACGGCATCAACGTGTACAGCGGGCGCTCTTTCGAGAGCGGGCACGGTTTGGGCGGCGCTCTGTTAGGTCTGATGCGCTCGGCTACCCCGCTATTGAAGTCGGTGGGAAAAACGCTGCTCCGCGCCGGTGTGGGCGTAGCTAAAGATGTGCTGGCGGGTCGGACTTTAAAGAGCAGCGTGAAAGACCGAGGCGCAGGCGCTCTGAAGAGACTGGCGAGTACGGCGTTCTCGGGAGGAAAGACGACTGTCGCGTCTAAGAAAGGGTCGAAACGTCGCCGGCATTCTCCTCAGACGGGCGGTGGCTCTTGCAAGAGACGTAGAGGGGATGTATTCGACCGGTAAGCGCCTAGGCGTTCAGGTATAAATAAAAAGACTGGAGGCGGCCGGCGTCAGTCTGTCGTCCGCGTGAAGAGAGAACACAATGGCTTACGTACACGAGAGCAGTAACGAGTGCGCGCTCTCTGAGCTCGACCTGCACACCGTAGCGCCGACTCAGACTACTATCTTAAAGTCGTCTTTCCTGGGGATAGAAACAAAAAACTCTTTAGAGGATGGAGGTAACATAAATTTCACCATCAACAAGTCGCAAGAGTACACAGACCTGAACGAGAATTACCTTCATCTGGAATGTCAAGTGCTGAAACCGAACGGAGCGGCGCTCGAGGACACCGACGCGGTAGCTCCGGTGAACAACTTGGCTCACTCGCTCTTCAAAGACGTCCAAGTCTCCATCGGCGGTTTCAAAGTGTCTGGCAACACCGAGACCTACCCTTACCGAGCTTACTTGGAAGGGTTACTCAACTACAACAAAGACGTGAAGGACGGCGTCATGAGCGCCCAGGGGTGGCATGAAGATACGCCTGGTCAGTTTGACGCGTTGACTGACGCGAATGCGGGGTACAAAGCGCGCAGGAAGCTAATCTCCAACAAGCGCTTTTCGCTGATGGCGCGACTGCACTTTGACCTGGCTCATCAACCGAAGCTCATCGTTGGAGAGACAGAAATCAATCTCACTCTGAAACAGGCAGCGCCCTCTTTCTATCTGATGTGCGCCGCTGACGGAGGCTACAGCTTGAAGATCTACAAAGCAAAGCTCTACGTGCGACGCGTGTTGGTGGCGGACGCTGTAGCGGAAACGCACGAGAGAGCGGTGATAGAACACGGTCCCTTCGACTACCCGGTGAACAGAGTGGAGGTGACGACGTACGCCATCCCTCAAGGTAACAGAGATCACAGCTACACGCACTCCAACACAGGCCAGCTTCCCAAGTCGATGATGATTTGCTTCCTAGACCACGACGCCTTCAACGGTAGCTACACCAAGAACCCGTTCGAGATGAAGCATTACGACATCAGCTCACTTCAAGTGATAGTGAACGATCAGAAAGTGCCGAACGACGCCTACGTGCCCGACTTTAAGACCAAAGCGGCCGTGAGAGAGTACTTGGCGCTACACACGGAAACGGGGATGTACGAGGGCGCGCGCTCCTGCGGTATTTCATACGATCAATTCCTGAACGGTTACACGGTGTTCCCCCTCGATTTAACCCCAGACAGATCGCACGACGGGTGTCGCGTGAACCTTATAAGAGCGGGTCAGCTGAGGGTGGAAGTCAGTTTCCGCTCGGCGCTACAAGCGACAACAACGGTGCTACTCTACTTGGTGTACGACAACGTCGTCGAGCTGACCCGAGATCGACACCCCATCACCGACTACCACATGAACTGAAGACAAGACAGCGGTACTTAGCGTATCGTATGAACACGCTTGAAATAAGCAGAGTGTTGAAGGAAAACGTTCACACAAAACATCGTTTCCTGGGTGTTTTCTCTTGTGACACTATTCCGAAGCACCCTATCAAAGACACTTGTTTCGTGAGCAACACAGATCCGCAACATTTACCAGGTCAGCATTGGGTGGCGTTTTACGTGTCGAGCACGGGTGAAGTGTACTACTTTGATTCCTTCGGCTTACCGCCGCTGAGTGTGGAGTTCTTGTCTTTCGTGGAACGCTCTGCTCCGTTCAAGTGGCAAAGAAACCGCGTTCAACTACAAGACACTTCTGCTGACACCTGTGGACCTCATTGCGTTCATTTCCTAATTGAAGCATGTCGAACAAGAAACCCCAAGAAGTGCGTCATGCGCATGAGCAAAATCCCAAAGCTGAGCGACCGGACAGTGAGTCAGAAGCTATCGATGATGCTGTTGTGACGGGTTGTTGCGATGGCGGCCGTTTCATGGAGGCAAAGATTCTCTGCCTTGCCGAAATGGTGTTGGATTTATCCAAAGTCGTGCAATGTCTATTGGAGAGAAGTCGTCCGGGGTGTGGTGGTGCGAGTGACGGCGGCGTGAGACTTTGCGGCCTGTTGGGTTGTTGCAAATCGAAGAAGCGAGCTAAAAAAGCATAAACTTGTGTGTTTTTTTGATTGAAATGAAAATAAAGAATAAAATGAAAAAAAAAGAAATTATCTTGTTGTGTTTTTATTTCTATATATAAGTTACATAACTTTTTTGTTTGTTTGTTTACAAACAGTCATGTGTCACGTGGTGTTGTTTACAAACAAGAGAGCCACGTGGTGTTGTTTACAAACAAACCCTAAGTAGGTCACGTTACCCTAGTTACCAGAATGCCGGCTTCTGATTGGCTGAGCCTAAGTAGGTCACGTGACGTAAGTAGGTCACGTTACCATGGTTACCAGAATGCCGGCCTCTGATTGGCTGAGAGCTTCTAAGTAGGTCAGTAGGTCACCCAGAATGCTGGCTTCTGATTGGCTGAGAGCCCTAAGTAGGTCACGTTACCATGGCAACGGGTCACGTGACCAAATGGCGGCCTCTGATTGGCTGCATGTCGATTGAGTAATAAACAGTAGTTAACTATAGTCCCGTTCCGATACATACTATACTACTAACCCAGGTCCCAGATCCGGTGCTGGCCATTTGTCCAATCAGACATATAGTAAGTGTTTGTCCTCAGACCAAACCAATCCAGGGTTAACGGAATCATATTGCATGCTGACATGGTGGCGTTTTAGTTGAACTATCAGAGGTCATTGAGGGACATCAGAGGCTGCAAAGAGAAAGAAACACAGTCAAAAACGAGTCCAGGGTGCCTCCAGAATGACTTTACCCCTTTATGGGAGCCATCTATAAAATTGCTGAGTGGCTTACGTGAAATGTCAATCTGTTGCTATATCAATTAACTGCCCAATGTAGGCATACTACCTCACTGGGCTGTGGACTACAGCAAGCTGAGAGTTTGGGAGAAGTTTGGGGTTATGAGGATTAATTAAATACTGGCTATGGGCTTTATTGTTAAGGTCCTTTTTAGGGTATACGCCAATAGAGCGACAAAAATATGTGGGTTGGCCTAAAACTGTATCTTACCCAGTAAACAAATAACGTTATACACCATTTTATAACGTTATATAACGTTATATGTCAACGTTTTTCTAAGGCTCTTTAATATGAAATAACGTTATGTAAAATTTAAAATGTTATTTTGACGTAAAATAACGTTTTTTTGTTAGCTGGGTATGCAATTTGGCTTATAATCGAACAGGACATTATATTGTCCTGACAATCATAAGCATTGGGAGCCCTTCCAACCATGCCCTGTCCATGCTATTGTATTTAGGGTTTTGATCATTTTGGTATTCGATGTGGAAAAGATTGCACTTGATTTCATCCTTGAATGAACATCATGCACCTTCTCTTTTTGTTACTGATTTAAAGTTTCTAAATGGTCGGCAGGAGACAACTTCCTGATTGTTGTTTGCATATCAAGAAGTGAGAAGATGCCTTTTTTTTTTAATTTCTTTATTTGTCATCCACATAGTGATTTACAAGACAAAAAATCCTTTGACATTTTGAATGAAACTTCCTTGTACAAAGTAGTACCTTAAACAGTTTTGATAATAAATATAGTAATCAGCGATTACACAGTATATTGCAAGCTATACCTATATTCACATCAATATTCTTAAAGTAGAGACAACAATTATTGCGTGGAACTCATGTCTGAAAAAGATAAAGATTATTTACAACATGTTTGTAGCATCCTTCTTATGCTGATATACCTCGTGTATATCAATAGTTTGAAATAAGAAAACACATTTCTAGATTATGTATCCTACACATTACATTCAGCAGAAACTTTGAGCTAACCTCCATGAAACTTGAGTTTCTAGTCTAGATTCACTAATACATCATTTCTAGCCCTAATACGATGTTGCCTGTTAATAAATTCCATACTGTTAACATACTCTTTGCACTTACCCCTCATATTAGCCGAGAATTTGTTCTTTACATGCAATTTAAAAGGCTCCTTATACATCTGGTCTCGAGCTTGAATTAAGTGTAACACAATAGGATATTAGGAAAAGATGATTGCATACCCAAGGTCATTTTGCAGGAAATTAACTGGATAAGCTTATTTGGCCCATGCTTAACTGTTATTGGCATCAGAATAGCATCAGGAGCCCTTCCAACCCACCCCCTGTCATGCAACTGCATGTAGGCTTGTAATTATTTTTTTATTCCATGTAGACGAGTGCTTCTATTTAATGTATAAACAAATCAGAAATGTCTGCTCAATATTTTTTGATAGTGATTCAATAGTTATCTATAGTAAACAGGACAAAACTTTCCTCGACAAATTTTGGAACTCCAGTGGCGAAAGATTACCTTAGACAGCTTATTAAGGGCACACATTGGGCACAATAGACTTGCATACTAGAAGAAAAAGAATGAAAGGTCCCTACCCATCTAGGCATTTCCCAGAAAATAGACCGATTACCCTTAAAGTTTTGAAAAACACGCTAAAAATACATTTTTTGGTCCTTTGGGGGGCTCTCGGAGGCTCATAATTAGTTTTTGTGAAAAAAGGGTTAGGGACATTCTCAAGCAGGAGCATGGACAAGACAATTTGTCCAATATCAATGCATATAATCTTGATGACGATATAATCTTAATTCATATCAACTTGAACAGAAATAATTTGACTGTTTATACATATATATGTATATATATATATATATATATATATATATATATATATATATATATATATATATATTACTGGAGCGCTAGAATGAGATGACATAGACATGGATGACAAAGACATAGATACACTTTTGCCTAAATTCCTGACGTACAATCTGACAAGATAAAGGCCTCTTTATTAAACATAAAGAAAAAGTTGACCTTAATCCAACGGCTACTTGAAACAGACTGAGCAAGCGGTGGGCGGAAATGGACAGGTGGGGCCAGCTTGGGGCGCCCCCTGGATTAGACATAGAGAACCACCAGTTGCCGCTGCTCTCAAATATATTAATCTTATCCGGTCGGACTGATATCATACATATATTACTGGAGCGCTAGAATGAGATGACATAGACATGGATGACAAAGACATAGATACACTTATGCCTAAATTCCTGACGTACAATCTGACAAGATAAAGGCCAAAAGCCCAAACAACAACACTTTTGCCAAATTACCAGGAACCCCAATGGTCAGATACTAGCACATCCTTGATTCTACGACATTTATAATTATCAGATATGTAATATAATACAGCAAGAGACTTCCAATCTCCATAACGTTTGACCTCATGAAGAGGCAGAAAGGAGGCTAAATAAGTAGCCGCCCCCCTCCTTAAACTATGCGTAGCATAGTCTCCTGTGAGACCTGCTCGCTTACACTTAGACTGGAGTTCAGTGCAGAAGGCACGGTATGAATATGGGAACAGTGGGTCATCCTTAGATGACACCGTACTATTGAAGTAGGATTTGATGTGACCCACCGGGCACAATGGCGAGTTCCCTGAGTTCAATACTGGGATGAGGAGGACACGCTCCTTAAACTGGATTGTCTTGGAACTAGTAATGAAAACATCCATGTCCTGACCCCTGAATAATAAGTCTTTGACCCTGAGGGTATGGGGTGAAGTGGTCACATGACCTGCTCTCAACAGACATCTATAGCATAAAGTTATTGCACACCAGAGCATTAGATCCGACCCAACTGACAAATCCAAGGTACGGTAAATCAGGAGTAAATCCTCTGGAGATAAGGGATCTACCTGGCGAACCTGACAACCTAATGACCTTTTTGCGCCGGCCAATGTCTCCTTAAACAAATAACAGTTTGGGTCTATATGTGGTACTCCTTGAATGTCGTGTAGTAACCAGACTGAAGAAACATAGTTCTTAATAGTAGAATAAGTCAGTGTCTTAGCCAGGTGTGTCACATATAAACACATGGTTGTCACAGTAGCTGGTAAAGGGCACAAGTAGTGATCCTCACAGAAAATCCTGAATCTGTTCCACCTTGATTTATAAGCCCTGCGTGAGTTATCAGCGGCCGCGTTCTCCCTCAGGACTTCCCAGTCGCGGATCAGACCTGACAATCCTACAACAACATTCGGTGAAGTTAGGTAATGTAGCTGAACAAATAGTTACACAATCTGGATTGCTGAGTCGGGACAACGAGTCAGCCACCACGTTGTCGACTCCCGGGATCCAGTTACAGCGGATATTGATGTTATAGAAACAGCAGGACCAGAATAATTCGCGAGCCCAAGCCATTGCTGTGGCATTGCTACTTTTCCCTGTGCGGAGAACACCAAGGACCTGGGTATTGTCAGTGGTAACTTGGACTGTTGAGTTACGCCAGTTACTTCCCCATTTAGACAAACTAACCAAGACCGGCCATAACTCTTTCTCGTTTATATGGTCGTCATAGGCTTCTTGGGGGGGATGATATTCATGGTCACATCTATGGCCAAGACCATCCCACAAACCCCAAGTATACCCATGGGCCCAATGGGCACCGAAGCCTACTTTAGAAGACGCATCAGTGAAGACCTCAAAACTTGGACTCACGCTGTTTAAGACCCGGGCCTTACCATTGAAGTACACCATAAAGTGAGCCCACCAGCTCAAGTCTAGCTTGACTAGTTCATCTAATACTACTTCCACCTGACCTTCTGTGCATTTAAGTAGGTCGTAAATGCGCCGCGTGTACGTACGGCCACCCTTTACTACGGTTGCACAGTGAGCCAACAGACCTGCAAGTTGCTCCAAACGCTTGCGCTTGCATTTGGTGACACTTTGCAGTTCAGCTACCTCCTTAGATACCCTGTCCAACTTGTCCTGACCAATGGACAGGGTCATATCCACGGTATTAACTATAATACCGAGGTATTTGACAGATGTGGCGGGGGGGACTAGCTTCTTTTCAGAAACCTTGAAACCTAGGCCCTCCAACGTGGCCCCTAACTCGTCCTGAGCCTGCTGACATCCCTGAATAGTACTGTCAGTCACAAGGAAATCATCTAAGTAGTTGACACAATTGATAAATGGTCCTAAGCTACCTACTTTAACAACAAAGTCGGATAACAAAGTAAACAGATAAGGTGCACAAGCCAACCCAAAGCACAAGCGCAGGTCTTCAAAATACCTGTTACCCTGCCCCAAATCCCAGCAGAACCCCTGAAATTTTCTGTGGGAGGGGAGGACAGTTACCGAACGGTACGCGCTGTCAATGTCCGTAACTGCACAAGCACTGTCAACTGTAATCAACTCAACAACATCATTAAGAGACGTTATAGGCCTGAGTGACCCATCTGACTTCTCTACCCCCCCCATAGCGTGAACACATCTGGGTCTTTTATTGACCATACGAACTTTCCCTTCCACGAGTTCTTGTTTGATTTTTCTACCCATGTCCCCCTTGAACTTGGACCCCAACAATAATTGATAATTTGTACATGAATATTTACAGACACAGCCATGGTCCACTATACGAAAACCACGGTACACACCTGTCAACACCTTCATATCATCGGTACACACCCTGCCATTGAAGTCTAACACTTTCGCCGCGAACCTGCAAGGTATCAACTGGCACTCCACTCCTTCTACAATGTACATACAGTGACAGGTACCATCAACACATGCTTGCCAAACGGGCAACCACCCCCCGGGGACCACTTCTACGGCGGCCACAGGGCGGGTACATTTGTATCTATCAACACATTTGTTCAATACCGTAAATTCCGTAGTAATACTCACAAATTCCGGCAAACTTTCCCATAACGAATTGTGAATACAAGAAATTTCCACCCGTGCGCCGCCATCTTGGTTTTCGAGTAGACGGATCGGCGCGATTCCCAATTTATTGCATTTACTCGCCCAATTATTGTCCGATCCCATTCTCGCCAAATCTTCCCGAGCAATATTGTCGCCAGCCTGTTTGGCGACAAAATTCTCTTCGCACCACCCGTTGTACAGAGCTCCCGGATAGACTTCCACATTTTCGTCATAATTAATTTGACTATGTACCACAGAACCTGAATCGCGCGGCTCGTCAACCCGGCTCGACGCGATTCCCACAACTTCATTATTTACCGTGACATTTTCGGCAGAAATATCATAATTGCATTCTTCCTGAAAAATAATGTCGGCAGGTTTCCTGGCGACATTATTCCCATCACATTTAGTACCGTTTGAATTTACTGGCGAATGTCTAGAATTTTCAACAAATTTTTTGTCGTCAAGTACACAGAATTCAGAATCGCGCGGCGGGCCTCGTAAAACATGGCGGCCTCCATCAGAATCAACAAAGTTATCACACGCTGTCACTGGTGTGACAAACAAGTCATTTTCCCGTACCCAGGGGCTAATCCCGTCAACAATACACGTATACGGATCAATTTCACAGTCCATAATCCGGCTTACGTCTTTGTTTGGCTTGTGGAGTCATGCTGAGCCGCCTTGGTCACCGTTCCTGTCTCCACCCCGTCGATAATGGGGGCAATTCAGCATTCCGTGATCACTGGATCCACAAGTGCGACTGTGTCTATACCGACACCCATCACACCTATGGCCTTGGGCGTGATCAAAGCAGATCCCTCTCTCGGATGCAATCCTCCTCCACCCTGTTAAGGGCTGACGTCTGCCTGACCCTGATCCCTGGTTGTACCCCTGACTGCGGCCTCGAGGGTTGGGGCCCTTGCTGGATTGGTACCTGTGGGCTTTTGTACCACTGGTACCCAAATACATGTTGGATAAGTGAGTGTCACCCCCCACAAAGGCCCTGCAGCCAAACTCTCTGGCCCTATCACGCATTTTATAGTCGTATTCGACTAGGGCCTCGGTGGCATATATCCCCGTCGATGCCATCCAAGAGATATACGAGATGTGCTGGAGGAGACCTGTGATGTTATATCCTCTCATGGATAAGTCCTCCATCAGTCTGGTTAATAGATAAATAAGCTTCTCAGAGTTATCCACCTGCAATGGACGCCTCCTTTCAGCAACTGGTAAAAATCTGCGCAGGTCGAACTTACTCAGACTATGTGTAGATCTGCCTCCCAGATTGTCGATTTCCGCGTCGATTTCCGCACCGTCCATGATTGCCGGGTCGATTCCCTCCTCTCCCGGTTCCTCCGGTTCAGGTACCCTTGGGGGCACCTCGGGCTGGGCACCAGGGTGCGGGGTCCTGAAGTTGAAGGGACGCCGGCCAGGATGGGGGCCATCTTGTTTCTCGGGCATACGAGCCATCATCTTGACCATCATGCCCTCCATTTTAGACATCCTTGCGTTCAGGTCAAGAGAGAGTTTGTTAAACTCCTCTAAGACTGCTGATAAGTCCTCCAGTTTGTGCAAAGATTGATCTAGATCAGTCTTGGTGGTACCCTTGGGTGTCTTAGGCTTGGAGCCTCCTGAAGCACCCCCTGAGCTCCCTGGAGCACCACGTGTAGCCGCCGGCGGAGTCTCCTTTTCTTCCTCCTTTCCTCGGTCATCCAATTCACTTTTCCTCCTCTCCCTTTGCTCCCTGTAATCACGATCGTCTTTACAGTACGGACAATCTGACCTGCGTCCGTCAAACTCTTCTTTACAGCCTTCACAAAACTTTGGCATATTGACGGATAAATGACGCACAGAGCACTGGAGAAAAAATTGACCTTAATCCAACGGCTACTTGAAACAGACTGAGCAAGCGGTGGGCGGAAATGGACAGGTGGGGCCAGCTTGGGGCGCCCCCTGGATTAGACATAGAGAACCACCAGTTGCCGCTGCTCTCAAATATATTAATGTTATCCGGTCGGACTGATATCATACATATATATATATATATATATATATATATATATATATATATATATATATATATATATATATATATATATGCTATCACATAGTGGAATCCAAGTAGTAAAAAGTCAATGTTATTTAAAGCCTCTTTCTGAGGTTAAGCATAGTTATGGTCACATTTACACTATTAGTCCCTTAAAGCATGGATACTGAATCATATGATATGTCGGTAGAATAAATGTTTAGTCCATGTATACACTTGTATGTTTGAACCTAAATCACCTGTATTTTCTAGTGTGTATAGCTGCATGCAGCATGGTTACTCACCATACTGCATGCCCCACTGCACCTGCAGTATAGGTGCCTCCAACCGTAGACCCATATATATACACGCCAGCAGGGATACATAATATTTCCAATGGCTCTTATGCATATCCCCCTAACAATATTATTATTCTGTTTCTTACATTGGATTACTAAATGTTTTCTCTATCAGGTCTGCTATTGACATATTGTGACAAAAATAATTCTGACGGAAGGCAATAATAGTGTAATGAATTTTTATATTTAGATCACTAACTGAGAATCATAGTGAGTTTGAGATCAAGAAAAATTATCCCTTAACAACCTCCTCCACCCCCAACAAGACCCACCGTTATACAATAATAATCCTTTATACAATGGATGACACTTCTCAATACAATTTTGTGGGTTAGGATGAGTGTATACACAGTTGTGATACAGGAGTCCAAAAGTACAATCTGAGATTGCCCATTGTGGAGGCCACCGGTGCAGATGGATGTAGGCTTACCTCTGTGGATGCTGCTTTCCCCCTTTTCACATGGAGACCTTCTGGACATGCACTGTGTCCACTCCACAGTGTGTAGGCTGCAGGTGCCCCTCTGTGTGCTACCTCACTGACTCCTGTGGGTGTGTGTAGGCTGTGTACATATATATATCTAGGTGTCTAACTGTGTGCCGGTTACGTATACGTATCTTCAACTAAATACTTAGATCATGGACATGGCACAAGGCCAGTATAGACGAGCCCCCCTTCCAAGTGGCAGGTTCCCAAACGAGTTAGAATGAATATTATGTACCACAATATATAATGGACAAATGGAATAAAGAGCTGATATCTAGAGTTGGTTGAAGTGCCCCCCCCCCTGCCTGCCTCCCAATGAAGATTTGCTTCCTACACCTCTAATATACACAAACAACTGGGCCTCTTATATATTATATACATATACAAAAACAACTGAGTGCCATAGATATTACATACATATTCACAACTGTTTAGTAACTGGTCCTGTGGTGTATGGAAGCCTGTTTTGCTTCATGCTCCAATTGAGTTTTATTAAGAATAATTCAGATAAACTGGTGGTGGGACCCTGTGTAGATGTTCAGAACCTTTAGAAACTCACTAACCCCACCTGGTGGACATTCTCAGAATCTATAGAAATTCACATACTCCCCCTGGTGTCCGTTGGTTCAGGGCTAATTTTTGATTTTTTTTTAGTAAGTTTCCCCAAGAACCCGAGACCCTCAGATTTAGAGGCGACACCCAACTGACTGAGCTACCCAGCCAAGTGTCAGCATGCAAATTTGAGACTACCCTCAAATGAAGGACGTACCTCAAAGGAGGAACCTCGATTGAGCAACGCCCTTCAAATGAAACCTGGAGTTTTAAATTTCAAATTACTGTATTTAAATTTCAAATTTAATTCTAATTGGTATCTTCATCTTCAACCTCCAAAGTATCCTGCACTTGCCCGACACCCCTCCTCCCCCACAGACACACATACATGCCTCTGACGTGACAATTCCTATATTGTTTGATGTACACAACTGGACAAAGGAGTTGGGTGTGTAACAATAGTAGGGACCTTTAGCAACCACGTAAAAGCTCATTAAACGCAGATGTACCCTATCCTTTCAGCACTGCTACGTCTGCGTTTTATAAGCTTTTACATGGGTTGCTAAAGGTCCCTAGTCTCTCCATATAACGTAGCACTATTCCACATTAGCGAGATACAGTGGCTCCACCTTTTGGACCACTGTTAACAGTCATAAGCCTTTGCTCTGCAAGGACCAGCTCAGCCAAATCTCGTGGCCGAGATTAGGGTACAGGCAGTGAGCAGGTACGTGTATTGTGAATAGGTTGTTACTGGACAATACTTGTATCACCTTGTCCAGGATAGTGTAGTTGTTAACACTGTGGACTCATAATGCTGGGAGCCCAAGTTCAAATCCCTACCAGGCCAAATAACAGTATGTCCTTTAAATATATATTTCTAAATTTTCTTTAGTATTGTGAATAATGTATTCTGTTTCCAAAATTGCTTTACTTATGAATCCGTAATCCAAGTTATCAAAATAAAACGGCCTTAGCATGATTGTATGTAACAGTGAGCTCCAGCGCTGTTCTCTGCTCAACATCCTCTATGTTGATGTTCTATCCATGCTGGAAGAACAGATCCAGACGGTTGGGTAGAAACATGTGAAAAGGCGGGGTTTGATATGTATGATAGACACATTCTTCTCCCACCATTTTATGAAGTGATGGCATCGGGTATTCCACATTCCTATTCACATCAGCTCCATGTGTCACAAGGCCTTTGAACATTTCACTATTCAGCCTTTTGAATTCAAGCACTTTTTCTTTAACATTAACGCCAACTTTGCGAAAGCAGTTAAACATAACAATTTCTATTCATAAACAGTGGAAACAAATCTATGGCAGCAATGAGGGGGGAAACCTGTTCATTTCTCACTGTATTGCAGTTTAGATTGGCATCGGCCCCATGCATCAAAAGCAGCTGTACAATCTCTGAGGAATTTGCCGTGTCAAACCCGACGCGTAACAGATGAATTGCCTGAGATAAGGGGACATTGTCCATCTCTCCATCATGGTGATTTGGATCTGCACCCTGTTTTAGCAGCAGCTCGATTAGATCGACTGGACACTTGTGATTCTGTACTGCCAGGGTCAGAGGGTTTTCTGCAGTGTCAGACATCTTCCACTCAGCCCCAGCATCCAGCAACATCCTCACCCCCTCAGTCCACCCACGTCTTGCTGCATCATAAAGAGTCATCCTGTGCACCCATTTTTCGTTTGAGATGATCAAGTATCAGGAGGATCTCCTTGACATCCCAACCAGTGCTGAGGATGGTCTGTAGTCCCTACTGACTGTGATTATGCATGATGGCTGAGATTATGTCAGACCTTACTTTAAGTGAGTCTGAGGCCTGGTTGTTGGTCCAATTTGACACGTCTACATAGTCAGTCCGTAAACCGTACCAGTCAACACTCAATTTAGATTAATTGCACTCTGCCATGATTGGCACCTTTCTATAGGCTGAGGTATGACTTGTTGTGAGATAGCAGCATCTCCTTCCTAATAAACACAGTTGATAATCTGTAAATAATAATAAAAGTCAGTCTGATAACTGACTAGAAAAGAAGTCTTCACTCCTTAGATTCAGCTTTCAGATTCCTCTGTTTCTGAATGACAGAATGACGAAAAGTAATACATTCTAAGGGAGTGATCATTTTTTAACAGGGGGGGTGGTGGCTTTGGGGGGTGGCAAATAAATGTGAACCCCTTGACAGAGGGGGGGGGCGCAAAAAAATTTGGACCCCTCTTGGGGGGGGGTCAAAATAATTTAACCTGTTTTGAGCCAAAAAGCCCGCGCGTTACTATGCTTCAAAGGGCCCGCACGCGAGCCGATGTTCGGCCGTAAGGGGGGGGGGTAAAACATTTTGACCCCTCATGATCACTCCCTAAAGGAACGCTTGAACACATATTTTATTTCTAAAATTTGACAAAATCACAGCAGTGTATTCACAAAGCTGGTATTCGGTGTGAGAGGTGGTGGACGTGGTCAACATAATTGGATGTATACAAAAATGCCACACCCCTTCCCAGCTAGCAAAGATACATTGGACTAACGTTGTAAAAGATTGGACTGGCGCCAAATACTAGGGTTCCAGACGGGTAAATTCGACAAGGTGACAAGCCCCTGTTTTAGCCCTTATGGACAAGGGACAATGGAACTCTAGGGTTTGGCGACAAGGTACAAACCTACCTCTTTAAATCGACAAGTGACATGACCCATTTCTTAGGATCGACAAGGGACATTGGCATTTCTTAGGATCGACAAGTGACACAGCTACCCCCCGTCTAGGGCCCTAATACTGACGCTGCTAACGTTCATTTGTCTGTATGCTTCATGATTTGCATGAAGTCAAGACGGAATGAAGTTGGATCAACGTTGTACCAACGTCACATTCCATGTTTAGAGCTTAAAAATTATTACTATAGATCATATACACTGAAAATATTGAATCTCAAATGTTAGTCAAAAGTTAGTAGGGTTTACTAACTTTTAACTAACTTTTGTACAAACATTAACGAAAATTACGTGCCCAAAGTTCCTATCCTATCTTAGCGTTTTGCTGCTAACCCTTAGCTAAAAGTTAGCATTGCCCAGGTCACCTGAACTTATCAGGCTACCATAAAATCTGGTGTACACCCGCATCTCACATATAACTCACACCCCGACTTTGAGAGAATCCTATAACCTCTACCTAGGGCTTGAAAATTGTGATTTTAGTACTATACTATAGCTTCAAAAACCCTTGTATTACCCGCCAATAGACCTGAAAATATTGTATAACCTGCACTAGAGGTTTGGTTCTAGTATAACCCACAAGTTACATGCAGGAATTTACTGTAGTCATTCATTAGTGATTAGTACATCTATTACCAGTCAGTGGCATGACCCTGGTTAATATGCAACAACCACATCATGAGTTACCTGTGCAATGGTAACTCCATCCATTGAAGCCAGTTTGTCTACATAACAATTATTGTCCTGTAGAATTGGCCATATAGAGACTTGAGTCTGTCTTTGATATATGCATTTTTCAAAAACACAAAAAAGGTGTCCCATTCAGAAAGCCTCATTGGAATAGGTTAATTAGTTTCTTTTTAAAATCTGGCTAAGTAGATACATGCATACATTATATTACACCCCATATGATATTCAAAATTGGAAAAGGTTACCTCTAAGCATGATAACAAGTGCAATTACAATTTTATCATATAGTTAAATATCTCATGATTTGCTTGTGCTGTCACCTGGTGTGGAGTTCCTGTGGGTAGCTGGTTAGTTAAAAGTCAGTCATAGTTTAGCAAAATCTTAGTTCGATTTAATAATGCTGATAAGTTAGTGGTTTTGACTAAGATATATTAGCATTGTTCAGGATCGATGATTAGGTTGGATCTAGACTAAGAAAATATCAGATTCCATCTTGTTTGTATGAAAGGACGCCTCAGAAGTGATGTCATATTTTAATAACGGAAGTGAGATGAACGCTGGTTACGCTGGTACCCGATGGACTATTTTCGCGCGTCGTCAAATACTCAACACTCCTCCTCGACAAGAAAATATACTGTGTTAACACTACACAATAAACTTAGAATATGCATATAAATATATGTCACTTGTAAATAAACTCCTCCTGGATATTGTATCAGTGTCTTTGCTTTCTTCGATTAATGTTCCTTTTGAGAAATAATGTTTAGTGTCTCTCAACTTCACTTTTTCAAATGTTCTCCACTAAACTGGTTGAGTAGTTTAGTTTCTTTCAAAATAGAAACACCAATAAGTTGGATAAAGGATAAATACATCCATATTTGTTGAAAACTAAAAAAGACACAATTTGTCTCAAAACTTTAGAGATAACGTCCTTGATTTGACTTCATAATCAAACTAGTAAATATACTGTCCACAGTTTCTTTGTTTCCATTTCTTCAGTTCTTTCAAAATATGAATCTGGACATATAAATGTACTTTCACTAACATATATGATACTTCATGATTAATAGTTCACAGTACAGAGTTCTCCTTTGTTTTGTTTATGTTCATATTGAATTTTCACTTAGTTAATAGCATACACACCCAAACTCGTAGAAACCTACCCGGTCCACGTACTTTTTGAGAAGGCCGCTTCTATCATTAAAAATAAATTAATTTTTTTAAATAATTTTTCGGCTATAGTAGTTATACGGCGTAGGGGCAGTATCCTTAGGGTTGTTGTTTTTGTAGTTATATTAGATCTTGAAGGATGTTATCTTGGTTTTAACCATTTTTATAGTTACTTATTCTCATGATCATAAGCGGCCCCCACGACTGATGTACGTAGAGTGGGTTGGTTTGTAGGCTCTCCACTTGTGGATGCAGGATTAAGCCCACATTATGTGGATGCCCATAGGGCTGAGTGCTTTATGGGGTTATTTTTCAGTGTTAGGGAAGTGAGGGGTAAAGCCTCACGTGAGGGATAAAAACCTCACAAGGGAATGATGTGCTGGAAACCTCTCTTCCCAAGGTTAGTTTAATTTGTAGTATATTATACTGTAATAGCTGGTGTGTATGGTGTGCTGGTGTGTATACACAAATACACAACACAGACCTCTGTTTCTGAAAACTTGCTGACACATCTAACGACGTACTCCACACACTCACGTCGTCCTGGTGCCTGGCACCTCATCACTGCTCACTTCCCAAAGTCTACTCACATCATCAGCAATGTTCATCACAACATCAATATAGTGGTCACAATATACACTCACGTCGTCACTGCACATGAATCTGCTGACACTGCACTTTTCACGTCCACAATATGCTTCTCTCTTTTACCAGCATCCATAAATCCGGCACAAATGTACACACACCAACCTGAGCAGCACATTGTCCCGTTTGTCACAATGACTCAACGACGATCAGCTGTTTGCTGAACTTGCTGACGTCGGTACTTTTCAGCGTCCTAAACGTGTTCCCTTACTGGCTACTTACTGCAAATCCAAATGACATCTCTCGTACACGTATTCTATAGACTATGTCAACTCCTGCAGCCTGTACAGGAACTTCAAACACGTACTTCCATGACGTCGAGACGATCTGGGCGATTCACCTCACCTCCCACGGCACTCTCCCGGGGTGGGCGCTCTCCTCCTACGGCCTGCCTCCCACGTCGTAGACACACGTGGTCCCTCGGGTCCCATTACCTGTTCAAGATCAATGATTAGGTGGGATCTAGACTAAGAAAATATCAGATTCCATCTTGTTTGTATGAAAGGACGCCTCAGAAGTGACGTCATATTTTAATAACGGAAGTGAGATGAACGCTGGTTACGCTGGTACCCGATGGACTATTTTCGCGCGTCATCAAATACTCAACAAGCATTGACTAACCCCCAGAATTTTCAGTGTAGGGAGTGCCCCCCCCGGGATAGTTGCCAAGATGGACGTCGGGCTAATGTATTTCTTGGAACAACATATCATTTTTAGGCTCTAAATATAGTTGGTCCAACGTTGGCACGACATTAGTACAATGTCAGATTTTGATGTTGGCCCAATGTTGGGCCAACGTCATTTCTTTGCGACGTCATGGTGACGTCATATCAATGTTGATATTTGACATTGAATCAACATCATTTTTAAGCTAATGGTGCCTTTTGGACCCCACTGGCGCGTCCGGCCGGACCCGTCATTAGGGGTCCTTTTTGGGTCATTTTGGGGCAAAAGGGGTATGTTTTTAGGCCAAGAATATCCAAGCAAAAAGTCCAAAAATTACTGTTAAAAGGGGTATATTTTCCCTGGAATTTGGCCCAAATTTAGGGTGGTATCCCGCCAATAGGGTCCAATTTTGCCCAACCTATGTGGGTATCCTGCTAAAAGGGTTCTAATTTTGGCCATTTTAGAGTATCCCGTTAAAAGGGGGTCGGTTTTGGCCAATTCAGGGTGGTGTCCCACTAAAAGGAGTCTGCTAATTCAGGGTGATGTACGCACATGGTATCCATAAATACGAGAGTGCCCCCCCCCCGGGCTATCTATCAGTAGTCACTCAAATGTAAACTATTTCAACACACACACTGCCATCTACTAACATGTCTCATTTTGACTATTTGAGGTCTGACACCACCCAGCAGTGCACACAGCGGCACAGCTTATGCACACTGTCATCTGTAGAGCTGGAAGCCATATTTAGTTTGTGGAGGATTATCTTCAAGAAAAGGCACAACACTTCTCTTCTTGAATTGCCAAACAAATTCCGTCGTAGACCACGCTACTTCCGGTTTTATTGAACAGCAAAACACAACACCTGCTGCAATGCCAATCTTAGTTTTCATATGGTATACACAGGGGGCGCCACTGGCGCTATTTTGGCGCCTTCATGAGCGAGAGGATCGTCATAAGCTTAACCTCAACACCCCCACTTAAACTTATGATAGATACATCAATAGTGATTTACACATCAACTTATACATCAACCAACTTATGATATACAACTTCTGATATAGACACGGTAGTTACATTTTATGCACCCATTAATGCATTGAGGAATTTACCAAGCCTGGGCTTTGCGATCGGCTTCATGAAGGCATCGGCAACATTATCTGCTGTTGGGACATACTCGAGTCGAAGTGTATAGTTTTGCACTTCAGCTCTTACAAAATGATACCTGATGTCAATGTGTTTAGACCTTTGGTGATGTACTGGGTTTTTGGCTAGTGCGAGTGCACCTTGGTTGTCACAATACAAAACGACACCTTTTGTTTGCTTATTACCAGTCATGTCAGTCAGAAGTTGACAAAGGAATTTCACCTCTTGGGTAGCAGCTGACAAAGCCATATACTCCGCTTCACAAGTAGACAAAGCAACAGACTGTTGCTTCCTACTTTTGTAAGAAATGAGTGGACCATCTTTGGTCAACCTAAATGCATAACCAGTTATGCTTTTTCTGTCGTCGGATGCTCCCCAATCGGCATCACAGAATCCATGGCTTTCTGCCATTTTTGAGCATCATCACAGTTCATAGCATCGGTATATGTATTTGGGATGTGTGACATGTGGTAGCAATAGTCAACAGTAGTGGTGACGTAGTCCCGGGCCAAGTAATCCGGTGGGTTACGTCTCCTCTGAGGATACCTAGCATCCTCAACATTGTCCTCAGGATTCTGGTCAAGCTCATCACCATTTGCATCTTGACCAGGAACATCATCAGCTACATCTGGAGCTGGGGGGTTCACAAGTTCTACCTGAGGTGCGACACATACCGGTTCATCACTGTTTCCTGTGGCTTCATCAAACTTGTCAGTGAACTTTATACATCTTACCCGTCGTACACACCGACGCTCTGGGATATATACAAGGTACGCTGGACTATTCTTGTCATAACCCACAAAAATACCTTTCTCACTGCGGTCATCCAGCTTCTTCTTCTCCTGCACATAAGCATAACACACAGTACCAAATATATGCATACCGCTCAGGTTTGGTCTTTGACCAGTGAGTGCTTCGAATGGTGTCATCTTGAGTCTTTCATTGTAACATCTGTTTCTGGTGTATACACTACACATAACAGCATAAGTCCACATCTCCTTTGGCAACTCACTCTCAGAAATCAGGCACCTTGCCATTTCAAACACTGTACGCCAAGATCTCTCCACAGTGCCATTTTGGTGTGGAGAATATGGGGCAGTTTTCTCATGCTTAATCTGATTCCTAATCAATAGGTTTTCAAATTCCGCAGAGATAAATTCCCCACCATTATCGGAACGAACACACTTTACCTTCCCATAGGGAGACACATCTGCCAAGAATTTTTCTGTTGCCTTTGTGGTATCTGACTTTTCTTTCAAGAAATAGACCATATTTACACCGGTATAATCATCAATAAATGACAGTGTATATTTGAAACCTTCCTTTGCTACAGGGGTTACAGGACCTGCAAGGTCACAATACATGACTTCTAGTGGGGCTGTGGCTCTATTGTCTGCCTCCCTGTTCCTAGATTGTGTCATTTTACTCTTAATACAAGTTTCACAATTGAAATTTTCTTTTCCTTTTTCTGTGATCTTCATTCCTTTTACCACAGATTCCAATTTCACAACATCTCGAATGTTACAGTGACCCAAAACTCTATGCCACTCTTCCACTGTGTGGGATTGAACCTTTGGAGTACTACATTTTTCGTTTTCGGATGATACTACATTGTTCAAGAAATACAACCGACCGTGTTTTTCAATGTCAAATGAGATATCATTTGGGGCTACCAACTCGGCAGAACTCGCATTAAAACTTACTGAGGCCCCCTTTTCTGCTGCAGCTTGCACTGAAAAAATATTTTGTCTGTAGGATGGGACATACAGGGCATTTTCAAGCAACACATCTTGTTTTATACAGTTTGCATCATTTAATGAAACACTTGCGGTTCCCCTTCCCAATACAACACCGTTAGTCCGGCTACCATCAGCCAACTCTATGAAGTGTCTCTCGGAGTCAAAGTTTTTATCAAAGTTCACAAACTTGGACTTGTCGTTGATAATGTGCGTAGTTGCACCACAGTCCACCAGCAAACCATGTGCTTTGTCTTGGTCACTAGAAATGTCCACATTCACTCGAAACACAAAAGAGTGTGTGTCCGGTTTGTCAGTGTCATTAACAGTTCTGACAGAGTCCTTCTTCTTGTGGCAGTACTCAGTGTCATGTGTGTGTGTCTTACAGTTCTGACACCAACGGGGCCATCTCTCCTTGTTTTTACAGTCAACATATTTGTGCCCCTGTTGCCCACAGGCGAAGCATGTAATGGGTTTACCGTAACCACCACCACGTTTGTCATTTCCAACTCTCATAATACTGTCCTCGCTAGATCTAGATCCCGAACACTTGGCATTCTCTTCAAAGCTTCTCAATGCCACTTTAAATTCACTGAATTTATGTTCCTTGTCATCTTTCTGGGTCACCACAGTTTCAAATGTTTTATATTCTGAAGGCAGTCCCTTTAGCACCATAGCTATCAGTAAACTATCACTGACATTTTCCCCAGCTCCCTTCAATGCAGTTGCAGTTGTTTCTGCCCTTATCATATAGTCTGTGACACACTCATTAGGGCCTAGCTATAGGGATGTCAGTTGTGTGTACAAGGAAATTATTCTGGGCTTACTCTTTCCTTGATAGTGTGCCCTGAGGATTTTCAGAGACTCCCTCCCATCATCCTTTGCATCCCTTATTATAAGAGATAAACTCCTGTCATCTAGGAACTGTACTAGTTCAGAGAAGGCCTCAGCCTTTTTATCCACAGATGCTATTCCTACACCATCAATAACATCAAGCAGTTTCAATTTCCTCATGTAGCCAAGAAACCTCACTTCCCACAGTTCATACTTTGCCTAATCTCCATCAAACATCAGATGCTTGGACCCATAACCTGTAGAGCTGGAAGCCATATTTAGTTTGTGGAGGATTATCTTCAAGAAAAGGCACAACACTTCTCTTCTTGAATTGCCAAACAAATTCCGTCATAGACCACGCTACTTCCGGTTTTTGGGGTTACTGTAAAACTTTTCCTACCTTTATAAAGCAGGATGTATGAGGTAAAGTTATACCACAGGAGCTACATGCCTTCTATCAGTACTCAGGGAGCCACAAAGTAACACCAACGGATTTTGGGAGCACATGGTGGGCAACATCTAGAAGAGAGAAGGCACATTTTGTTTAAAAACAGAGGAAAGCAGCTTTTTCTATGCAAATATGATCAGACAGCGGACTGGCTAACATGTATATGGTCATGTACCACTAGTCATCAACTGATATCTGTGGCTGCATTCTTCAGGGGCCGTCCATAATTTTTGGGCCTATTTTGACCCCCCCCCCCTCCCCCCCTATGTCACGCTTTGTCAAGTTTTGCTTGACCCCCCCTCTAGGCGTGACGTCACACAAGCAGCTGTCCCCCCCCCCCTCCTTTTGATCTTAATTGAAAACAATACTCCGGTACCATGAGGAAATTACTAAATAGGCCTATACCGGTACTTGATATCAGCAAACACTTCTAAAAAGAGAAGAAAGAAGACAATTAGTAATTCATTACAAAGAAAGTTCGAAAGAAACATACCCAGCTTCATGTGTATAAAATCAAAGAATTTGGAGGTCTCCCCCCCCCCCCCAAAAAAAGAGAATTTGCTTCCTTTTTAAAATTCTTTAATGTATCATGAAACATCATGAAGCCATTAGAAGGAGGATTCGCTACGGGTGCAGATTAGATAAGAGGTATTTATAACTATATTACAAAAATAAAGTAACCAGTACTGTAGATTCTAGCATTCTCGTATATAACGCACCCATAACTGTGAGGAATCTTATAAGCTGAACAGTAACCTGATTATGATGAGTTTAGTTCTGTAGTATTCTTGAAAAAACTCTCATCCCAGGTATAAGCCGCACCCTATAGATGCATGTTTGACTCCAACACCTTTGACAGTGCCGTAAATCCCCGCATATAACCCGCAGGTTATATGGCTCACTCTCACCAGATCGATGCAACTATTATTTGGCCGTACATGATCGGCGGCCGTACATGATCGGCGGCCGTACATGATCGGTAGACTACAAAAGCCACCTATTACCCCCTGCACTGTGATATTTAACTCTCCTAACCATACCTACAGGCTGTAATGTATCTTTGGGGTGTTTTTTAGAAGAAAAAAACCTCCCAAAATATTTATAGGGGCCAAAGGGGGGGGGCTCAATGTGTAACCGATCATGTACGTCACATGACGTACATGATCGGCTGGAAATGGCAATGTAAAATTTCCTCATTACCCACTGCTTCACATGTCTATGATTACACATATTTAGACCTACATCATATGTACACCTTGCTATGATTGAATTATGTTTTAAATATGGTTAAAAAGGGGTCAAAAGGAGAGTGGCCCAATGTACAACCGATCATGTACGTCACATGACGTACATGATCGGGATCGAAATGTCATGTAAAATGATTTTAATAGTCGCATCTATACATTTCTAACAGATAACATTTCAATACACACATCATATGTACACGTTGGTAAGGTTTATTCATGTTTTATCATGTTCATAAAGGGTAAGGCAGTCAATAAATCACCGATCATGTACGTCACTGATCATGTACGTCACATGACGTACATGATCGGTATTAAAATGTCATGAAAAATGTCCTTAATAGTCGCATCTATACATTGCTAACATATTACATTTCAAGAGACACATCATATGTACACCTTGGTAAGGTTTATTTATGTTTTATCATCTTCAGAAAGGGTAGGGCAGTCAATAGATCACCGATCATGTACGTCACCGATCATGTACGTCACCGATCATGTACGTCACCGATCATGTACGTCCACCGATCATGTACGTCCACTTTTTAGTTGCACTGGTTTGGTGAGAGTGAGCCATATGCGAACCAAACCCCCAGTGCAGGATCTATAGAATTATCAAAGTCTGTGAGTGGGTAATATGAGGGGTTTTGGCAGTATAGTACAGTACTAAAATCGCAATTTCCAGAGTTCTGGCGTGAGATATAGGATTCTACCAAAGTTGAGGTGCCAGTCATACGCGAGATACGAGTACCGTAAATTCTTGGGTAGAAGCCGCAGCTAGTACGAGGATCAGATCACTGGTGCGGCTTATAGGATTGTCCCAGGGTTGGGGTGCGGCTTGTACGTGAGTTTTAGCCACTATGGTATAGTTACCATATTCAGTTCGCAAGTGCAGCTTATAGGATCGGCCTAAAGTCGGGATGCGGCTTATACGCAAGTAAGGCTTATACCCGAGAATTTACAGTAGTCATAATTAGACCCCTGGTAAGATTTATAGGGTCTCCTCACACCTTTCTTATACTGTAACATTGCAATCAGGCACCTGCTCTTAATAGTGCTGGTCTTGTATAAGTGTCAGGAGTATATTGAAGGAGCTCCAAACTTTTATTAAGGCCCATAATCCAAGTTACCAAAATGAGGTAGCTCTAGTGCTAAAACAGGACCTTGAATAACCACCTCTCTTGAAAAAGGTGGCTGCAGAGGGGTCAAAAGTGACCTGGTGACCTGGGTTGTTTTCCAGATGACCCAGCAACCTGGCACACTATTTTCCGGCTTTTGAACAAAATTGAATGCAGGAAATTTGGTCCAAAACTTTGGGACTTGGGACCCTCTATTTCAGAGACTTTCCGACCTTAGTGGAGGACCCCTCTGCACTCCTAAAAAGTACCCTGAGGTAGCCCCCCCCCCCCCCACTGCCCCATATTGAAATCCACCCAGGGGCATGATTATTGCAACAGTATGATAAGCAAGGTTATACGGTAATTCTGGTAGAAGTCTTATGCCTTTCCATCTTAAAATATGCATTGTGTCATGATTTTCATAAACGAGGCAGTAAGGTGTACAGTTGGTATAATATACCAAACAGGTGCTTATCTGTTTTTCTGCTCTGAACATAACATTTACTTCATCTTTAATTGACTTCCGTAGAGAAAATCCAACATACCTAATTGAAAATCTTCACTATTATTACACATTGTATTCAATCTATAAGCTGTAATGACCCAGAGACAGACCTTTTTTTTTAAATGTGACATCATGCACTTGCCAACCCCCCCTCCCCCCCTTGTCACATTTTGTCACAAATTTCTGACCCCCCCCTCCCCCCCTATGGCGTGACATCATTTATGGACGACCCCTCAGACGAAGGTGGAATGTCTGCCCAATGTACCATATATATCCAGTTTCAACACTTTGTATCACTACTACTGTGTTCTATAGGGACTTCAGCTAATGCATACTCCCATTGATGATTAATATACTTAGTAGGCATCACTGGCGCCTATCCCAATATTTCTAACATCACAAGTTGTGCTGTAATTATATACTAAAGATATACCTCTTCCACACCACACACCAGGCCAGAAAAAATACTCACCTCGGATCATTAAAATACAACCCTTCAACACCTCAAGCAAAATATACACACCTCGGATTATATTATTTCAGGTTTGCCAGCATCCCCTGTGATGGAGCAAAGCAGTTCATTGGTAAGATTCAGTCATTGTGATTACTGCATGCTATAATAACAGAAACCATATGCTCTGTGGGCGGGAGTAAAAAGTTTGCGCGCCTCCCGATGAAAGCCCACCACCCCTCCTGTTATTAATGAATTAACTCTCTGTAAGGGAGTGCTCATTTTTTAACAACAGGGGGGCCAGTGAGATTTCGCGCGGAGCGTGTGAAAATTCCCCCCCCCCCTAGAGGGGTCGAAATTTTTTACCCCCCCCCCGCAGGCCGAAAATCGCGCGCGTTCAAGGCCCTTTGTAGCATATTAACGTGCAGGCTTTTTCCCTCAAAACAGGTTGAATTTTTTTGACCCCCCCCCAAGAGGGATCTAAAATTTTTACCCCCCCCCCCCCCGGTCAAGGGGTCCAAATTTTTTACCCCCCCCCCCAAATCCACCACCCCCCCCCCCCCTGTTGTTAAAAAATGAGCACTCACTAAGGTTCTCTATAGAAGGGCTATTACAAGCTGTACTGCTATGTGGCACAGTTGTGGTTCAAGGTAAAAGAAACACACAGGTGACTGTACCATGAAATGACAGTAGTAATGTATATATGGGTACACACCTTGGCGTGTTGCGTCTATTAGACTCTACTAGAGACCCCAGCCTGCAGGTGTAGGTAGGTACTATTCACTGGCTGCCGGTTGCCACCGCTTGCTAACAAACTGTATCAGAGCCAGACAGCAGTTTTTTTTATATATATCTTATATATATATATATACATATATATATACCGGTACAAACAAATATAATATATTCATATACATGATATATATAGATATAGATATAATGTGCGTATATAACTGACCGAAACCTACTGCAGTATCCTATCATTCTCATTAGCACACAATTTATGATTGTATGTGAGGGGGCTTCTGTAAACGTCTCTTAGATATTTGCTGGATATTAACGGATTTACACAGAGAAAATATCAGATTCCATCTTGTCTGTAGAAGGGACGCCTCAAGAGTGACGTCATAGTTTAATGACGGAAGTGACATGAACGCTGGTACACTGGTACCCGACAGACCATTTTCGCGCGTCGTCAAATACTCAACACTCCTCCTCAACAAGTGAAAATATAATGTGTTAACACTACACAATAAACTTAGAATATGTATATGAATATATGTCACTGTAGATAAACTCCTCCTCAAAACATAATTTCAGTGTTTCTTTTGAACACTCCTCCTGGATATTGAATCAGTGTCTTTGCTTTCTTAGATAAATGTTCCTTTTGAGAAATAATGTTTAGTGTCTCTCAAATAATAAGTCCTTGACTTTTTCAAATGTTCTCCAGTAAACTGGTTAAGTAGTTTAGTTTCTTTCAAAATAGAATTTACATTTAGTTAATAGCATACACACCAGCTATTACAGTATAATATACCACAAATGAAACTAACCTTGGGAAGAGAGGTTTCCAGCACATCATTCCCTTGTGAGGTTTTTATCCCTCACGTGAGGCTTTACCCCTCACTTCCCTAACACTGAAAAATAACCCCATAAAGCACTCAGCCCTATGGGCATCCACATAATGTGGGCTTCATCCTGCATCCACACGCAGTGGGCTTCATCATCCATGCATCCACACGCAGTGGGCTTCATCATCCATGCATCCACACGCAGTGGGCTTCATCATCCATGCATCCACATGCAGTGGGCTTCATCCTGTTTCCCTGTACGAGTATTGACACTCCCTACAGCATTGACAAAACATCTACAGTTCACTATAAATACAGCTGTAGCACAGTCTCCTCCTATATGTATCCTGTAGGCTATGACAACCTCCAAAGGCCTCCTCCCACACGTCGTACCCTGTAGGCTATGACGACCTCCAAAGGACTCCTCCCACACGTCGTACCCTGTAGGCTATGATGACCTCCAAAGGACTCCTCCCACACGTCGTACCCTGTAGGCTATGATGACCTCCTAAGGCCTCCTCCCACACGTTGTACCCTGTAGGCTATGATGACCTCCAAAGGACTCCTCCCACACGTCGTACCCTGTAGGCTATGATGACCTCCAAAGGACTCCTCTCACACGTCGTACCCCGTAGGCTATGATGACCTCCAAAGGACTCCTCCCACATGTCGTACCCTGTAGGCTATGATGACCTCCAAAGGACTCCTCCCACATGTCGTACCCTGTAGGCTATGATGACCTCCAAAGGACTCCTCCCACATGTCGTACCCTGTAGGCTATGATGACCTCCAAAGGACTCCTCCCACACATCACCACAAACACTCACATCGTCCTGGTGTCCACAATACACACAATCGTCTTGCACACAGCATCAACTCCTCCAGTGTTGATACATACACAACAGCAAATCATACACATCAGTTATCAAAATACACAAATAATACACATCCCACGTCGATGTCCAACAATACACACAAGTCAACAACACACAATAATATACACTCTTGTACAAACACAAACTTTCCTCACTGTCTCCTGTGTTCACACAAACACATCATAGTCCTCCTGGCGATATCACAACTACTACATTGATCTCCTGATACCTTGGCCCACACTCCATGCATTTTTCAGAATGCCTCCTCCAGCGTTCCTGGGCATACACACACATCAACAGTGATCACAATTTCTACAAACCTCCAGTTTAAGTTCCACATCTTGCTGACACGTATTCTACACTCAGACACTACACTTTTCACGTTCACACTACACAACACAGTAACACAGCTGTCTCTTCCAGGTTGTCACACACCCCAAGTCGATCAGCTGATTTTCAAACTTGCTGAAATCGTCACTGCTTTGCCACAGGTATTTCTGTCGATCTCAAAGTTCACAAATACACAAATAATATACATTGTCACATCGTACTCCTGTTCAGCCTCAACTAACACAACATCATCTCCAGGTGCCTCTCGACGGTACCACTACCAATCCACTTGTAGATCCACACACTGTTCTCCTATTACCACACATAAACACAGCATCAACACACACTTCCCTGACATGTCTCCTGCATCTCCATACACGTCATCGATGTCTCTGACACACCTCCAGTGCCTCTGACACGTCATCTACACTCAATATCATAATAAACAAATAATACACACTGTCATGTCCTCCTGGTGTTTCTCAATGGTACCACACATGTCAGAACTCAACGAGATCCTCTGACTCTCCCAAAGTTCACAGACTGCCACTTTCAGTTTCACTTTCTAATGTCACTCACATCGTCACTGCACACACATCACGTCGTCATCTCCATGTGTAACTCCAACCGCTACAAATCCACATGTAGTCTCTACTGTTCTCTAGTGCCTCTACTACACACCTCTACTTCACACACCTCAAGTCGATCTCAATGTTCACATAACAATATTACTATCACTAGTCCTCTGTGTTCAGCATCCACTAACACAGCTGGAACACACACGTACGTTTACTAGCCTTGCTGACATCGCCCCTCGGCAGCATATCGTACAAGACTCCTGCCATGTTGCAGCTACTCCCGGGGTGGGCGTTCCCCCTCCTCAGGCTCAGGCCTGCTGCCGCCCCTGCTCCCACGCCGTACCCGGCGCCGATCAGCTGTTTTCTGATACTGCTCCATGTAACCAGCATCCATAAACGTGTTTCCCTGCTGTTCACTTACTGCAATTTCCAAAGGCACCTCCCTACACGTATCCAGTAGGCTACATACCGATCCCTGCAGTCCCAAACCAGCCCAAACACGTAATTCCAAGACAACAAACTCGGCGATCACCACATGCCACGGCCAGGCCCGGCACCCTGTCCGACGTCAGCCCGCCTGCAGCCACGCTCCCACGTCGCAGCCCAAAACTCGCCGACCTCCAAGTCTCTCAAAGTCGGCTTCTAATGCTCATCCGACTTCCAAATTTGTCTCTACATCTACCTCAACCCTTTAACCGTGATCTTAGCGTAATCTGGGCCTCCATAACCTGTAAACGTCTCTTAGATATTTGCTGGATATTTACGGATTTACACAGAGAAAATATCAGATTCCATCTTGTCTGTAGAAGGGACGCCTCAAGAGTGACGTCATAGTTTAATGACGGAAGTGACATGAACGCTGGTACACTGGTACCCGACAGACCATTTTCGCACGTCGTCAAATACTCAACAGCTTCCATGAAGTATGTACTATTTTTGTCCCATGAAATAGCCCCCCCCCCCCCCCAACCCAACCAATGTTGCATTATGCACACATTAGAGTGGCCCCTCCCCTGAAGTATAATTATACTGGATATACTCAATTGTCTCCCAGGTGTGTATTTTTTAAATCCCAGGTGTGGCCTATATTTATCTGTGTGTTTCCCCCAAGGTGTGTATTTTCATGCTCCGAGGTGTGGCCTTAAATTTATTACACTTATGTAATTTGTGCAGCTTCATACAAGCAATGACAACAGCAAACAACCAAATGTATGTGAATCTTGACCTCTCTTCTGTTCCCTAGAGATGAAACTATAGACAACCTTTCTTGCATTTCTTTACAATTCTGTAAAATGTGATTCTGCTTCAGCCCTCGTGTTTGGGGAAATCCGTTGGTATTACTTTTACGGCTCCCTGAGTACTGATAAAGGGCATGTAGCTCCTGTGGTATGACTTTACCTCATACAGCCTACATGATTTGCAGGAAGGTAGCAGCACTGTACCTGTATGGTGCGGTGGCGCCATCTAGGGAGTCAAGGTGGTACTCAGTGCCACTCATCAAGCACAGTCTGCCCGCGCTGAAGGTAGGAAAGTCAGCCAAGGATCTGCTTGAAGATCAACACAGCGGCATTGTGGGATAGCGATGGCGACCTTCCTCCCTCCCTGATTAGACTTGCTCTGACGACTTTCTCCCCTTCCTCTTGCAGCAGTATTTGCTGTGTTTTAACTACATTGTAAATCAGAAAGGTAGGTTGGTTGTCATTGAGTGTATACCGGTACTATGTAGCCTACTATCCCTGTACTGATGCTGCCCACAGTGGCCACTTGACCTGCAAACGTACCGTACCCGGTACATTGCATGTCATTTCTTGATTCATGATTGCAGTCGTATTTTGGTAGGCCTATACTACTTAGACAGACTGTCCCAGTGAACCCAGTGACCGCCTGGGAGAGACCGCCCGCGTCTCAAATACTACTAGCCTAATTGACCTGTTGTCGCTAGTAGTACTAGGCACAACAGTTCAATTACAAATATTACACCTAAAGGGTTATATTTGATAGTAATCACTGCTAATTACTGAGTGATAGCAAACTATCGGGTGCAATCTATGACCAGGTGCAATCTATGACCGGCATGGAAGAAAACAGTTTATTTATGACAGATGTACATAGAAATGGCTGAAAAAAGTTAATGGATGTATCGAGACGTTATGATACTAATTCAATTTTCATAGTTTCTATAATTATATCTCTATTTTAACACATATAAAAAAGAAAAGTCCATCCTATAAGGTCATAGATGTCACTTTATAAGTAGCATTTATTTTAAATACCTACATTGTCGAAAGGAAGGGGAAATAATGACAGCCATCCACGTTAATTTATGTATCAGGTATTGTAGAAGATTTTGTTGAAAATGTCTACATCTGCCCTAAATAAGCCTTTTTCTGTCATGCTGGTCATAGATTGCACCCGGTCATAGACGTTCACATTGGCCCAAGTTCATGAGACACAGCCCATAGTGGATGCTTGGCCAGCCATGACATCAAATATAGTTGATACTCTGCCATCAAGGGAGAAGCTGCACTCCCAATTTTGACAAATCCTATAAGTCACACAGGGTGTCTAATTATGGCAACTTTTGTCCTGCTGTATACATCCAAAAACCCTCATATAAGCTGCACCCTATGCATGTTTGGTATCAAATTAAAACAGGTTGTGGCCTATACCGGTACGCAAGATGTTATGGGTTACACTTTTTTTCCAAACACGACGTCATGCACCACACGACCCCCCTCCCCCCTTGTCATGTTTGGTCATGGTACATGGTACCCCCCCTCCCCCCATCCAGCATGACGTCATTTATGGACAGCTCCCAAGCTCTGTGATAGGTACTTTAAGAAATCGAATTTTAAAAATACAAAAATATAATTTCTTTACGTCCCCCCCCCCCTGTAACTAATAGATAAAAACTCCTTAACATAAGATATCTCTGGTTTCACCCTAATTTTATATTGAATTTTTGCAGGTGGACAAAATGGAATCCCGATACAGAGATCCATGGACCAGTGTGTTCATGTGTTCACCCGCAAAGATGTAGTAAGCTGTTACAGAAGAATGAGAAGATAAAGTCCATATAGAATATATAGAAGATGCAGAAAACAACTGTACCAGAAACAGAACAAGTGGAGAAGGGTTGCACGGGGGACCGGTCAGCGGGGGTGATGGCTACCAGCAAGACTGATGAGTCAGGGACAGCTGGTGATTTCCACATCCACAATAGAAAACGCCACCAATGTGCTGACTGTGGTAGACGGTTTACAAGTACCAGTGCCTTAAAGATACATATGCTGTCACACACAGGAGAGAAACCTCACCAGTGTTCTGTGTGCAGCAAGAGGTTTCAACAGGTGAGTGGATTAAGTGGTCATATGAAGGAGCACTTAGCAGAAGACCCATACAAGTGCACAGTTTGTGGTAAATGGTTCTCCAACCTGAAGACACATATGCTGACCCACACAGGAGAGAAACCTCATACGTGTTCTCAGTGTGGTAAAGGGTTTGCACAAGCAGGTAACTTAAAGACACACATGATAATCCACACAGGAGAGCTGCGGTATGGAGGCAGCCGGAAAGCTGCTAGTAACAGTCACCACCAGTGTACCGTGTGCAGCAAGATGTTCACGTCACCATCAGCTTTACAACGGCACATGATGATCCACACAGGAGAGAAACCTCACCAGTGTCTGGATTGTGGTAAACAGTTCTCTGAGGTAGGTAAGTTAAAGCAGCACATGTTGGTTCACACAGGAGAAAAACCTCACATGTGTTCAATATGTGATAAACAGTTTACACATGCAGCTAACCTAAAGACACACATCATGACCCACACAGGGGAGAAACCTCATGCATGTCCTCAATGTGGTAAACAGTTTTCACAGGCCGGTAGCTTAAGGGCTCACATGAGAACCCACACAGGAGAGAAACCTTACGAGTGTTCTGAATGTGGTAAACAATTTGCGAAATCATCTAACCTAACGACTCACATGAGGACTCACACAGGGGAGAAACCTCACAAGTGTTCTCAATGTGGTAGACCGTTTGCAGAGAGAGGTCAATTAAAGAAACACATGAATTCCCACACAGGAGAGAAACCCTATGAATGTCCAGACTGTGGTAAACAATATGCAACACTATCCGGCTTGAAGACACATATGATGACCCACACAGGGGAGAAACCTCACAAATGCTCTGAATGTGGTAAACACTTTTCAGAGGCAGGTACCCTAAGGAGACACATGAGGACCCACACAGGAGAGAAACCTTATGTGTGTTCTGTGTGTGGTGAACAGTATAGACAGAGTGCTACTTTAAAGACACACATGATGAACCACACAGGAGAGAAACCTCACACTTCTTCTACAACTAGTGAGAAATCTATTCAGTTGTCCAAATCAACCCATGCCGGTCACGAGGGAGGCAGAGGGGTCCCTTTATGTTTACCAGAAACTGCTGCCACGCTGAGTGATAAAAAGGAACTTGATGTAGAGACTGCTGCTGCAGCCAGTCCGACTAAGGGGAGAGGGGTAAACCAATCAGAGAACGACATTGAACAAGGTATAAAAGAGGCTTTCAACCATTTAATTCATTTGAAAGATAAATCTTGAATTTAATATTGAACATATATCTGGGTCAAAAACAACACAAATAACTCAAGCCAACGTTGTAGGTACTCCAGAATCCACTATCATTTAAACGTCTTCGAAATAAGGACTTTCAAGATAGTAGACACCCTAGGTGTTCTCAAGTACCCCTGTCAAAATATCTTATGAGCCATACTGCATCATATGAACAAAGGCATAGCAGTTAATATCGCCCAAGCTTGGATTTGCCTCATGGTAATTTTTACAAATGAATGAAGACCAGTACTTTCTCAAGTTTCTAATCCAAGAAATGCTCGTTCATGAAAATATACCAAACATCTATATGTACATACTTTGCTTCATAGGTTAGGATTTAGTAGTTTTGATGTTGTATCTTTACACAGATACTGGGAGTATATGAAGGCAAAACATACTGACCACTGGATATTTGTGTGCAGGTTTATTTATGATCGAACAGACCGTGCAGTTGGTACTGGGTGACTAAAATGCATCATCTTGTATACATGTTGAATACAAGTTGACTTTCGGATTTTTCTCTTAAATCTAAAGTGGTTTCACACATAGATAGTACAAAGAAAATTGTGAAATTCTACATTTGAATTGGTGTCTTCGGAGTGGGGGAGTGGGCAAACATACTTGGGCATATCCCCAAAGTTTAACTTCTCAATGTTAACATTCATTCACGATTATTGTTTTAACTACTCATTATTCACTTATAATTGTTCCATTCTGTTTTAAAAATCAATGTTAAAATCAAATATAAAATGAATAAAGATTAATAATTATTCTCCCAAGCCGGTCTTGAATTGAATTGGATTCCTGGGGAATGCATTAATGTGACTAGTATGCAGGACATCGGCCTCTAAATGACGTGAAATAAAAGTTTTTGATTTGCTTTGAATAAAACAACATCACTGTGCAAATGCTCTCAACATAGCCTACTTTTATAATGGCAAACATAAATTAGAATTTTAAGCGGACAACCAGAACATACTTACACTTAGGGAGAGAATACGGAGCTGGACAGGTGCTCAAAACGGCCTTGTCTTAGACTTGAGGAATGCTCATTTAATAGTTAAATGGGCATTCTCACCGAGCGTTTCCCACTCACAATTCTAGTACTGTTCTAGTCTGCTATGTGGTAAGTGTGAGTGGTGAGAATGCCCCTTTAATAAAGGAGGCGCGAAAAAACTGTGTATGTCCCGCCTCGAGAGCGTGTGGAATATGTCGCACCCCTACCCCCCTGTGTAAGGCATCGACATTTGTCGGCCCTGCCCCTTTAAACAATAGTAAGGTGTGAACATTTTTTCTATTAATCTTTACGTCCCCCACCGAACAAAATTCAAATCTTTCTATTAGACATGACATGCACCTATGTCTATTACTTCTATTATCGCAAAAATAGTTTAGCTAATACAACATATTCCTCATTGTTCTTGCATAAAAGTGGCGGAAAATACATTTTACCTTAATTTGTACACAGCTCTGGACTATATTTCAACTAAGGTGTCTACTCATCTGTGTACATCTGCCGCTGTCACACCTGAATACATTTACAGGTGTCGGCACACTGGGCAATGGGTGTGACATCTGCCTTCTGCTGTCACACCTGTGTGTAGGTATAGGTGTCAACACACAGACAGGGTAGTCAGTGGGTGTGACATCTGCCTTCTGCTGTCACACCTGTGTGTAGGTATAGGTGTCAACACACAGACAGGGTAGTCAGTGGGTGTGACATCTGCCTTCTGCTGTCACACCTGTGTGTAGGTATAGGTGTCAACACACAGACAGGGTAGTCAGTAGGTGTGACATCGATCCGCCTTCTGCTGTCACACCTGTGTGTAGGTATAGGTGTCAACACACAGACAGGGTAGTCAGTAGGTGTGACATCGATCTGCCTTCTGCTGTCACACCTGTGTGTAGGTATAGGTGTCAACACACAGACAGGGTAGTCAGTGGGTGTGACATCTGCCTTCTGCTGTCACACCTGTGTGTAGGTATAGGTGTCAACACACAGACAGGGTAGTCAGTAGGTGTGACATCGATCCGCCTTCTGCTGTCACACCTGTGTGTAGGTATAGGTGTCAACACACAGACAGGGTAGTCAGTAGGTGTGACATCGATCTGCCTTCTGCTGTCACACCTGTGTGTAGGTATAGGTGTCAACACACAGACAGGATAGTCAGTAGGTGTGACATCCGCCTTCTGCTGTCACATCTGTGTGTAGGTATAGGTGTCAACACACAGACAGGGTAGTCAGTAGGTGTGACATCGATCTGCCTTCTGCTGTCACACCTGTGTGTAGGTATAGGTGTCAACACACAGACAGGGTAGTCAGTAGGTGTGACATCCGCCTTCTGCTGTCACACCTGTGTGTAGGTATAGGTGTCAACACACAGACAGGATAGTCAGTAGGTGTGACATCCGCCTTCTGCTGTCACACCTGTGTGTAGGTATAGGTGTCAACACACAGACAGGGTAGTCAGTAGGTGTGACATCCGCCTTCTGCTGTCACACCTGTGTGTAGGTATAGGTGTCAACACACAGACAGGATAGTCAGTAGGTGTGACATCCGCCTTCTGCTGTCACACCTGTGTGTAGGTATAGGTGTCAACACACAGACAGGGTAGTCAGTAGGTGTGACATCCGCCTTCTGCTGTCACACCTGTGTGTAGGTATAGGTGTCAACACACAGACAGGGTAGTCAGTAGGTGTGACATCGATCTGCCTTCTGCTGTCACACCCGTGTGTAAGTATAGGTGTCAACACACAGACATGATAGTCAGTGGGTGTGACATGCGGGTGCTGCTCTCACACCTACAGACAGGTGTTGTTTGTTATAACATAGACATTGATTATCATGTCCGTGGTTATAAGGAGGACTGGAGGCTGTGGTCTGTACACTCCTCTACCCTACACACACATGGACACAGAGCGCTACTCTCTACACTAATAGACACTGACTGGTCAGGTGAGTATCTAAATTACAGCAATGGCCCTAGACCCTTAAATTCGACACGGCGACATGGGCCATTTTGGGCCTTAGTGACATGGGACATGAAGAAAAAATAGATAGTGACATGGGACATGGTGGGTTTCTTAAAACCGATATGGCGACATAGGCATTTCTTAAAATCGATATGGCGACATGGGCATTTCTTAAAATCGACATGGGACATGGGGGACCCCCCCCATCAAGGGCCCCACAGCTGCTAAAACTAGTGTGAAGCGGGTTATAGCATCATGTAAAGCATGTGATACCTCTGTAATAAGACAATCGATCTCTCTGCTCTGCTATTAAAGTCCGGGCAATATGAAAATAGAAATACATATAGGCCACTTTTGAGGCATTTATACAAACTAAACTATGATTACTGGGGTAAAAACCTCCCATATAAGCCGACGCAACATATTGAGAAGATACCTGTGACATAGGCCGGATTAGGCCTCAAATACCGCATTTTTAACCGTTTTAATACCGAAGACGTTTTATCGTACTGGATCGCACTGACATCGTTGACCATTGATACTAGTATTAGCCTTTACTAATACCATAGTATAATACTATAAAACTACAGTAGATTCTCCTGCTCAGCTACATTTACTTCTAACAGTGTAGGTAGGCTAGGTTACCCTTCAGTCTCTGTCAAAACTGTTCATGAGAAAGGGGAGCATCAGGGGTTTCCCGATGTGAACTTTCATTCTTTTTTGGTCGGTGATTAATCAAATACAGCATTCAACGTAATAAGCACGCTCTCCCTGATAAGCGCACCCCTTTGTTTTTTTAGATTTTACCCAGATTTCTTTTATGTGTTTCTCTGACTTTGTTACCGTTTTCACACCTTTGGATAACATAGAGTACTTCACACATGTGTAGGTGTTAAGACCATGTCAATTGTGAAGTCATAGGGACATGTAGAAGCCTTGTAGAGGCCACTGAGGTGAGCCAGTAGTCTGTATATGACAGCCATAGGGGGCGCTTATTAGAATGAATATTTGAGGCTGATTTTTCCGCTTAAATAATTTTTAAGCGCCCAGGGAGCTTATTACGTCGAATACGATAATCTGCACTGGTTACTTTTAAAAGGGTTTTCTCTAATTTTAAGACAAGGAAACGCTTTAATTCGCAAAATTCTGAATGGGGTTTGGTGAAGTTGCCCAGGGCCACTTTGTGTTTTTTCTTTAATTGATATCCAAAATGTGAAAGGTAAAAACCGTGTTATTTTCAGAATAGTTTTCTAGCAAAGCGTTGATTAATCTGGGTCTAAACCCAGATGTTCCCCGTAGATTTCCCTTGACATATGGCACAAAAGAAACCCACATAATATCATGATATTATACAAGAAGGCAGAACTGAAAATGTATAAAATCTAATTCTGAATCTCATTATCTATTGCTTATTTTCATGAAATACAGACCGAAGACACTGAGGGGTTCACAGAGGCAAATATCAGAGTCACCCAATGTCGCCTAAACCACTCTCAGACAAGGGTCAGGCACTGCTGGACTATAATAGATGGGTCAAGGGCCATTCTGGTGAGGGTCAGGCTAGGCTGAACATTCAATAACAGGCTGGACTTTGGCAAACTTGCTTGAAAGTCTGGCCATGCTGGATCCTCATGCCATAGTCTGGCAATGCTGGACTTTGGGGAGAGTCTCTTTCAGCCTGCAAGAGTCCAGCATTGTCAGACTGTGGCATGAGGATCCAGCATGGCCAGACTTTCAAGCAAGTTTGCCATAGTCCAGCCTGTTATTGAATGTCCAGCCTAGCCTGACCCTCACTAGAATGGCCCTTGACCCATCTATTATAGTCCAGCAGTGCCTGACCCTTGTATGAGAGTAGTATTGGCGACATTGGGTGACTCTGATATTTGCCTGTGTGTTGAGTGTCTGTGGCGCCCATCACAGAAAATGGCTCTTGACACGTGGACAACGACAGACTGGGGAGAACGTGATAGGTGGGCCAATGTTAATGGTAACATAACCTACAGTATGGGGAACCTCCCAGGATTCAAGTCATTGGATGGTGACCAAAAGGACAGCTTGCGTGTTGAGTTACAACCACTACAACAGCAAGCCTCTCAAGGAGATTTTACAGTTCAGGCCTCATCAGCTTTTCTCAAAGAACGCACCGTTCCAAATCTGGACAAAAAACACTCACTTTGTATCGAGGAACTCCTTCTTTCAAATGTGACGAAGGTGGTACATCAGTACAAGAGAAAACCCAGAATATCCATGCACGTTTTCAGTGTGACCTGGATATAAGTTCAGTGTCTACGCAGAATGTGCAAGCTCTGAATCCCATCAAAGAGGAACCCTGGGTGTGTGATCCACCACAAGAAGCAAATCCTGCAAATCGCAACATGCGGCACAGGACAGCGGCATCTACTTACCTACCCTGGATGTGGACACACTGTGCACCTCATCTCAACATGCACAGTCCACCACCACAGGGAGCGCTCTGTCTGTGACGTCTTGTGGTGAGACCAAAGCGGCAGGAGCCCAGTCTCATACAGCGATGCCTGCCCACGGCTGTGTGTTGTGTGGGGCAGGGTTTGACACCTGGGAGGCTCTCAGTGTGCACCTGCAGGTCCACGGTGTGATGACTCAACGTGAACAGGACCCACACAGCGGGCACCTACAGACTCACGGTGTGATGACTCAACGTGAACAGGACCCACACAGCGGGCACCTACAGACTCAAGGGGTGATGACTCAACATGAACAGGACCCACACAGCGGGCACCTACAGTCTCACGGTGTGATGACTCAACGTGAACAGGACCCACACAGCGGGCACCTACAGACTCATGGTGTGATGACTCAACGTGAACAGGACCCACACAGCGGGCACCTACAGACTCACGGTGTGATGACTCAATGTGAACAGGACCCACACAGCGGGCACCTACAGACTCACGGTGTGATGACTCAATGTGAACAGGACACACACAGCGGGCACCTACAGACTCACGGTGTGATGACTCAACATGAACAGGACACACAGAGCGGGCACCTACTGACTCACGGTGTGATGACTCAACGTGAACAGGACCCACACAGCCGGCACCTACAGACTCACGGTGTGATGACTCAACGTGAACAGAACACACACAGCGGGCACCTACAGACTCACGGTGTGATGACTCAATGTGAACAGGACCCACACAGCCGGCACCTTCAGACTCACGGTGTGATGACTCAACGTGAACAGGACCCACACAGCGGGCACCTACAGACTCACGGTGTGATGACTCAACGTGAACAGGGCCCACACAGTGTGCACCTACAGACTCACAGCGCACAGACACGTGTCACATACCCACTGTGTCGTGAGGACGTTAATCAACAGGACTTTGACACACACATGAGAACCTACACTGATGTAGAGAGTAACACTGTAATACTAAAGCCATCTCAACAAGAGGGAAGTGGTGTCCCTCGGCATGACCTAAACACACATACAATGACCCATACTGATGGGGGTATAGATGTGGGGGTCCCCATGTCGCATGTCGATTTTAAGAAATGACCATGTCACCTGTCACTTAAATCCCCATGTCCCATGTCGCCTTTAAGAGCCTGTCCTGTCCCATGTCGATTTTAAGAAATACCCTATGTCATGTCACTAATTTTTTTCCTCATGTCACTAAGCTCCATGTCGCATGTCGAATTTAAGAAATGGCCATGTCGCCATGTCGATTTTAGGGGTCGACCCCCATACTGATGTAGAAAGTAATGTACAGGATGACACTGGTGCACCAATTAGTTCTCAGAATGTACATAACTTTACCGACCTTGAGCTGATCACACACATGATGACCCATGAGACTGACGACCCACGTACACATTCTGACTGTAGTTAGGGAGTGCTCATTTTTTTACAACAGGGGGGGTGGTGGATTTGGGGGGGGGGGGGTAAAGAATTTGGACCCCTTGACCGGGGGGGGTAAAAAATTTAGATCCCTCTTGTGGGGGGGTCAACAAAATTCAGCCTGTTTTGAGGGAAAAAGCCCGCGCGTTACTATGCTACAAAGGGGCGCGAACGCGCGCGATTTTCGGTCTGCCGGGGGGGGGTAAAAATTTTTCGACCCCTCTAGCGGGGGGGGGTGAAAAATTTCGCGCGCTCCGCGCGAAATCTCACCCCCCCCCCTTGTTAAAAAATGAGCACTCCCTTATATGTGTATAACAGCAGACATACTGAGTAGAAGGATGACGGCCCCCATAGGGGAGAAACTTTACAAGTGTACTCTGTGCAACAAGACATTCACACTGTTATATCGATTAAAGATACACATAAGAATTCACACAGGAGAGAAACCTTACAAGTGCTCAGACTGTGGGGAAGGGTTTACAGAGGCAAGTAATCTAAAGAGACACAAAATGACCCACACAGGAGAGATACCTTATAAGTGTTCTGAATGTACTAAACAGTATAGATGGTTAGGTGACCTAAAGAAACACATGATGACCCACACAGGAGAGAAACCTCACAGATGTTGTCAATGTGACAAGCATTTTACACGGGCAAGTAGCTTAAGGACACACATGATGACCCACACGGGGGAGAAACCTCATGTTTACGTGTTCTAAATGTGCCAAGTAGTTTTCACAGACATATCACCAAGTGTAGACATGTAATATTTCTAATACTATTGTATTTCAACAGATTTGCAATCCTACATTGATTATCTATATTGTTCAGGTGATTGTAATTTTCAAATAACAAATCGATTTCAAAGGTCCTAATTCACTTTCAATGAATAAATGTTCATTATCTAAGTTTTCCTTAGCCTTGTTGATTCATAGTTGATATGGTAACATAAATTATGTATAGCTTCACTGACCAGACTCGAGGCACATACAATTCAGTTTTTATTTTCGGAATTGCAAAAAATAGATACCGACAACTCTCCCCCAAACGGCAAGCGCTATCCGCACGCCACAGGCGTGCGAATGGCGGCCGCTATTCGCACCCCACGGGGTGCGAATAAGAGCTCTTATTCACACACTGGGTAGGTTCTGAATAGCAATTCTTATTCCCACACCATATAGGGTTGCATTAAATGTCCCATTGGCACCCTACATAGGCCTATAGGATGTGGATTGGTGTGTGGAATAGAGTTGCTCTTCACACACTGTAGCGGGTGCAAATAGACATTGTTATTCCCCCACCCATGGTGTGTGAATAATGACCCTTATTCCCACACCCAGTAGGGTGCAGGAAAGACTATATGAAAAAAATCCATGGCTATTACCAATTGCCACTGTGGAGCAGTAGGTATGATGCCTGCCTGTTGTGTGGGAGGCCAGGGTTCTGTTCCAGGACAAGTCACTTTTTTTTCTGCTAAAAACATAAATCCGTAGGGGGGACTAGGCCTGGTGTTAAGATTATCGATTTTAAGATAATTGATTTTAAGATTATCATTTTTAAGATTATCACAAGATTTTAAGATTGGAAAGTTTTCCCTGGAATCCCTGAAGTTCTATACAACTTAGTGTGGCAATAACAACTTCTATACACACCCCATACAGTGTGGGAATAAGAGTTCTAACCCACACCCTCTCCAGTGTGCAAATAAGCATTCTTATCCGCACATCCCCTACATAGGATGGTAATTCACACCCCACACAGTGTGGGAATAACAGCCCTAATTCACACCCCAATCACCACCATATAGGCCTATAAGTAGGCTATAGTATAGGGTGCCAATAAGACCTGTACAACACACCCTATATGGTGTGTGAATAAGAACTAGTATTCAGACCCTACCCAGTGTGTGAATAAGAACCCTTATCCAAAACCTGTGTAGGGTGTAAAAACAAGTACTTATTCAGACACCAGACCAGACCAGTATGGTGTGTGAATAAGTACTCTTATCCACAGTCCACACAGCGTGGGAACAAGGATTCTAATTTACACACTATATACAATCTAAAAATTATCCCGTAAAATTACGGTGAATCCACCGGCATCAATGAATGCCAGAGTTTCCCCGTTATTTTTACGGTCACCGTATTTTCCAATTCCCAGTAAATTTTACGGGCATTTCCCATTCATATTTTTACGGAAATTCTACGTAATTTTATGATGCTTCTGCAGTATTCATAAGGAATTATGATGATTCCACATATCTCATTTACAGTGATTCACCATTATTAAATATTTTTAAAATTTTTATGATCGTTACTTATTAATGCTGTTTATTTATATACAGATAATGAAGGGCTAGTTGTATTTTATTCGACATCAATTCACATTCATCACATTCTCCAGTTGTTCAAAGTGATAGAATCCTATGTCCTTGGTTGATAGATATTTCATCATGTATTTGAGATTCACAAATACGGGGAGGTGGGGGTCATTTGAATTTTTTGGCATATGTCCCATGTCTTCCTGTTGTAGCATTGTCCAGCACCTCCCGTGTCTTCTCCCCGGCCTCTGGGTATCCCCTCCCGTTGTAGCATTGTCCAGCACCTCCCTTGTCTTCTCCCCGGCCTCTGGGTGTCCTCCTCCCGTTGTAGGATTGTCCAGCACCTCCTCAGACTTCTCCCCGGCCTCTGGGCGTCCTCCTCCCATTGTAGCATTGTCCACCACTTCCTCAGTCACCTCCCCGTCCTCTGGGCGTCCTCCTCCCGTTGTAGCATTATCCACCACTTCCTCAGTCACCTCGCCGACCTCTGGGCGTCCTCCTCCCGTTGTAGCATTGTCCACCACTTCCTCAGTCACCTCCCCGTCCTCTGGGCGTCCTCCTCCAGTTGTAGCATTGTCCACCACTTCCTCAGTCACCTCGCCGACCTCTGGGCGTCCTCCTCCCGTTGTAGCATTGTCCACCACTTCCTTAGTCACCTCCCCGGCCTCTGGGCGTCCTCCTCCCGTTGTAGCACTTCCTTAGTCACCTCCCCGGCCTCTGGGCGTCCTCCTCCCGTTGTAGCCTTGTCCACCACTTCCTCAGTCACCTCGCCGACCTCTGGTTGTCCTCCTCCCATTGTAGCATTGTCCACCACTTCCTCAGTCACCTCCCCGACCTCTGGGCGTCCTCCTCCCGTTGTAGCATTGTCCACCACTTCCTTATTAGTCACCTCCCCGGCCTCTGGGCGTCCTCCTCCCGTTGTAGCATTGTCCACCACTTCCTCAGTCACCTCGCCGACCTCTGGGCGTCCTCCTCCCGTTGTAGCATTGTCCACCACTTCCTTAGTCACCTCCCCGGCCTTTGGGCGTCCTCCTCCCGTTGTAGCATTGTCCACCACTTCCTCAGTCACCTCGCCGACCTCTGGGCGTCCTCCTCCCGTTGTAGCACTTCCTTAGTCACCTCCCCGGCCTCTGGGCGTCCTCCTCCCATTGTAGCCTTGTCCACCACTTCCTCAGTCACCTCGCCGACCTCTGGTTGTCCTCCTCCCATTGTAGCATTGTCCACCACTTCCTCAGTCACCTCCCTGACCTCTGGGCGTCCTCCTCCCGTTGTAGCATTGTCCACCACTTCCTTATTAGTCACCTCCCCGGCCTCTGGGCGTCCTCCTCCCGTTGTAGCATTGTCCACCACTTCCTCAGTCACCTCGCCGACCTCTGGGCGTCCTCCTCCCGTTGTAGCATTGTCCACCACTTCCTTAGTCACCTCCCCGGCCTTTGGGCGTCCTCCTCCCGTTGTAGCATTGTCCACCACTTCCTCAGTCACCTCGCCGACCTCTGGGCGTCCTCCTCCCGTTGTAGCATTGTCCACCACTTCCTTAGTCACCTCCCCGGCCTCTGGGCGTCCTCCTCCCGTTGTAGCATTGTCCACCACTTCCTCAGTCACCTCGCCGACCTCTGGTTGTCCTCCTCCCGTTGTAGTATTGTCCACCACTTCCTCAGTCACCTCCCCAACTTCTGGGCGTCCTCCATTGTCCTCCTTTGTCTGCAGCTACTCCAGTACTAAGATGGCGTCACCCACGCTTGGATGGCGTCATCACTTGACCTGGATGGCGGGAAATCAGTGAAAATGAGGATATGATGAGTGGTCACTACCAGAGAACTTGCCTATTCTTTTGTTCCGCCCCAACATTTTGCAGAATTATTTGACATTTTAGGACAGTCCAATTGTACTATGTTAGGATATGTAGTCACTGTTTTTCATGACTGAAATTTCACATTTTTTAAGTTACAAAACTATTGAACTTTAAAGGTTGGGAAAATGTAAGTTATTTCTATCCTGCCGCATTACTGGCAGTTTTAGCCTTAATTTGAGACCAAATATGCCAATTTTATCCATTTTTATCATGTATTTCATTTAAAAAGTTAGCAAAGAAAAAAGAATTTTCCTCAAAACCTGATTTCTATGATGCCCTTTTAAACACAAACTTTTATTTTTTTGGGCCTTCGAATAATGGTGTATCACCATTGGTAGAATATTGTTTATGAGGTTTCACTGTAATATAATAAAATGTGTTTTCACCGTATATGTTTACTGAATTCCACCGTAAATTCATCAAAATGTACAGGATCTCAACGTCATTCAAATTACGATGAAATCCCGTAAAATTTTACAGGGAAATCTACGTAAAACCAACTGGGAATTTTTACAGTGTAGGGTGTGAATAATGGTCCTAATCCACACCCTAATCGCTACCCTATAGGCCTACATGTGTAGGATAGGGTGCCAATAAGACCTGTATTGCACACCCTATATGGTGTGGGTATAAGGAGTATTATGCAGACCCTACCTAGTGTGGAAATAGGGGCTCTTTTTCGCACCCTGTGGGCGTGCGAATAGCGGCCGCTATTCGCACGCCTGTGGCGTGCGGATAGCATCGGCCCCCACAAACTCAATTCTCTTTGTCTATTAAAGCCTCAGTATACCTATGTTTTGGCCCGACTTTTTGATTGATAGCTTTTTAACACCAGGGGGAGCTACTGTGCCCACTAATAGATAATGCCTAGATGCCCCTCCCCCTCTACCATATAAGGGTTGGTCTCGCCTTAGGGCAGGTCTGTGACGACTAGTAGGTGGAAGGGCAGCTACAGCTCATTGAACATTTGATTTGCCGTCATGTATAGTAGTTAGTAGTAGTAGTGATGAGGGTCCATATGGGGATCAAACAAAGCATAGTAGACAGAGTAGGGAGTTCTGCACACCCAGTGGTATGTGGCCCGAGAGCTACCAATTCTCCCCAATATGAAGTCTAGTGAATGTCATATAAAAGTACTCAAGGCACTACAAAATAGTTGCCAAAGATGTAACCTCGGAAAACCATTCAATCATATTTCATAATGGTAAAATAGTTACATATGGATCGTATATACCGTAAATTCTCGCGTAGAAGCCGCGGCTTGTACGCGAGTCAGACTCAGCTTTCTTTTGATACCAAACATGCCTATATAGGGTGCGGCTTATACGAGAGTTTTTATTAGTATACTACAGTACCAAAATCGCAATATCTAGACCCCATCTGCGGCTTATAGGATTTGTCAAAGTTAGGGGTGCTGCTTATACGTGAGTTAGGCTTATACGCGAGAATTTACGGTAGTTGCTAATATATTGACCTAAATATCGTAAACATCTGAAAATAACCTGTGCATTGTTTGATCCCCATAAGCTGCATGGGCACACGGACTGGTCAAGTGTATTATAGACCCCTAGTCAGTTGTGTGGCGACCTGCTTGGGGTAAAATGAGCACAGCTATATCACTGTCGCAACACTGATGTGCTGACCACATTTCTGATGTGCTGACCACATGGTGGACACTCCAACAGGGAATGTAAGATTTCCATACTTCTAGTGAGTTTGTAACATTGAAATCTACACCATATATTCATAAGCCTGTAACAAGGCTATATCCCTTCACCTTTCACAGTGATTGCCAGTAATTACTGAGAAAAAGGGAGTTTGTGTTTTTCATGGTGATGTCCCGTAACACACTGCCACTGATGCCCGTAACACACAGGTAGTGTGTACTAGTGATGTCCCGTAACACAAGCAGGGGGGTGCAGAGGGGGGCCCCCCTCAGGTCGGAAAGTCGCCGAAATTAAGGTCCCCAGGTCGCAAGGTCGTTCTTTTAGACCCTTTATCCTATAATCAATTGTGTAAAAGTCGCCAGGTCGCTTAAATTATTGCCCCAGGTCGAAAAGTCGCCTGGAAAAAGGCCCAGGTCGCCAGGTCGCCGAAAACCCCTCTGCAGTCACAAGCAGTGTGGGGAGTTAGGGCAGGGGATGTAAGAACGCGCGGGGACGCACGTGGCAAGTGGCAAGTTTTGGTAACTAAAGTTGTTTGAAACGCAATGATATAATAGAGTTCTTTCATGTTCCGACCTATAGTGAGGTTAATTAGTGTGTATTCAATGGTTTCTGAAACTTTCAAGTCTCTAGGACGAGAGGCACTACCCCGGGGGGGCACTCAAATTTTTTTTGACAGGGGTGTCCGGCTGGACCCCTGGCAACCCTTGACCCTTGCCTAGGGAGATTTCCAAAATGAACCAGTTCATACGGAGATTTTGGCCAAAATGATTTTCTGCTAAGAGAGATTTGGGTGAAAATGAACCCTTGCTTAGGGAGATTTTGGTAAAAATGGTGTTGATTCAGAGGAATTTTGGCCAAAATGACCCTTGCTTAGGGAAATTTTGCAAAAGTTGACCCTTGCTTAGGGAAATTTTGCAAAAGTTGACCCTTGCCTAGGGAAATTCTTCTCAAAAGTGGACCCTTTTTGTAGCATAGTAGCGGGGGGCTTTTTCCCTCAAAACAGGTTGAAATTGTTTCAACCCCCCCCCCAAGAGGGGTCCAAATTCCCCCCCCCCCCCCGGTCAAGGGGTCGAAATTTCTTACCCCCCCCCCCAAATCCACCACCCCCCCTCTTGTTAAAGAATGAGCACTCCCTAAACTAGCATGACTGTGTGGCTGGTCATGCTTCAGTGAACATGGTGACACCATGTATATTTCAGAGTTATGTAATTGGCTTGACCATTAGGAACCTACCCTTCATCTACTGCCTGCAGTAGGGAGGGGTGGTAACCTGACCACTTCAACTTACATTATTAAAACAGGATTTTGTGCTGTGAAGTTGCATTAAACTGTATAACTTATAAAGAGCCTCCTCAGTTCAAAATTGTATCACTAATTTCACAACCCCAAATGCCTGCTCCCCACCTCCCCCCAGACCAGTCATTAAATCTTTCATTTAGTTTATGTATGGTTGTATATTTTGTAATTTTATAACTAAATGTATATGTATTATGTACAACAGAGAACCGTGTTACGGGCATCACAGAAATGTGTTACGGGACATCACTACAACAATCAAGCAGTGTGGTCAGCACATCACTCATTGTTTTGTACGGTGCCCAATACTGACATATCTAGGCTCCTATCATTGTTGAATCAATATCCACTTGGTGTAAATAGATATTGTAGCTATCTATTGTGAAGTGTACATTCTAAATAGCCCAGGAACACCCTGTTATCACCAGTTATCACCCTGTTACCGCCAGCGTGGTCAGCACATCAAAAACGTGGTCAGCACATCAGTGTTCTGACAGTGTATATAGGGTGGTGGCGGAGGACAATCAGTGCACTGCCAAGGAGTGGTCCTTTATAAGAGGAGGGCACCAAAGGGGGTTACTTGGAGGGGAGAAAAGTAAATTTTGTAAAAGTAAATAATTTTATAGCAACTCATAAGGAAACAATATAAGAGGGGTCCCTATAAGAGGGATTTATCCCCTTCAAGTGTCATAATAAAATTAGAAACATTTGGAAAGAGTTATTTCCCCACGACTCTCAACCTTTTCATAGAATGATCACTCCCTATAACTTGTACTAGCTTTGGAAAGGGCTATTAAGGAATGCCTTGGTTTCTATATATAGGACAGAACTGTACCAGGTGGATGATATGAAGTGGTGGCAGTCTTATACAGTAACATCTCGTTATAAGGAGCACCTTTTGGCAAGGCAAATTTGCTCCTTGTAACCAACCTTCCTTGTAACCAATTTTGTAGCATAATGGGGCATTGGTGCTATTTGAATGGCCTTAATCTGTTGGAATAATATATCCATACTAATAACTTGTTGGTGGAATGATATATTCATACATATTTATGACATATTTATAATATTTATAATCATACATATTTATGACATATTTATAATATTGATATTCATTATTGATGTATTGCTGTTTCAATTATATGGCTGTTATATTATATAGAGAGCTGCTATCACTATAGGCAAAGTGCAGGACCTGGCTGCTCCCTGCTCCCTACATGTAATTTAAATATCTTGTGACGTAGTTGCCTATGTAAGATTCTAAGGCTTCTAGAAGGGTGTGTTGGGGCCAGAAATACTCTGGTTCTAGCTACACCACAGCAGTCGGCAGTCGGGAGTTGGAGTCGGCAGTTGGAAGTGCGCGGGAGTGGTAGTCGGGTGCGGGAGGAGGAGCAGCAGAATCCAGGGGTAGATAGCAGCAGGCAGCCCAGTGGAGGGAGATATACCACACAACGACAACGAGAAGTACTAGCCACAGCCACTTGGAATAAAACCCTTTCACACCAAGAACCTGGTCAATTATTTGTGGTCATACCATCTAGAAGTAAGGAGAAATCGCCACAATTTGGGTACACCCATACATATCTATAGTAAAGCAATTTGGTTATAAAGAAGTACTGTTCGCCTAAACTTGGTTATAACAAATGAAATTTACATTTAGAAATCGAATAAACATGATCTAGGCGCCGAAAGCGTAGCGAGTGTCAGTGTATTCTGTACCCGGCCTCGCCTATCCACTCTAACGCATTGGCTAATCACACAGCCTCACAAGGACTATAGGATATATGAGCTTTTATCTTAATTCAATAGAGAATAACTAATCATCTGGAAAAAAAATCTCCTCCTTATTAACAATTGTGGGCTAGAAATGCTCGTTCTAATAGGATATGTTTACTATAGGAAAGTGTAGAAGAAAAACATGGCAAGGCAAATGTGCTCCGAATCCATCTGCTCCTTATAACCACCCTCCTTATAACAAGATTTCACTGTTCAGCTAGACCCTGCACTTTGCATAATATAACCTGTAGTGAAATAGGGGCTCTAATTCGCACCCTGTGGGCGTGCGAATAGCGGCCGCTATTCGCACGCCTCTGGCGTGCGGATAGCATCGGCCCCCACAAACTCAATTCTCTTTGTCTATTAAAGCGTCAGTATACCTATGTTTTGGCCCGACTTTTTGATTCATAGCTTTTTAACACCAGGGGGAGCTACTGTGCCCACTAATAGATGAAGAGTTTCGTTGCAAAACGCAACAAATCCATTCCAGAATTACAGCATGTAGTGATTTCTCTAAGGCTACCATATTGGCAATTATAGTGCCTCGGATATAATCTGTACATTAGAGAGGACCTAAAGACATGAAAAATACAATTTTGATAGAAAAATGTTTCAAAATTGCATTTACCTATTCCTGCTCTACACCTTTGTCAAAAATTGGAGCCATTTTTCAAAATGGCGCTTATTGCGTTTTGGAACCAAACTCTTCAGATAATGCCTAGATGCCCCTTCCCCTCTACCATATAAGGGTTGGTCTCGCCTTAGGGCAGGTCTGTGACGACTAGTAGGTGGAAGGGTTGCTACAGCTCATTGAACATTTGATTTGCCGTCATGTATAGTAGTTAGTAGTAGTAGTGATGAGGGTCCATATGGGGGTCAAACAAAGCATAGTAGACAGGGTAGGGAGTTCTGCACACCCAGTGGTATGTGGCCCGAGAGCTACCAATTCTCCCCAATATGAAGTCTAGTGAATGTCATATAAAAGTACTCAAGGCACTACAAAATAGTTGCCAAAGATGTAACCTCGGAAAACCATTCAATCATATTTTATAATGGTAAAATAGTTACATATGGATTGTATATAGTTGCTAATATATTGACCTAAATATTGTAAACATCTGAAAATAACCTGTGCATTGTTTGATCCCCATAAGGTGCATGGGCACACGGACTGGTCAAGTGTATTATAGACCCCTAGTCAGTTGTGTGGCGACCTGCTTGGGGTAGAATGAGCACAGCTATATAGGGTGGTGGCGGAGGACAATCAATGCACTGCCAAGGAGTGGTCCTTTATAAGAGGAGGGCACCAAAGGGGGTTACTTGGAGGGGAGAAAAGTAAATTTTGTAAAAGTAAATAATTTTATAGCAACTCATAAGGAAACACTATAAGAGGGGTCCCTAAAAGAGGGATTTATCCCCTTCAAGTGTCATAATAAAATTAGAAACATTTGGAAAGAGTTATTTCCCCACAACTCTCAACCTTTTCATAGAATGATCACTCCCTATAACTTGTACTAGCTTTGGAAAGGGCTATTAAGGAATGCCTTGGTTTCTATATATAGGACAGAACTGTACCAGGTGGATGATATGAAGTGGTGGCAGTCTTATACAGTAACATCTCGTTATAAGGAGCACCTTTTGGCAAGGCAAATTTGCTCCTTGTAACCAACCTTCCTTGTAACCAATTTGGGTACACCCATACATATCTATAGTAAAGCAATTTGGTTATAAAGAAGTACTGTTCGCCTAAACTTGGTTATAACAAATGAAATTTACATTTAGAAATCGAATCAACATGACCTAGGCGCCGAAAGCGTAGCGAGTGTCAGTGTATTCTGTACCCTGCCTCGCCTATCCACTCTAACGCATTGGCTAATCACACAGCCTCACAAGGACTATAGGATATATGAGCTTTTATCTTAATTCAATAGAGAATAACTAATCATCTGGAAAAAAAATCTCCTCCTTATTAACAATTGTGGGCTAGAAATGCTCGTTCTAATAGGATATGTTTACTATAGGAAAGTGTAGAAGAAAAACATGGCAAGGCAAATTTGCTCCGAATTCATCTGCTCCTTATAACCACCCTCCTTATAACAAGATTTCACTGTACAGCTAGACCCTGCACTTTGCATAATATAACCTGTAGTGATTAATGGGTGGGTCCTACTACATGTAGGCGGTTCCTACTATGATAATTAGCAAGCTATAGGAGCAAAAAGGCGGGCCAAAACATAGGGATACTGAGGCTTTAACACAGAATTAGGATTGTCTTAATTATCTTAAAAATAGTCTTAATGTTATCTGAACCAATCTCAATCCTATCTTAAACTTCACAGTCCATTGTAGGATAGGCTAGTCAACTAGTATGTAATGGAGCGCTCTGACCCCCAACCCCCGTTTTTTTTCTTTTTCTTTCTGCCTTAGATTAAGACATTGTAAGATGTAAGATTAAGATTGCGCTGTTAACGTTTGTCCGCGCACCTGGGAGAGCTATCCCGTATTTGCCAGACGCACGGACTAATGCCGAAGTTAGGGCCGAGTCATTTATCACTAACAGGGGGGGGGGGCTTGATGGATTTTCCAAAAACAACTATTTTTATCACGACAGCCTCACCAATAGGCCGAAAGTAATCTCAACCGCCCACTATGTTAGGATTTTAAGAAATGCCCCCCCCTCCTCCGCACAAATGGCATGTGCCTGTGGAATCACGGGTGGTTGCGACTATTCAATAGACCGTATTTAGTATTGACACACCCAACATGGAGGCCTTTCCAGTGTTGGCCCCCCATTTTTCATTATGACACCTTCAATATCCCCCAAGCCCCTCATCAGTGATGTCAACAATGTAGTATTATGCTGGCCACATCTAGACATTAGTGGCAGTATTCAGTAAGGTTGTTACTTTACAATATTGCAGTAGTGGTAGTAGTAAATATCTCAGTTACGGTTGTTTGGCCTTTTTGCCAAGAATAAACGTATTACAGTTTGTTTTGCTTTGGCCTTAGTCAAGACCCATTTTCAGGAAATCAGAATTGTTAAGGCATTTTTCAGTAGAATTGTTTTTAGAGTTGGATTAGGGTAATTTGGGTGTGCTGAATCCAAATCTGCCGTATAACATTTCATATCTTGATGTTATCTGGCCAAAAAATCAAAAACAAAATGGCTACCATTTTTGGCTGAAAATCTGCAGATATCAGCAGGTACAGCTTATAATAACCTAGTGCAAAACATGGTATAGTCATGAATTTGAATATGCTTACTCCCCAGTATGTCATCTTTCATATCTGCATCATTTGACATTTGAAAATCCAAGATGGCGGCCATTTTCAAGATGGCTGCCCGAATCACATTTCCAAGCTTGTTTCCTTCATAGAAATGGATGTAGTTGTTCAATCTGCTTAATCTTGGTGTCAAATTCTATGTTTTCAGATCTGCTGAAGCTAATTCTCACACTTATAATGATCTCAGAGCAGTTATTGAATAGGAAAATGTGTACTTTACATCCTGTTTATTGTTAACTTGAGTGTAGAAAATGAATGTTTTGTAATTCCGTACTCAGCTTCAGACTCTTACCCTCACTCAGCATTGACATTAGCAAGATCATAGTTAGCCTCTACCTCCACCTCCCCATCCCTCACTACCCTCTACCCTCCTATAGACTGACCACCATATATCGCTGATCACCTTGATGACTCTGATAGTTGTCCTTTGATGGTCCAATATACACAGGATCCAACCTGTTCTGGCTGTAACAGCTCTTATACACTTGAATTGAAATAATTCTTTGAAAGTCCATCTAATTTTAATGTCCAACCATCTTTAGCCTGTACTGCTTGCACTGGTCTGAGTATCAAGGTATGTCTGTAGAGCTATGTGTAGAGAGGGATCTTCTTGTATCCCAAACAACAGAGAGAGTTCTTTTTTTCTTAAACAAGTATGTTTATTACCAATTTAGTACAGACAGTTACAGCAAAATAAAATCATATGAATGTGTGTGACAAACCCACTCCCATGAGTAATGTGTTAGAATCAGGCCCTGGTAGGCTCTGGTCAAGAGGTATGTGTTAACAGTGTACTTGCGCCTTCTTGTGCTCTATTATACATGACATTCTCAAAATGTGTTCCCTCTTCCAAAGCTTAGCATAGGGATTTTAGCTTTAGCATTTACAAACACTGTATGAGTTCAACTGTATGAGTACCAACCTTCAAACATATCCCAAGGAATCTGTTCTGAACATATTGTTCAATGTCTAAGCAAAGCCGCCAAGCAAAACCTGATCCTGATGATCAAAGTAAGGAAGTACTCTGGTACAGTATGTCTTGAGAGCTATGCTTTTTGTCATGTATAAATGTAGACTTCCCAGAATATATGTCTTATATAATTTGTTTTTCGATTGATGTATAACATACAAGTCCTACCAAAGGTTTGCCACCTAGCTACTTGTTTGATGCAACAATCAGGCCTGAAATATCCAGCAACACCAATAATGTTTAGGCTAGTTCCAACACAAGAAGACACATCAAGACACTGACAAGACACAGAAGCTGAATCAAAACTAATTCAGAAACCTTCTACGCTATACCTTGTGTGGGAAGACCTGGTAAGGCCAACAAAGGGCCTGGCTTCTCTGTGAGAGTCTTATAACTGTGGTCAGGGGTTACAGTGATATCTCAAATAAACCAGACTTCACTCCTTATAGCCCCATCTGCCAGTGTATGTAATGTGAAGTGTTAATGAAACCCCTCCCTTCTGTCCATGAGTTTCATGGCCTATAATGACACCACCAAAGGGGTCAATAATAGAAATATTGCCACAAGTTACAGAAGACACCAAAGAGTCACTAACTAATTACGTTAGGCTTGGTCAAGAAAGATGGGAGCAGTTTGTTCAAGAAAGGCTAGATTGTTATGTTCTGTAGAGACTTGTCCTATTTTAAGTTGCTAGAAGAGGTATCTCAGATCCTAAGTTCTTGATGAGTTATTCTCTATTCCCTTGTCCCTGGTAGACTGATTGATCCTCATGCATGGAGTGGCCCTAATAAAAAGTCTGATAAACGGTCTTATAAAATGCTTATATTGATTGCTGATGGCCAGGCACCAGTTGTAACTCTTTGTAGACCATAGTGATACCACCTCTTCCTTGGTAGGTCACTCAAATAGAACAGCCTTGACAATCTTCATGCAAAACAATAAGCTTCTGTCTTGGCTTGGTAGCAATCCGGTCAATGACAAAGCTCTACAGCAATGTGAAAATTCTTTCTTAACCAAGCCATAGACCTCTACAGTAATTTTGTGTGAAGAAGAGAAGGATGCTAACTGCCTCCATGTAAGTAACACACAAGACAAAGTTTGAAAAAAATCTTAGAATTCAATATATGTTTTACAGAAACAAGCTGAGAAGTACAATGTCATCTGTTTTGAATCAGTTTTTCTCCTCAAGATATTCTATGAATTGATGCATAAGTAGATTCCACAAAGACTGAAGTGTATTTGTGGGCCCTCATGATACCCTTTTCATAGCTTTTCCAACTATAACTCTTACTGCTGTATTGAATACAAGACGATACCTTACTACCCATAGTTCTAGTAACAGGTGGTAGTGGTGTAGGTGTGGGCATAATCAGGCATTGATGATAGTCAGTTCATGGAAGGGGAGAGGATGGTGACAAATGGGGAGGTGGGGCTGAGGATCAGAGTTGGAGCTGAGTATTGGAAGACTTGTTTTCTACACTAGTAATCTCTAGATATGATGTAAAATACATATTTTTCTGCTCTATAACTGCTCTAAGATCATTATAAGTGCTGGGATTAGCTTCAGCAGGTCTGAAAACATAGAATTTGACACCCAGATTAAGCAGATTGAACAACTACATCCATTTCTATGAAGAAAACAAGCTTGAAAATGTGATTCGGGCAGCCATCTTGAAAATGGCCGCCATCTTGGATTTTCAAATGTCAAATGATGCAGATATGAAAGATAACCCACTAAGGAGTAAGCATTTTCAATTTCATGACCATACCATGTTTTGCACTAGGCTAGTATACCCTACACCTGCTGATATCTGCAGATTTTCAGCCAAAAATGGTAGCCATTTTGTTTTTGATTTTTCGGCCAGATAACATCAAGATATGAAATGTTATACGGCAGATTTGGATTCAGCACACCCAAATCACCCTAATCCAACTCTAAAAACAATTCTACTGCAAAATGCCTTGACCATTTTTATAAGGCCTCTTTTCCAGAAAATGCTCCTGACTACCTTGAAAACATTGCGGTCTGGCTGAAGCCGACAGAAGGCTTTGAGAGTATCCCAGAGATCTATGCCTCTATACAAGGGGCTTTTACGGAAGCCAAGGGTGTCAGACTGGGGGTACACCAACAGGCTAGTATTAGTGGAACGGGTAATGTACCTTTATACTGCTTAATGATGGCATGATACTTAATTACATAGGTAGTAGAATATGTGAAGAGTTTGGTTCCAAAAAGTAATAAATGGCAAAATAGAAAAATTAAAACGGGGAAAAATCTCAGGGCCATATAGGCTTGGGAAAATCGAAAGCAAATATCATTCCGTTAAAATACAAGACCTGTGGGTGCGGTCACCAACGACACCTTCCTCTTGACGTTCTGACACGATTTTCTCAGATTGACCACGCATTCATCCTCCAAGCAGTACGTGTGTAAGTCTGCCGCCTTGTGAGGTAAAGCAGGCCTCATGGGTGTGGTCACCAATGTTCAATCAGCAAGTAGGCCTTTTAACTTGACTCTATCCTGATATTTGGCATGGTATTTTCAGATTGACTCAGTATGACATATGACAGCCGGATGTGTTTGCTGTCTGATGCCATGAGAGGATCGAGGTCTCTTTACACTTTGCAAGTGTAAAGTGGGGATTCCACTGAGCTGATGAATGAAAGATTTTCCCCAGTGTCATATCATCAGACAATTGTTAGCCCCTTACTTTCATGTAACATACCTGGATGTATGATAAACAATAGCTGTTGTTGTAAAAATAGGTCCTTGTGCCTGCTCTATAGCAGGATGAATACACATGAATAAATGATAAATGAAATATAAACAAACAAGGTCACGTTTTAAGAAAAGAAGAATCAGAGGAATTGGAATATGTAGGAAGTGAGGTATGGTCTTGGTTAACATCCTGGAATAATTTTAGAATTGGATTTATAGATCAAATCATCGGATATACCCACTGTATATACTTCAAAAAGTGGCATAATCCGATGATTAGGGTTCAAAAATAAATTTTGCTAAAAATGAACCAGACGGTTCAATATGGCCTTACTATAATGATGTTCTACTTAATATTACACAGTATTCCCCAGAATTCAGCGTTGATTGCCCCCCATCCGTATACAGCAGGTTACTTTCCAAATAAGGCAGCTTCCCACATAATAAGTTGACTTACTCTAGAAACAAGACACAACAAGGGACGAACCTGCGTAGTCACTAGACGCCGCCCATTCTATGCATAAATAATCTTAAATCGCCACTTCTGGCGTAATCTTATTCCAGAAAAAGAAAAACAAAGAGGGAGAAAGAAGAGGGGGTGCGGGGGCAGAGCCCCCGCTATATACAGCAACGTTACAAACTTACAGTGGTGCCATCTAGAGGGTAGGTATCACCTGGAAACTGATTAAGATTATGCCAGAAGTGGCAAAAACTGATTAAGATTACGCCAGAAGTGGCGATTTTAAGATTACGCACAGAATGGGCGGCGTCTAGTGACTACGCAGGTTCGTCCCCACGTGTAAACAAGACAGGTTACGCTACACACAAGGCAGTCTACTAACAAACAAGGTGGATTCAACACCTAAAAAAGGTTATCCTAAAAACAACTCTTGAAATCCTGACATCATTTTAACTAATTTGACTACTTTTAACACCATGATAATCAGGAGACAATTTTATTTTATTTTATATGGAAGGGAACTGCTCAGCTAATCTGAAAATGTCATGTCCAATCCTCGAACCGAGTCAAGTACCAAGTCCTCCTGTAGAGCTCACTACTGACCACACCCACGGCTCTGGTACTTTGACACACCTACATAAGGCCACTCAAAAAAAAAGTTGTTTCTCATCACCGCGCGCATCATAAAATTGTTTTTTTTTTTTTACATTTTTGATGAAAAATGTGTTAAAATTGAGGAATTATTGACAAATTTGGTATCAAATTAAAGCTCATGCTGTCAGTCATGCAGTCAGCTAGGAATAAATTGCATTAAAACAATGTTTGGGGATCTTTAAACACTGAAGTACTAAAACATGAAAATTGATCGCGAAAAGTCTACATTTTCCTATATATTTAGGCTCAAGCAAAAAAAAAAGAATTAAATTTAAAAAAACGCCCTCGTCATATTTTTCACTGCTTGGTGATGAGAAACAACTTTTTTTTGGAGTGGCCTAATATTGTCATATCCCATTCCTGCTACACCTTTATAGTACGCTTCAGGCCTCTGCCAGAGGAGGACGGTGGTCTGTGTGCAAGCATTACATTTCCATTTAAGGTTCCTAATTTCTTTTACATACCAAACCGATTATGCCATAACCATGACATCTCATGCTTCCCTATGCCCATTCCTGAGAGGGGTTATTCTACTCCTCCTAGTAGCGACATCTGTGCAAGTTGTACAAGCTGACAATGGAGAGAAACCAAGTAGGAGCATATCATTTGTATATATTTACCAATAATTGTTAAACATATGTAATCATGAAAAAATTTATACATTATAACAACTCCATGTCATGTTAATATGAATTCAAAATAATATATGAATATATAGAAACAATGTACTCTATTATGTATTGCATTCACAACTCTGATATACTGAATTTAGTGCTTCCTAAGATCTAAGAGCTCCATATCCCCTGCTTGTTAGTATTACAAAATTAAATTCCACCCTAATTCCTTTTTGCTGTTACATTAATATTTTCTTGTGTGGCTTTCTGGTAATATTTTATCCATTTGATGCTACATTTTAGTTATCATAGTACAAAGGTCCAAACTATGACCATAGGTAGCACAAATATGGCACTTAGATTCACTCCTATCATTGATTTTGCTAAAACAACACCAGCCTTGAAGATATGACTATTGTATTCAACTTCAATTGAATAATTAGTAAATCTCATTTCCCCACAGAATGCTGGTGTGACCGGGTTCAACCTCCTCTGGGTAAGAAACTGGTACACATAGACCTGTACTAGTGTAATAACACAGGGTGTTGGTGTGTCTGGGTAAAACTGATAAAACAGAATATGGATGTTACAGTATGGATGCAGGTAGACACAAATGCACAACATTTTATTAAATTCACAGGACCCTCATTGAAATACACAGCCGTGATTATTTATATACTACATATTGCAAAAATAGATGTTTTATATCAAGTGTAGTGATACTGAGTTTTAAGTTGTGAAATATCTAAATGGCCATACTAATAATCTTGCTCTTTAATTGCCATTCCAATAGGGGAGAATGGCATACCTAATACAGCTCAGGAGACAACCACAGACTCAGATAGATCTACAGACCTTCCACTGCCAACTACAGACCATCACACACCGACATCAGAACTACCAGGGCTAACAACTGAACAAGACCGGGATCCTTTCCCACCTGGTGATGTTCTGAATGATCCCTGGCTTAAGAAGATAAACTTCTGCTTCCATTGTTACAGTGAAAGACAATTGGTCAGTATCTTTATACTTCATATACAACTTGAGAAAATCTTGTAATGAAGCTAATTAATGCCTTTCAGTTCTTGGTCAGATCGGAGCACAATATGATTATGGGTCCCCTCAGAGTTGTCATTTAGGTCACAGTATGCCATCTGGGTCACAATAATTATCATAGTGTAGGGGCTTAGTAGTCCCCGCACCTGAGTGGTAGGCCCGCAGGGGTGGCCCGCTCAGGTAGTCATTGCGCCCCTCCCATACCGATCCAGTAACGTGAGACACGGTCTATCTGATAGGACATGGGGATGTAGCTCAGTGGTAGAGCAGTCCCTTGGCAAGCGGAAGGCCCCAGGTTCGAGTCTCGGTGTCTCCGAAAACGTCATTTTCGGAGAAACCGTGTCCCTCACAATAGTTAACAAAAAACGTTATACAACATTCTATAATGTTATATAATGTTATATAACATTTCTCTAAGGCGCCTTACTATGGTATGACGTTATATCCAGTTTTAAAATGTTATTTTGACGTAAGATAATGTTTTTTGTTAGCAGGGATGTAATCTGGGTCAGAATAAGTCATTTAGGTCTCACTCACCATCAGTCCCACAGTACGTCCCTGTTTAATAAGTTGACTTGAGTTTATATTTGGCAAAATTAATATTATATCATGTATACTGCTGGCTGATCTCGTAAAAAACAAAACAGGTCAGAAAGATCAAACCCTATGAGATATATTTCTGCACTTGGCATTTGAGGACTTTCAAAGCCAGACCTTTATGATTATTGAGATATTAAAACTATTACCTAAAATGAAATGCATTACAGTAATTACTTACTACCAAGAGTGCTTGTCAGATCAAATATGGTGCTTTATTGCAAAACATTATTATTATGACATGCAGTAAGGTGGTACTATTTCTGATTGTTGCATTGATATCAATTCTTTTTTCTTTTTTCATTCAGCAAGGACTGCGGAACTTATGGCCATACCTTTACAATATGCCAGCATTGTATTGGTCAGATGGTCAAATCATTTACCTGCAACGTGTCCTTTTGAAGTCAGGTGAAATAGCTGTTGACCCAGTCCTACGTGCTAGGTTATACTGTTTTATATCCATGTATCCACTTTTAAAAGATAGGGCTATGCCATGCGCTCCTGGGAATTCTACATGGTTCCTGGAACTTTGGAACTATTCTCCTATAGGAATGATGAGAAACAACATCCCACTGTCTGTACTCAATGCTACACTAGCATTTCTAACATTGATGCTTGGGATATTTGGTGAGTATGAACTTCAGGTAACAGAAGAGAGGTCAGCGCCAAAGATGAAAAACGGCTGGTTGAGAAAATTAGCATGGTATCTTATTTTGAAGGCATTATCAGCATCTTTAGGAGGGAAATATGAAGAAAGATAGCGGATGTGGGGGCCAGAACAGATGCTACATACCATAGGGCTTGCTGCCATTTGATCATACTAGTATAGAAATGGTGACTACATAGAGAAAAAAGTGAGTCTTAGCTGGACTCTCTCTTTGTTTTCAGTGATTGCCTCACTCAGATAAGAGAGTAGGCTGGTTTTTAGGTTTCATTAAACAACAGCCTCCTCCAATGGTCATATAAATCCAAGTTCCAATTTTGCACATATTTGGTTGAACACCCCTTCTATACAAAAAAAAAGAATTTCTATCTGCTCAAATATTCTGATATTTGGTAATGAGCCCCTTTCCCTGCTAGTCCCAGTATTGTCTGACTCTCCTGATAATTACATTGCTTGTACCATCTGTTTTACCAGGGTCCAGCATTGCCACACTTTCTTCCAATCATGATTCTTATGAGGCCAGACTCCTTTTTTTCAGTGAAAGCCAGCCTGACCATGAAAATATAAATGTTCTGGCGATGAACGCCTAATTTTGGGATGAGGGTCAAGTGTGTCTGGGATGTAACCTGGATAAGAAGCATATCCTTTAAAATGTTAAATAAGGCCAAAAAAAAGGTGTGTTTCAGGTTACATAGTCTGAAAATCTAGGTAGGGTAGGTCGGATTTTTTTTTTGATTTTTTTTTTTTACCTTTGGCCTGAAAAGTACCCTAAAACTGATTCGCAAACTTCAGTGCTGACTCGTCAACAACAGTGTTGACTCGTATACTATCAAATTGACTCTGAAATAGCCCAAAAATTGTTTTATAAAGACAGATTGATCCCATGGCCTGAAAAGTACCTCAAAATTGACTCGCAAACTTCAGCACTGACTCGCCAACACTGGCGTCTACTCGTGGACCATCAAATTGACTCTGAAATAGCCCCAAAAATTACATAATTTTTTTTTTTTTTCAAAATTGGATAAAAATTTCTAGGGTCAGCCCTGTTTTGCTAGGTAGGGTCGGATAACTTGAAACACACCTTTTTCTTTTTTTTGGCCTAAGCAATATATCCAATTCAAAATTATTTTGGATAAGGTTTAGGATTAATACAGACATCGTTGTCACTCTATCAGATTTTTTCAATCCTTGGTGATGAGAAACCACTTTTTTTGGCCTAATAATCAATGCAATTAATTATCTAACCTATAGGCCTGCACATAATACTAACACAGTCTTAATAGTGAATTCTTCTTTCCAATAACATGATTGATATAGATATCTGTCTTATAGGGCTTGGGCCTTCACTTCCACACTTTGTGGGCTAATTGTTTTTTGTTGTTTGTCCTGTCATGTCTTTGTCCTTGTTATGTGTCACTTAATCCATTGTCTCACCCTAAAACAGGACTTTTATATTTCAATGGGGCTTTTCTTAAGGAAGCCCTACACATACAGTGTTGCCAATAATTGGCACGAGTTCTAAATTCTACATTACCAATAGCCAGGCTTCTTCCCCCCCTCCCTTTCTGTAGTCCCTCACATCACTCCAGTTCCATCCAGAGTCCCCCAGTTTTTTATACAGTTTTTCCTTATTTTGGCACAGCCTATAGAAGGCGTTGTGTGCCTGTCCCATGCTTTTGCATCTGAATATTGTCCTTGAATTGGCTATTGAGCTCCTGGGCCACCTTTAATGCTTATCCCTTGGGCTTGTACTCCTACCGTAAAACCTCGCGTAGAAGCCGCGGCTAGTACGCGAGTCAGATTGCCAGCGCGGCTTATAGGATCGGACCAAAGTCTTTTTTGCAAATCTTGATTTCTAAAATGGCCTAGAAATGGCCTAAATACCCACGGCCTTACACTCTCAATACACATAGCCTATGTGGATGGGGGGGGGGGGGGGTAGATGTGACAGTTTTCCTGGCTCAGCATTGTTATAACACCTCGGAGTGTAGCACCCCCCCCCCCACCATCAGACACCTCTGGGTGTGATAAAGCTGAGAAAACGTGACACTGTAAGGGACACATGAAGGCCCCACAGGCCGCCAGGAGGCCTCACGGGCCACCAGGAGGACCCTGATGCTAAGTGTGGCTCATACCCTCAGGCCAAAGTAAGGGGTGCGGCTAATATATACGAGAGTTTCTCTCAAGTATCATTCAGAGTTCCTCTGCGGCTTATAGGATCGGCCCAAAGTCGGGGTGCGGCTTGTACGCGAGTTAGGCTTATACGCAAGGTTTTAGGGTACATCATTTATTTTAATACAATTTTTCGACAAGAGCTAGGGGTGGGGGGTTCCACTCGCACGATGCAACCACTTTGAATCTAGCGCTGTCAGAAAAAATCAATTTAAAAAAATAAAATAAAAAATAAAAATTATCTATTTTAATATATACGGTTACAATATACTTGAAATTCTTTCTATAAGTTCTAGTGAAACAATAGTTTTGTATTCAAAACTCTTATATGTTTTAGGAAATGTTTTGATTGTCGTTGCAATATTGACTAAAAAGCAGTTGAAGTCTTCAACTAACCTGATCCTGCTGGGTATGGCAGTGGCTGACTGTCTGAACTCAATGACAATTGTGTTCCACGGGGTAGGTGAAAAACACTCTGGTATTTCTTACATGAGCATCTAATTCCGGATATTGTCTAGAAACTGATTAAAGCTTGACCGTCATGGTTGAAGTGAGGCCAAAAGCACTTTTGGATGTAGTTCAGTTTTCATTCACAAGAGGGCTCTTAATGGCTTGGAGCTCAGCTCTTACAGGCACAAAATAGGGTGAATATGTTGGAGCTGGACAATGCTCATGGTCCCCTGTCCAAACACTGCTGCCCTCTGGTGGAACTGTTATTTTAGTCCATGTATGGAAAATGCTGAACTTATTCCCTGACGGCCCAGCTTTAATGTCTCTGAAGTTAGATGGTAGACATGATGACTATGGAATGGCTCATCATGAGCTGAGACCTGTGCAGGGTGTATCACATGTGTAGAGTTTGTGTACCGTATCGTTGCATATAGGTGCCCGGGCAGCTATTTATTTGGACACCCCCATACACCTGGCCCCTAATCAAATCAGGCAGCTATTCAAGGCCTGGAAGCTATTGTTTTAGAGTCCTTTAACCACCCCCCCCCCCTCCCAAGAAAGAAAGAGAGAAAATCGCTTTTAACTGACCACCCGTAAGACCTCTATTAACAACAAAACCAACTTGCATTGGTGGCCATTGTCATATAAAGCTTATATCTGGTGTATAGGAAGCATACTAATTGATCAAAGATATGTAATTATAAAGCAAACACCACCTACACTCCAGTGTATACCATACATCAAGCTGTGAACCCGGCACCTATTCAAGGCCCGGCACCTATTGATTTCAAAGCCCTATTACCCCCGGCTACTATTCAAGGTAGGCACCTATTCAAAACCCGGCACCTATATGCGACAATACGGTATCTGTATGAATATAAAGACAACTCAACCATTGCTATAAGATAATCATTTACTAATTTCCATAACATATCACTGCATGAAACTTCTGTATATATACTGTGACAATGAATTGACAATAGACTGTCTTATTGATAGAACCCATTACTGTACTTACCCTTACATTGGCATCAATATCATTCTCATTGAGTCATCTATTCTTTACCGAGAAAATTTACTGTAATTGTGAAACTTGAATGCATGTAACTCACTTCAGTAAGCATGTTAACTCATTATCTCTATTTAGTTATTTAATACTTATTACTTGTACTATAACCACTATACATTAGTATACGCCGGGAAGACAACCAGTGGAACTTTACCACAGGCTCTTTCCCTGCGTAATTTGATGATGTATGTGTATTTTTCGAAGATGACCTTGTCAAATAAAATACACTTATAAACTCAAAAAAACAAACTCAAAAGGCTCTTTGTTTAGAATGCAAAATGACAGGCGTTTGTTTCCATTCTTGTAGAGTAATGCTAACGGTGTATCCCTATGGATCAGTTTTTCATTTCAATATCAACCCGAACGTTCCGCTGTGAGACCTATGCCGGTCTAACTGAGTCTTCAGGGAACAACCCTCAGATACAGGTTGCCACCCAAATGGCCCTAGACCCTTAAATTCGACACGGCGACATGGACCTTTTTTGGCTCTAGTGACATGGGACATGAGGAGAAAATAGACAGTGACATGGGACAGGAAGAAAAAAATAGATAGTGACATGGGACATGGGAAATTTCTTAAGATCGACACGGGACATGGGGACCCCCCCCCCCCCCCATCAAGGTCCCCACCCAATAGTAACGTGCCAGTGCCTCCTATACATCGTGATAGGTATTACCGGGTGGCATTCGATGATATAATTTGATTCCTTTGGATATGTGTAGCTAAGTGTCAATAGGAGCCAGAGCTAAATTCAACAGCTCATGACTTTTAAACTTTATAGTTACATAATGAATTTCATACAATTTATATTGAGGAAATGTATGTGTCGATACAGGGCTGTGTCTCACGACCTTGAGCCAATGTTTTTGTCTCTGACCGGGTGCCGTCTCTGACCAGGTGCCGTCTCTGACCGGGTGCCGTCTCTGACCTGAGACCTGACCTGAGACAAAAACATTGGCTCAAGGTCGTAAGACAGAGCCACAGGTTGTTTAAGAACTAACACCAACGTGAATTAACATGATCATTTACAGTACCTGGAGACCTTTCTGCATACCATCACTAACCCAGTTCTAGGACCCATTGGCTGTGCAATAGTGAGAACACTTAAAAACTTTGGTCAGTTGGCTGCTGTCAACCACCTGATATCTCTCAGCTTTGAACGGTGAGTAGATATATACTTTAAAGTGAGTATTGAGACTTAAATATGAAAGAGCGAAAAGATCATTGATCTAAAAAATGACCTGATATGTTCTTCAATACCATGCATGTTACATTATTGCTTTTTGTCTCCTATAAAATCATTTTATGTTCAATATAGGCCTAATTGTCATATTTACATGCAAGGTCCTACATTTGGAGTTGATATTATGATTCCACAACTTGAGTAAACACTTTAAAAGATCAACAAATATCTGACATATTAGTCAGAAACTAACAATCACTCGATAATTCTCAGATTGCTTCTCAGGTTGGTATCTAGATTGGTCCCTAGGTTTCTTTCTAGGTTGGTTCCCGCCGCCTTCCGATGCTATTTGTATTAAATTCACACTAATAGCACAAAGCGAAGCTCATACCTTTGCATCAGAAATTCTTGTGAAGAAGACACCTTAAAGATGTCAGGGAAGATGATATTGGCTGCTTCAAATTCAACATGGAGCTACCTTTATTTGCGACCTTTAGTGAAACATGGACATAAAAAACAATGAAAAACATGAAAAACGGAATCTTGTAAATCTCTACCATATTAGTCTAGAAGCTAATGGTTTGAACCTATCATCTCATAAAGAATTATTGAATGGGCTGTATCAAGATAATGTGAAGAATATTACACAATATGGTTCTGTTTCAGATACTTTGCTATATGTTGGCCAATGAAGCAAAATCTCAAGTTTACACAGAAGAAGACTATTTTGATTATAATTGTCAACTGGATTATTGCAGCAGTACAGACCATCCCATCTATCATACTCAAACTCCCAGTAAGTTGTCCTTTTATGTTACTGTTGCAAGAACCAGGGCGTAGGGTTAAAGTGGCATGGTCCGATTTTTTCCATATTCTGATTGCTACTTAAATGTGTTCAAAATGGCATTATAATATCATATTTGGAGGATGGGGCACAATAGAAAATTATTGGTGGGCAATAAGAGGCAATTAAGACGGTCCCGTGAACACAGGTATAGCCCTTTACCGTGTATTTTCAATGGGTGGAATTACAGCGTGGACTCCAAAAGTCTCAACTTGAGCATAAAACTGATAATTAGCTGAAAGCGAAGGTAAATCACGGGGAATAATGTTTGATAAAATAGGTCGGACATGAAGTATGACCAAATTGAACATTCTGGTTCATTTTCAGCAAAACTTATTTTTGAGCCCTAATCATCGGACTATGCCACTTTGATATGTGTATGGTTAGGGGCAATCATATGTAATCAATAATGGTATATGATTTATGTAACCAGATGTCAGTTAGTGGGAGTTGGACTATAGTTTAGTTCCTCCCACACTCCCTAGGGCCTCCCCACTAACACTCTGTTGCACTAACCAGTAAGAGTCCCCACCATTGTGCCTCAACCGGGGTTGGATCTTTTTTTCCTTTTAACTTCCATTTCCATGTTCCATTAATAAAGTCCCTCCTTAACCAGATATATATGTTTACGGCTAAGGCAAATGTTATTACTGTACATTTCCTTGGTCAAAGTATATAGCTAAAAGTACATGTCTCTCACACATATTTTCAGAATATGTTGCGGGAGAAAAATAAAATACAATACAACTCTTTTTCATGACGCAAGAATATCTCCAGTTCTTCTCAAGCTCTTGTTTACAGGATAAATAATGTAACTGTTCTTGCTGTTCTGAAAGATGCTATTTTCTAATTGTTATCACAAACAGGAGAACATAAACTATGCAGATTACATGTGTCATGGCACCGGTCTGTATGCACGCTGGATCTTCATAGTTTGTGACCTAACCATTTATGTGGTTCTGCCGGTGCCCATCTTATGCTTCAACTATGTCTGTGTCGTACGGAGCCTGCTCACCAGCATCAAGAGGTCACGGCAGATGACGGGGGACTCAAGGTGTGTTTTGGAATTCTATGTTGTATGAGTTTTAAGCCCCAAATCCACGGCGACAAGAACCTGCGTTAAAACAGTATCACCCCTCTGCCGCAGCTATTTTGCCACTATTTTGCCCTGCCGCGCCTTTTTCGCGCCTGTGCCGGCCAAGTCCACGGCGTTAGAGGGGAGAAATTGGTGCGACAGGGGGAAATAGTGGCAAAATAGCTGCGACAGAGGGGTGATACCGTTTTAACGCTGGTTCCTACCGCCGTGGATTTTGGGCTATAGTTTAACAAAGATCCTGCATGTTAGCCCATTCCTGGCCTCACCTTTTGTCTACATGAAAGTGTCACTGTTAATAGCCAGAAAGATTATTGTTATCATAAAGCATTCAAGATCAAGAATACTATAGATATACAAAGTAGAGTACACAAATAAGGAATAAACTAAACACCTTTTTACTCCTATGTCTACTTACATAGTGGCCAGACACAAGCTGAAAAGGCACGTCTCAAGGTGAGTGGTGGGGCACGACTTTGCAAAAAACTAATTAACCAGGTGAATATCGAAGTGCATTGGTTTTGTTTTGAAAATATGATTATACTCTCTCTTTACATTTTGAATGGGCAGATGTTGAATTATATAAATACAATAATCACTTATCCCCTGATGCTACCTAGAGAATTGGTTCTGAACTTACATCCCAACCAAGTTTTATCATCATTACATAATAGACACAACAAGAATGGCAGAATATTTATTTTCAAGTGACTTTTCTTCATCATGTGTACTGATCACAGTGTTCTGGCGAGGTTTGCCTTCATAAAGTGATATTATATTCAGTCATGAAAGATTTTTTTAACCCATGCATTACCTGTATGTGTTATATGTTATAAAGATTATTGTAGTGTTTGTCACGATTAGGTTAACAATCAGGTTGATTAGGACAGTATCACATGATTATCCCAGATACATATCACCCTTCTATTATTCCCACAGCTGACCTACATGATGATAACCCTTGTTGTTATCTACATCATCACGATGACACCAGGCAGGGTCATGGATGCTCTAAAGAGTTACTCTATCATCGGGGATGGTGGCATATTTTACATAAAGAAGGTGCAAGGTACAGTTGATATGGTGAGAGGTATCAACAGCTGGACCAACGTGGTAGTGTACACCCTCATCTCAAGGTGAGGTTTACCATATAGAGCACAATTACACCCATTAAGCAGCATTGATTGTGCACTGAGAGTCACGTTCTACTATAACATATATATGGGAAGCCCATGTTGGAAGAATATCAAACTGCTTTTATAATTAATAGAGCAATAAGGCAATTCTTACATTTCACATTTAGCTAAAGTCCTCGAACAGTTCTTGCAGAACAATATCATGGGCTGTGAGTGTGTTCAATGAACAGATTAAGTTGATTCATTTACATACAAAACACAGTTTTTTATGTCTTTTATTTCATGGTGAATACGGCAGTAGTATAGTATGTATCGGAACGGGACTATAGTTAACTACTGTTTATTACTCAATCGACCTGCAGCCAATCAGAGGCCTCCATTTGGTCACGTGACCCTCTCATTTGCATAATTACGTAATAGGCCACGCCCCCTTGATCACCAGCTAATCAGAGGCCACCATTTGGTCACGTGACCCCCTCATTTGCATAATAGGCCACGCCCCCTTGATCACGTGACCCCCTCATTTGCATAGTAGACTACACCCCTTTGATCACCAGCCAATCAGAGGCTTCCATTTGGTCACGTGACTCCCTCATTTGCATAATAATGGATCACGTGACTCCCTCATTTGCATAATAGGACCACACCCCCTTGGTCACGTGACCGGAAGCGCTCTTTATTTGGAAAATAGACTACACCCCCTTGGTCACGTGACCTGAACCCCTCCCTCATTTGCATAATATAGATAATAGACAGACCACGCCCCCCTTTTGGTCACATGACTTGGACTAGCTAATGGGAGGCTTCTATAAGGGGGGAGGGGAGGGGGGGAGGGGGGCACTTTAAGATGCATGGGGAGGGGAGGGGGGGGGAGGGGGGGCACTATTTATGGGGTGGGCGGGCACTTGGGGGGGAGGGGGGGGGGCCTTTGGGGTCTGCTCGGGAGAAAAAAAAAAAATTATCTGATCTCTAGGGAATGTCGGAGTCGGAGGTGACTGTAGAGGAGTTTTTCGGTGACTTGATGACTTTCAAACGACTGTACTGATAGTTGATGAATTTGACTTTTTGACTTGAATATTTCTTGCGACTTTGTGACTTGTAAGCGAAAGCGAAAGCGACTTTGCGACCCGTAGCCCCTTAAATAAAGAGGTGGCTTTGTAACCTCAGGGGGGAGATCCTTCTACACCCCCACGGAGTAGAAAGGATCTCGGTTGATTGACTGTACTTTGACTTGTTGTTGTAAACAAAAAAAAAAAAAAATCAATGAATAGAACGACCCCCTTATTGCTAACAAAGGAACGACTTTTGAATTACACAAATGTGACTACCCTCTTTTTGTAGGGGTTAGCGGTAACTCGACTTGAATTAGAGTATTAGGGAGAGCAAAACGCGACTACACGCCGTCTTAGACTGTCGTCTTACGGACCGTATAACAATAACCCTAGTTACCTCGGTTACTGTTGATGACGCGTAATGAGCAACGTCGTCAAAATTAAGCTGACATCAGCGGTCGGCTAGCCAGACAGTGTTTTTTTGTCAAAATGACCGGAGCAGGTTATGTTGCGGTCGCTCAAGAGACGGCGATGGATCTGGTCACGTGGATACTGAAAGAAGGTCTACCTATAACCACCACGCTAGTTTGAACGCGGCGGGTATGAGTCATCATGGGGCCCTTGACGGGTGGGTCCTCCCCATGCAGCCGTATGTCGAATTTAAGAAATACCCATGTCACACGTCACTAAGGGAGAAAACGTTTTTTGAAAATATTTGGAACCCGAATTTGAGCATTCTGGTACATTTTTAAGGACCCAGACACTGCAAAGCCGAGTACCATCCAAGAAAAAAAAAAAAAAATTTGGCGAAATGTTTAGGCTTGAAATGGTACTTTTCTGATGCATTCTTTGAACATTTTTTTTTCCTCATGTCACTATGGTCCATGTCACATGTCGGACTCAAGAAATGCCACATGTCCCATGTCACTTAGATGTCCGTGCCCGTGTCGTCGTATCGAATTTTAAGAAAATGACCATGTCACCATATCGAATTTAGGGGTCTAGTGACATCAGCATGTCTGGCTATCCTCCACAAATTTAGCTCTAAAATGTTTACTTTTTTTTTGGGCTGATTTTTCATCATTTTAAAAAAACGATAGGCTGTTTGAAATGTTTGCTGTTGTAAATAGAAACAAAAACAAAACAAAGCGCATGGTAAGATTATGTCACATTGCAAGTCGCGGGTCCGCTCGTGGCTTATTCAGCCTCTTCGTGGATCCGCGACTGCCAATGTGATCATATACTAATCACCGGCGTTTACGGTATTATATACTAAGGTATGAGACGGGTCTTACAGAAAAGGTGTCTAAAAAGCCCTGTGACCTGATTGAAATGACGTCAGCGGCGTCTGCTCGTCAGTGCCCGGCTGTAGCCCGTAGGACATGTTATTCTGCTTTTCTGGATGTTTTGAAATATTTTTGATTTAACTGTTAATACCTGATAACAAGCCTCTGAAGCAGATTTTGATCGAGCACCTGTTCTCTACTCTTCCATCGATTAGCTGCTTCAGCAAAAAAAAATCGCGCGCGCGCGGTCTAGTCTAGATGACGGAGTCGCTAAAGCTCTGTTTAGAGAGTGGAACTTGACCTTGAGTATAGACTCAGTACTAACTGAACGCCCCGCGAGGTCACCCCTCACGTGGGAATATGTACAAGCTCGGGTTCTTCACTTTACGGCTTGACTAAAACTGAGACGCGTCCATGATAAACTCTAGCCTTTTTTTTCCTTTACTAGGATCGAGAGAGAGATTTTAAATGGGGCGGTTATCTAAATAGCGTGGAACTAAAATCAGGCTGCGGCAGATAGTATCTCTGCGCACCTCAAGACTCAACGTAACTTTCACTCTCCAGCAGAAGTTTAGTTGTCACTAATTATGGGCGGTGACCGTCGTGCACCGGCGGACATTGGAGAGTGTTGGAGAGCTGAACCTTACAGACATATAAATCAATCGCTTTGGTGGAAATATCTCGCCATAGATTGGAACCAAATACTTATCTAATGGAATCGTTATCAGTTTTCAGTTTTCTTCCCATACAAAATTTATTTCCCACTCTTCACGTGGTGATAGCTGAAGGTCGCTCGTCGTAGGTACGTGTGACCGGAACACCCTTTTTGTTTTTGGCGCGGGTTGACATCAGATTTGTACCGTACTGTCGCGATTAAGGGTTCTGAGGGAGTGCTTTTCAATTCGGTGAAGTTCTTACTCAGGAGCTATATACAAGCCAGGCGCTGGCGCTTATTCAAAGTCGCGATTTTAGTGCTTGAGAAAAAACATTTGGAGGCTCTTATACTCCGGCGCTTATAAAAGACCGGCGCGCTTTTCAACACTAGTTGCTTTATCGCGACCGTACGGTATGACTTCGGTGTCAAAAGGTCCCAAACTCCAAATAAGGAAGTGAAACGACGTCGTCTGTCTACCTCGTGCGCGTCATAGCGTCGTCGAAAATAGTGTGACGTCAGCATCTCTCAGGCGGCTAGGAAGTCAGTTCGACAAAATGGCTCACGGAGTGAACTTCGTGGCCGTTTCTCGATCTATGATCGATGCGGCCGTGGAGAAGGAATTCGTAGCCGTGCAACAGAGAGAGGAGGCGGAGAGACAGAACTTCGTGGCCGTTTCTCGATCTATGATCGATGCGGCCGTGGAGAAGCAGTTCGTAGCCTCGCTACAGAGAGAGGAGAGACAGCGGACTGCTGCTGAAGCAGAGGGTGTGGTGGATGAGCTGATCGAGAACGTCGCTGATCAACTCATCCGCCAGTGCGTGGAGCAGGTCAAGCAGCAAGTCTGCATGGAGGAAGGACTACCGCCCACCGTGCTGGAGGAGCTGCTGAAGGACTACCACGCGTTATGACCACGCCCTCCGCTTCAGCAGCAAGGTCCCTGCGACCCTCTCTCTCTCTACCAAACGGTCCTTTTAAGGACCAACCACTGATCACAAAAGTTGAAAATCAATCTCAATATAATATACGCATCAGAAAAACCCCTAATACGCTCTACACTGAAACCCTGTTGAGTAGGTAGATCGAGTTGGGCTTTTTTTGTGTGTTTTTTTTAGGAAGGGCAATCAGGTCATCGTGTGGAGATCATCAGGTGTCCTGTGTGTGTGTGTGTGTGTGTGTGTGTGTGTGTGTGTGGGTGGGTGTGTGTGGGTGGGTGGGTGTGTGTGGGTGGGTGGGCGTGGATTAAACCCTTATGAGGTACTTTACGGGGAGGGGGAGACCTTGTGAGGTAAAATTCCTTGTGAGGTAACCTCACAAGGAAATGCCCTTATTTGGGTATATTATGTAATGAAACACATTTTCCGCCACTTTTTGAGCGAGACCTCACAAGGCATGAGGTGTGTTTAAAATTGTGTTTAACTGTGTTTGGAAACACACTCAAACACAGTTTTTCTAATGATTCCTAGCACAGTCTACAGAGGGCTCCACCGGGCCATGTAAGGAACTCATCAGACTACTGCCACTGTACCCCATAAGGAGCCCAGGGAATCAACACCTAGAATATCAGGTTGCTTGTATGTAAACACAGTATACAATTTCCTCTGTGAAAAGGAAGCCCCCAAATGCAGACTAAGGATTGGTGACTTATATCTATCCAAACTAGAACTGACAGAATGATGATCTCCCTCCTCTTTTAGATGAAGAAACATGAACAATAACAAATTATATGTGGCATGTACTTGAGAGTCACAAGGACCACAGCACTACTGTGTCTTGCTCAAATAAGACCTCATGAGGACCAAAGAAACCTGTGTGTCAGTCCTAAATTGAGGAAACCTCAGATGAACTGTGCTAATATTGTCTGAATGTCCTTCAAATATAAAACCTCACAGGTACCACATGGAAACTGTCTCTGTGTGTCACACTCATGGGACATCATGAGGGATATAGCATAACTATCTAACACTTTTCAACTCCTAGTGGGCACATCCCAGCGCAAGAGGCATTATTAACCCTTTAAGGGCCACTGCTGCCTACTAAAACAATACACGTCTGTGTTGCAGATATAAAAACCTCACAAGGACAATACCAATACTGTGTGTTCTTTTAAACTAATAATACCTGACGGGGAACTCACTAAAACTGTGTGTGTGCTGTGCTGGTAAACCTCACAAGGACCTCTTTGAAACTCTGTGGGGGTTTAAACAAATAAAATCTCACACACATTCAGACTGCGGTCCTTGTGAGGTTCTGCAGATGTGAGACACACAGAGTCAGACTGTGGTCCTTGTGAGGTTTTGTCAATGTAAGACTCACACACAGTCAGACTGGGGTCCTTGTGAGGTTTTGTCAATGTAAGACTGACACACATTCAGACTGGGGTCCTTGTGAGGTTCTGTCAATGTAAGACTGACACACATTCAGACTGGGGTCCTTGTGAGGTTTTGTCAATGTAAGACTGAAACACAGCCAGACTCCTGTCAGGTTTTATCTGTAAACAGGCACAGTATCAAGTTACCCAGCTTTCCTCCCTAGAACCTAAACAAGTCAACATGTGGTTCCTGTTAAGTCTTGTCCTGCTTCTGACACCCCAGGGCCTAGATAAACAAAGTGTCAAATTACCTTTACATAAACAGAGTATCACATAACCTCTGAAACCCTCATATGCAGATGCAGAGTTGCTTTTGGAATACAGCAATGCCATCATCCTTATGAGGTTTTGCCTCTGGGTGACACTAACACAGTTATAGAGGTTTAGATATGAATTTCATCCAGCTTTACAGTCCCTGTACACTAACCCAACAACCAGTTATACCCGTGATCCTTGTTAGCTTTCAATTCTGGATAACTCAAACATAATTAAACAGATAGTCCTTCACAGCTTTTATTTCTGTGTAACGATAGCAGTCCTTGTGAGGTTCTGTCGATGTATGACTCACACACATTCAGACTGCGGTCCTTGTGAGGTTCTGCTGATGTGAGACACACACAGTCAGAATGTGGTCCTTGTGAGGTTTTGTCAATATAAGACTCACACACAGTCAGACTGGGGTCCCTGTGAGGTTCTGTCAATGTAAGACTGATACACATTCAGACTGTGGTCCTTGTGAGGTTTTGTCAATATAAGACTCACACACAGTCAGACTGGGGTCCCTGTGAGGTTCTGTCAATGTAAGACTGATACACATTCAGACTGTGGTCCTTGTGAGGTTCTGTCAATGTATGACTCACACACAGTCAGACTGTGGTCCTTGTGAGGTTCTGCCGATGTATGACTCACACACATTGACACTGTGGTTCTTGTGAAGTTCTGGCAATGTATGACTCACACACATTGACACTATGGTCCTTGTGAGGTTCTGTCATTATAAGACACACACATTGACACTGTGGTCCTTGTGAGGTCCCATCTGTAAACAAGCACAGTATCAAGTTACCCAGCTTTCCCCCCTGGAATCTAAACAGTCCAACATGTGGTTCTTGTTAAGTCCTACCCTGCTTCTGACAGTGACACCCAAGGGAATAGATACACAGAGTGCCAAATTTCCTTAACACAAACACAGTATCAAATTACCTCTGAAACATTTACATGGAGTTGCAGAGTTGCATTAGAATACATAGATGCCAAGAACCTTATGAGGTTTTGCCTCTGGGTGACAATAACAGTTATAAAGGTTTAGATATGAATTTCATCCAGCTTAACAGTTCCTGCACACTGGACCCATAAACAGTTATACTAGTGATCCTTGTTAGCTTTCAATTCTGGATAACTCAACCACAATTAAACAGATAGTCCTTCACAGCTTTTATTTCTGTGTAACTCACAAACAATAGTAGTCCTTGTGAGGTTCTGTCAATGTGAAACTCACACACAGTCCAGTGATCCTTGTGAGGTTCCATTTCTGTGCTCTCACATATTTATACAGACAGTGTTTTTGAGCTTTAATTTCTGTGTCACTCATACCCAATTGAACAGACAGTCCTTGTGAGGTATCATTTCTGTACAACTCACACTTAGTAAAACAGACAACCCTTGTGAGATTGCACCTCTTTGGAAAGTAGGGAACTGTTGTGTTGACCTGACCCAGATTGCTTGGAGGGGTAGTGGTTGGGAGAGGATGCTGAGGGGGGGGGGGTGTAATAAAACCAAGGTCCCTGGCCCTCACTGACCACAGGTGGTGTCCATATCACAGACTGGCTGACAGGCCCCTGTTCTGTTCAATGTCAGATTACTTGACTAGTGTAGTATATTCTGGTCTAAAGGACACACACACAGAAGTGATGGAGTCACAGTGACTCCCACTTGGGAGTCATAGGGCTATCACTCAGATGACTCTAAAATGACTCGCTTAATGACTCTCTAAAATCATGGAGTCAAATCCATCTGCAAAGAGAGTCAAACTCCATTCAGATTCAGAGTCAGACAGGCCTGACTCTCTTGTGACCAGAGTCAAACTAATGACTGTCTATGAAAGAGAGTGAAATAGATTTTTCTCCATACATTGCAACAGAGTCAAAGCTATTTGACTCAACATCAAGGAGATATAACCAGCAAAACATCTCAGTCTGGAGTTGACACTAATTGTCAAAAACAATGAGAATCATATTTGTGTGCAGCTCTTCTGACTCCATTTCCATTGGTTTGATAACATTTCTTTTCTCTGTGCACCTAGTTACATAAATGATGCACACTATGCATGTACGTGGAGTCAGCTGGCTGTGACTCTCAAATGACCCATATGCCTCTCCCTACGGAGTCCACCCACCTGTGACTACTCTCCCACATATTGCTATAGCAGGGGCAGGGGGAGTCAGTTGTTAATATAGTAGGGGGATTTGGAGGAGAGTCGGTTTTTGATACAAGTGACTTCATGGCTGTAGAAGGGGGTAGGGGGAGTCAGTTTTGAAACCAGCGACTACAGGGATGTAGGAGGGGGCAGAGGGAGTCAGTTACTGATATCAGCGACTACAGGGCTGTAGAAGGGGTGGGGGGGGGTCAGTTGTTGATATCACTGACCACATGGCTGTAGGAGGGGGGCAGAGGGAGTCAGTTACTGATATCAATGGTATCAAGACCTGACTCCCCCACCCCTCCTACAGACATGCAATCGCTGGTCTCAACAACTGACTCCCCCTCCTCCTCCTACAGCCATGTGGTCACTGATATCAACAACTAACTCCCCCTGCCTCCTCCTACAGCCCTGTAGTTGCTGGTGTCAAAACTGACTCCCCCTACCCCTTGAAGGGTAGGGTACAGGCATGAAGTCATTTGTATAAAAAACTGACTCCCCCCCAAATCCTCCTACGATATTAACAACTGAGTCCCCCTGCCCCTCCTACAGCCATATGGTCACTGATGTCAACAACTGACTCCTCCTACCCCTTTCTACAGCAATGTGGTCACTGATATCAAAAACTGACTCCCCCTGCTGTAGGAGGGTTTGGGGGGAGTCAGTTCTTAAAACGAGTGACTTCATGCATGTATGAGGGGGTAGGGGGAGTCAGTTTTTAACCCAGCGACTACAGGGATGTAGGAAGGGGAGTCAGTTCTAGATACCAGCAACTACAAGGCTGACTCCCCATACCCCTTATCCCCCTTCTAAAACACTCTAGTTGCTGGTATCAATTATTTACTCCCCTCACTACAGCCTTGTAGTCGCTGGTATCTAGAACCGACTCCCCTCCTACATCCCTGTAGTCGCTGGTATCAGTAACTGACTACCCTGCTCCCTCTTACATCCCTGTTGTCACTGGTACAAAGAACTGACTCCCCCTCCTACAACCCTGTAGTCAATGGTACCAAGAACTGACTCCCCCTGCCCCAACCCACAGCCTTGTAGTCGCTGGTACATAAAACTGACTCCCCCTGCCCCCTCCTTCAGCCTTGTCACTTGTACATGTAACTGACTCCCCCTGCCCCCTCCTTCAGCCTTGTGAACCCTGGTACATACAACGGACTCCCTCTGCCCCCTCCTACAGCCTTGTAGTCGTTGGTACATCAACCTGACTCCCCCTGCCCCCCCCCATAGCCTTGTAGTCACTGGTACATGCAACTGACTCCCCCTGCTCCCTCCTTCAGCCTTGTAGTCCCTGGTACATACAACTGACTCCCCCTGCCCCTTCCCAAAGCCTTGTAGTCGCTGGTACATACAACTGACTCCCCCTACCCCTCCTACAGCCTTGTAAACGCTGGTACATACAACTGACTCCCCCTGGCCCCTCCCACAGCCTTGTAGTCTTGGTACATCAACCTGACTCTCCCTGCCCCCCCCCCCCCACCAGCCTTGTAGTCGCTGGTACATGCAACTGACTCCCCCTGCCCCATCCTACAGCCTTGTAGTCGCTGGTACACGTAACTTACTCCCCCTGCCCCCTCCTACAGCCTTGTTAAGGCTGGTACATACAACTGACTCCCCCTGGCCCCTCCTACATCCTTGTAGTCGTTGGTACATCAACCTGACTCTCCCTGCCCCCTCCCCCCCACAGCCTTGTAGTCGCTGGTACATACAACTGACTCCCCCTGCTCCCTCCTTCAGCCTTGTAGTCGCTGGTACATACAACTGACTCCCCCTGCCCCCTCCTACAGCCTTGTAGTCGCTGGTACATAAAACTGACTCCCCTGCCCCCCCCTAAAGCCTTGTAGTCACTGGTACATACAACTGACTCCCCCTGCCCCTTCCAACAGCCTTGTAGTCGCTGGTACATACAACTTACTCCCCCTACCCCTTTCAACAGCCTTGTAGTCGCTGGCACATACAACTGACTCCCCCTGCCCCTTCCTACAGCGTTGTAGTCGTTGGTACATACAACTGACTCCCCCTGCCCCCTCCTACAGCCTTGTAGTCGCTGGTACATAAAATTGACTCCCCCTGCCCCCCCCCCTAAAGCCTTGTTGTCGCTGGTACTTACAACTGACTCCCCCTGCCCCTTCCCACAGCCTTGTAGTCGCTGGTACATTACAACTGACTCCCCCTGGCCCCTCCTTCAGCCTTGTAGTCGCTTGTACATACAACTGACTCCCCCTGGCCCCTACTACAGCCTTGTAAATGCTGGTACATACAACTGACTCCCCCTGCCCCCTACTTCAGCCTTGTAGTTGCTGGTACATTACAACTGATTCCCCCTGCCCCCACCCACAGCCATGCAGTCGCTGGTACATACAACTGACTCCTCCTGCCCCCTCGGACAGCTTCGTAGTCTCTGGTACATGTAACTGTCCCCCCCTGCCCCCTACTTCAGCCTTGTAAACGCTGATACAAACAACTGACTCCCCCTGCCCCCTACTTCAGCCTTGTAGTCCTTGGTACATCAACCTGACTCACCCTGACCCAACCCACAGCCATGTAGTCACTGGTACATGCAACTGACTCCCCCTGCCCCCTCCTTCAGCCTTGTCGCTTGTACATGTAGCGGATTCCCCGTGCCCCCTCCTTCAGCCTTGTAAACCCTTTACAAACAACTACCGTATATCCCCGTTTATAAGCCGGGCCTCGAATATAAGCCTGCCCCATTTATAAGCCGGGTCAAAAAGGGCACTAAGTCCAATATAAGCCGGGGCCCGAATTATAAGCCGGGGCAAGGAATGGAAAATCACCAGGGAACACTTATCTGGTCATAACTGTGCATCTAATTGGAGTATTCACAAGATTCTTGCAGTTAGACAAAACACATGTAAATTCATAAACTATAGAAATATTTGTTAAGGTGATCAGCTTATATTTTTGATGAAGTTTTCTAGATTTATTCCAAGATATTATCGAAAAGTACAGAATTAACCTGAAAATATAACAGGATGTCAGAAAAATTGCCCTGGCAAAATATTATAAGCCTGCCCCGTTTATAAGCCTGCCCCGTTTATAAGCCGGGTCAATATACCACTTGAAATCAATATAAGCCCGGGCTTATAAACGGGGAAATACGGTAACTCCCCTTGGCCCCTCCTACAGCCTTGTAGTCGTTAGTACATCAACCTGACTCCCCCTGCCCCCCCCACATCCTTGTAGTCGCTGGTTCATGCAACTGACTCCCCCTGCCCCCCCCGCACAGCCTTGTAGTCGCTGGTACATGCAACTGACTCCCCCTGCCCTCTCCTACAGCCTTGTAGTCGTTGGTACATCAACCTGACTCCCCCTGCCCCCACCAACAGCCTTTTAGTCGCTGGTAGATGTAACTGACTCCCCCTGCCCCCTCCTTTAGCCTTGTAAACGCTGGTACACACAGCTGACTCCCCCTCCCCCCTGCTTCAGCCTTGTATTCGTTGGTACATCAACCTGACTCCCTCTGCCCCCCCCCGACAGCCTTGTAGTTGCTGGTACCTGCAACTGACTCCCCCTGCCCCCTCCCACAGCCTTGTAGTGGCCGGTACATGTATCTGATTCCACTGCCCCCTACTTCAGCCTTGTAGTCGCTGGTACATACAACTGACTCCCCCCTACCCCTTTCAACAGGCTTGTAGTCCCTGGCACATACAACTGACTCCCCCTGCCCCCTCCTAAAGCCTTTGAGTCATTGGTACATACAACTGACTCCCCCTGCCCCCTCCTACAGCTTTGGAGTCGCTGGTACATACAACTGACTCCCCCTGCCCCTCCCACAGCTTTGTAGTCGCTGGTACATGTAACTGACCCTCCCTGCCCCCTACTTTGGCCTTTTAAACGCTGGTACATACAACTGACTCCCTCTGCCCCCTACTTCAGCCTTGTAAACGCTGGTACATACAACTGACTCCCCCTGGCCCCTCCTACAGCCTTGTATTCATTGGTCCATCAACCTGACTCCCCCTTCCCCCTCTTACAGCCTTGTAGTCACTGGTACATACAACTGACTCCCCCTGCCCCTTTCAACAGCCTTGAAGTCGCTGGCACATACAACTGACTCCCCCTACCCCTTTCAACAGCCTTGTAGTCGCTGGCACATACAACTGACTCCCCCTGCCCCCTCCTACAGCGTTGTAGTCGTTGGTACATACAACTGACTCCCCCTGCCCCCTCCTACAGCCTTCTAGTCGCTGGTACATAAAATTGACTCCCCCTGCCCCCCCTAAAGCCTTGTAGTTGCTGGTACTTACAACTGACTCCCCCTGCCCCTTCCCGCAGCCTTGTAGTCGCTGGTACATTACAACTGACTCCCCCTGGTCCCTCCTACAGTCTTGTAGTCCCTTCTACATACAACTGACTCCCCCTGGCCTCTACTACAGCCTTGTAAACGCTGGTACATACAACTGGCTCCCCCTGCCCCCTCCTACAGCCTTGTAGTCCTTGGTACATCAACCTGACTCCCCCTGCCCCTTCCCACAGCCATGCAGTCGCTGGTACATAAAACTGACTCCCCCTGCCCCCTCCCACAGCTTTGTAGTCGCTGGTACATGTAACTGACTCCCCCTGCCCCCTACTTCAGCCTTGTAAACGCTGGTACATACAACTGACTCCCCCTGCCCCCTACTTCAGCCTTGTAGTCGCTGGTACATTACAACTTACTCCCCCTGCCCCCACCCACAGCCAAGCAGTCGCTGGTACAAACAAGTGACTCCCCCTGCCCCCTACTTCAGCCTTGTAAACGCTGGTACATACAGCTGACTCTCCCTGCCCCCTACTTCAGCCTTGTTGTCCTTGGTACATCAACCTGACTCACCCTAAACCAACCCACAGCCATGTAGTCACTGGTACATGCAACTGACTCCCCCTGCCCCCTCCTTCAGCCTTGTCGCTTGTACATGTAGCTGACTCCCCGTGCCCCCTCCTTCAGCCTTGTAAACCCTTGTACAAACAACTAACTCCCCCTGGCCCTCCTACAGCCTTGTAGTCGTTGGTACATCAACCTGACTCCCCCTGCCCCCCCCCCTCCACAGCCTTGTAGTCGCTGGTACATGCAACTGACTCCCCCTGCCCCCCCCCCCCCACAGCCTTGTAGTCACTAGTTCATGCAACTGACTCCCCCTGCCCCCCCCCTCCGCACAGCCTTGTAGTCGCTGGTACATGCAACTGACTCCCCCTGCCCCCTCCTACAGCCTTGTAGTCATTGGTACATCAACCTGACTCCCCCTGCCCCCCCCCCCCACATCCTTGTAAAAGCTGGTACATACAACTGACTCCCCCTGGTCCCTCCTACAGTCTTGTAGTCGCTTCTACATACAACTGACTCCCCCTGGCCCCTACTACAGCCTTGTAAACGCTGGTACATACAACTGGCTCCCCCTGCCCCCTCCTACAGCCTTGTAGTCCTTGGTACATCAACCTGACTCCCCCTGCCCCTTCCCACAGCCATGCAGTCGCTGGTACATAAAACTGACTCCCCCTGCCCCCTCCCACAGCTTTGTAGTCACTGGTACATGTAACTTACTCCCCCTGCCCCCATCCACAGCCAAGCAGTCGCTGGTACATACAAGTGACTCCCCCTGCCCCCTCCGACAGCTTTGTAGTCTGTGGTACATGTAACTGACCCCCCCTGCCCCCTACTTCAGCCTTGTAAACGCTGGCACAAACAACTGACTCCCCCTGCCCCCTACTTCAGCCTTCTAAACGTTGGTACATACAGCTGACTCCCCCTGCCCCCTACTTCAGCCTTGTAGTCCTTGGTACATCAACCTGACTCACCCTGACCCAACCCACAGCCATGTAGTCACTGGTACATGCAACTGACTCCCCCTGCCCCCTCCTTCAGCCTTGTCGCTTGTACATGTAGCTGACTCCCCGTGCCCCCTCCTTCAGCCTTGTAAACCCTTGTACAAACAACTAACTCCCCCTGGCCCTCCTACAGCCTTGTAGTCGTTGGTACATCAACCTGACTCCCCCTGCCCCCCCCCTCCCACAGCCTTGTAGTCGCTGGTACATTACAACTTACTCCCCCTGCCCCCACCCACAGCCATGCAGTCGCTAGTACATAAAACTGACTCCCCCTGCCCCCTCCCACAGCTTTGTAGTCGCTGGTACATGTAACTGACTCCCCCTGCCCCCTACTTCAGCCTTGTAAACGCTGGTACATACAACTGACTCCCCCTGCCCCCTACTTCAGCCTTGTAGTCGCTGGTACATTACAACTTACTCCCCCTGCCCCCACCCACAGCCAAGCAGTCGCTGGTACATACAAGTGACTCCCCCTGCCCCCTCCGACAGCTTTGTAGTCTGTGGTACATGTAACTCACCCCCCCTGCCCCCTACTTCAGCCTTGTAAACGCTGGTACAAACAACTGACTCCCCCTGCCCCCTACTTCAGCCTTCTAAACGCAGGTACATACAGATGACTCCCCCTGCCCCCTACTTCAGCCTTGTAGTCCTTGGTACATCAACCTGACTCACCCTGACCCAACCCACAGCCATGTAGTCACTGGTACATGCAACTGACTCCCCCTGCCCCCTCCTTCAGCCTTGTCGCTTGTACATGTAGCTGACTCCCCGTGCCCCCTCCTTCAGCCTTGTAAACCCTTGTACAAACAACTAACTCCCCCTGGCCCTCCTACAGCCTTGTAGTCGTTGGTACATCAACCTGACTCCCCCTGCCCCCCCCCCCTCCACAGCCTTGTAGTCGCTGGTACATTACAACTTACTCCCCCTGCCCCCACCCACAGCCAAGCAGTCGCTGGTACATACAAGTGACTCCCCCTACCCCCTCCGACAGCTTTGTAGTCTGTGGTACATGTAACTGACCCCCCCTGCCCCCTACTTCAGCCTTGTAAACGCTGGTACAAACAACTGACTCCCCCTGCCCCCTACTTCAGCCTTCTAAACGTTGGTACATACAGCTGACTCCCCCTGCCCCCTACTTCAGCCTTGTAGTCCTTGGTACATCAACCTGACTCCCCCTGCCCCCCCCCCTCCACAGCCTTGTAGTCGCTGGTACATTACAACTTACTCCCCCTGCCCCCACCCACAGCCAAGCAGTCGCTGGTACATACAAGTGACTCCCCCTACCCCCTCCGACAGCTTTGTAGTCTGTGGTACATGTAACTGACCCCCCCTGCCCCCTACTTCAGCCTTGTAAACGCTGGTACAAACAACTGACTCCCCCTGCCCCCTACTTCAGCCTTCTAAACGTTGGTACATACAGCTGACTCCCCCTGCCCCCTACTTCAGCCTTGTAGTCCTTGGTACATCAACCTGACTCACCCTGACCCAACCCACAGCCATGTAGTCACTGGTACATGCAACTGACTCCCCCTGCCCCCTCCTTCAGCCTTGTCGCTTGTACATGTAGCTGACTCCCCGTGCCCCCTCCTTTAGCCTTGTAAACCCTTGTACAAACAACTAACTCCCCCTGGCCCTCCTACAGCCTTGTAGTCGTTGGTACATCAACCTGACTCCCCCTGCCCCCCCCTCCACAGCCTTGTAGTCGCTGGTACATGCAACTGACTCCCCCTGCCCCCCCCCCCCCACAGCCTTGAAGTCGCTGGCACATACAACTGACTCCCCCTACCCCTTTCAACAGCCTTGTAGTCGCTGGCACATACAACTGACTCCCCCTGCCCCCTCCTACAGCGTTGTAGTCGTTGGTACATACAACTGACTCCCCCTGCCCCCTCCTACAGCCTTCTAGTCGCTGGTACATAAAATTGACCTCCTGCCCCCCCTAAAGCCTTGTAGTCGCTGGTACATTACAACTGACTCCCCCTGGTCCCTCCTACAGCCTTGTAGTCGCTTCTACATACAACTGACTCCCCTTGGCCTCTACTACAGCCTTGTAAACGCTGGTACATACAACTGGCTCCCCCTGCCCCCTCCTACAGCCTTGTAGTCCTTGGTACATCAACCTGACTCCCCCTGCCCCCTCCCACAGCTTTGTAGTCGCTGGTACATGTAACTGACTCCCCCTGCCCCCTACTTCAGCCTTGTAAACGCTGGTACATACAACTGACTCCCCCTGCCCCCTACTTCAGCCTTGTAGTCGCTGGTACATTACAACTTACTCCCCCTGCCCCCACCCACAGCCAAGCAGTCGCTGGTACATACAAGTGACTCCCCCTGCCCCCTCCGACAGCTTTGTAGTCTGTGGTACATGTAACTCACCCCCCCTGCCCCCTACTTCAGCCTTGTAAACGCTGGTACAAACAACTGACTCCCCCTGCCCCCTACTTCAGCCTTGTAAACGCAGGTACATACAGCTGACTCCCCCTGCCCCCTACTTCAGCCTTGTAGTCCTTGGTACATCAACCTGACTCACCCTAAACCAACCCACAGCCATGTAGTCACTGGTACATGCAACTGACTCCCCCTGCCCCCTCCTTCAGCCTTGTTGCTTGTACATGTAGCTGACTCCCCGTGCCCCCTCCTTCAGCCTTGTAAACCCTTGTACAAACAACTAACTCCCCCTGGCCCTCCTATAGCGTTGTAGTCGTTGGTACATCAACCTGACTCCCCCTGCCCCCCCCTCCACAGCCTTGTAGTCACTGGTACATGCAACTGACTCCCCCTGCCCCCCCCCCCACAGCCTTGAAGTCGCTGGCACATACAACTGACTCCCCCTACCCCTTTCAACAGCCTTGTAGTCGCTGGCACATACAACTGACTCCCCCTGCCCCCTCCTACAGCGTTGTAGTCGTTGGTACTTACAACTGACTCCCCCTGCCCCTTCCCACAGCCTTGTAGTCGCTGGTACATTACAACTGACTCCCGTTGCCCCTTCCCACAGCCTTGTAGTCGCTGGTACATTACAACTGACTCCCCCTGCCCCTTCCCACATCCTTGTAAAAGCTGGTACATACAACTGACTCCCCCTGGTCCCTCCTACAGCGTTGTAGTCGCTTCTACATACAACTGACTCCCCCTGGCCTCTACTACAGCCTTGTAAACGCTGGTACATACAACTGGCTCCCCCTGCCCCCTCCTACAGCCTTGTAGTCCTTGGTACATCAACCTGACTCCCCCTGCCCCTTCCCACAGCCATGCAGTCGCTAGTACATAAAACTGACTCCCCCTGCCCCCTCCCACAGCTTTGTAGTCGCTGGTATATGTAACTGACTCCCCCTGCCCCCTACTTCAGCCTTGTAAACGCTGGTACATACAACTGACTCCCCCTGCCCCCTACTTCAGCCTTGTAGTCGCTGGTACATTACAACTTACTCCCCCTGCCCCCACCCACAGCCAAGCAGTCGCTGGTACATACAAGTGACTCCCCCTGCCCCCTCTGACAGCTTTTTAGTCTGTGGTACATGTAACTCACCCCCCCCCTGCCCCCTACTTCAGCCTTGTAAACGCTGGTACAAACAACTGACTCCCCCTGCCCCCTACTTCAGCCTTGTAAACGCTGGTACATACAGCTGACTCCCCCTGCCCCCTACTTCAGCCTTGTAGTCCTTGGTAAATCAACCTGACTCACCCTAAACCAACCCACAGCCATGTAGTCACTGGTACATGCAACTGACTCCCCCTGCCCCCTCCTTTACCCTTGTAAACGCTGGTACATACAACTGACTCCTTCTGCCCCCTCCTACAGCCTTGTAGTCATAGGTACATCAACCTGACTCGCCCTGACCCCCCCCCCCCAGCCTTGTAGTCATTGGTACATGCAACTGACCCCCCCTGCCCCCTACTTCAGCCTTGTAGTCGCTGGTTCATACAACTGACTCCCGCTACCCATTTCAACAGCCTTGTAGTCGCTGGTACATACAACTGACTTCCCCTGCCCCTTCCTACAGCGTTGTAGACGTTGGTACATATAACTGACTCCCCCTGCCCCCTCCTACAGCCTTGTAGTCGCTGGTACATAAAATTGACTCCCCCTGCCCCCCCCCTAAAGTCTGTAGTCGCTGGTACTTACAACTGACTCCCCCTGCCCCTTCCCACAGCCTTGTAGTCGCTGGTACATTTTAACTGACTCCCCCTGGCCCCTCCTACAGCCCTGTAGTCGCTTGCACATACAACTGACTCCCCGTGGCCCTTCCTACAGCCTTGTAGGCCTTGGTACATCAACCTGACTCCCCCTGCCCCCACCCACAGCCATGCAGTCCCTGGTACATACAACTGACTCCCCCTGCCCCCTCCCACAACTTTGTAGTCGCTGGTACATGTAACTGACTCCCCCTGCCCCCTACTTCAGCCTTGTAAACGCTGGTACATACAACTGACTCCCCCTGCCCCCTACTTCAGCCTTGTAGTCGCTGGTACATTACAACTTACTCCCCCTGCCCCCACCCACAGCCAAGCAGTCGCTGGTACATACAAGTGACTCCCCCTGCCCCCTCCGACAGCTTTGTAGTCTGTGGTACATGTAACTCACCCCCCCTGCCCCCTACTTCAGCCTTGTAAACGCTGGTACAAACAACTGACTCCCCCTGCCCCCTACTTCAGCCTTGTAAACGCAGGTACATACAGCTGACTCCCCCTGCCCCCTACTTCAGCCTTGTAGTCCTTGGTACATCAACCTGACTCACCCTAAACCAACCCACAGCCATGTAGTCACTGGTACATGCAACTGACTCCCCCTGCCCCCTCCTTCAGCCTTGTTGCTTGTACATGTAGCTGACTCCCCGTGCCCCCTCCTTCAGCCTTGTAAACCCTTGTACAAACAACTAACTCCCCCTGGCCCTCCTATAGCGTTGTAGTCGTTGGTACATCAACCTGACTCCCCCTGCCCCCCCCTCCACAGCCTTGTAGTCACTGGTACATGCAACTGACTCCCCCTGCCCCCCCCCCCACAGCCTTGAAGTCGCTGGCACATACAACTGACTCCCCCTACCCCTTTCAACAGCCTTGTAGTCGCTGGCACATACAACTGACTCCCCCTGCCCCCTCCTACAGCGTTGTAGTCGTTGGTACTTACAACTGACTCCCCCTGCCCCTTCCCACAGCCTTGTAGTCGCTGGTACATTACAACTGACTCCCGTTGCCCCTTCCCACAGCCTTGTAGTCGCTGGTACATTACAACTGACTCCCCCTGCCCCTTCCCACATCCTTGTAAAAGCTGGTACATACAACTGACTCCCCCTGGTCCCTCCTACAGCGTTGTAGTCGCTTCTACATACAACTGACTCCCCCTGGCCTCTACTACAGCCTTGTAAACGCTGGTACATACAACTGGCTCCCCCTGCCCCCTCCTACAGCCTTGTAGTCCTTGGTACATCAACCTGACTCCCCCTGCCCCTTCCCACAGCCATGCAGTCGCTAGTACATAAAACTGACTCCCCCTGCCCCCTCCCACAGCTTTGTAGTCGCTGGTATATGTAACTGACTCCCCCTGCCCCCTACTTCAGCCTTGTAAACGCTGGTACATACAACTGACTCCCCCTGCCCCCTACTTCAGCCTTGTAGTCGCTGGTACATTACAACTTACTCCCCCTGCCCCCACCCACAGCCAAGCAGTCGCTGGTACATACAAGTGACTCCCCCTGCCCCCTCTGACAGCTTTTTAGTCTGTGGTACATGTAACTCACCCCCCCCCTGCCCCCTACTTCAGCCTTGTAAACGCTGGTACAAACAACTGACTCCCCCTGCCCCCTACTTCAGCCTTGTAAACGCTGGTACATACAGCTGACTCCCCCTGCCCCCTACTTCAGCCTTGTAGTCCTTGGTAAATCAACCTGACTCACCCTAAACCAACCCACAGCCATGTAGTCACTGGTACATGCAACTGACTCCCCCTGCCCCCTCCTTTACCCTTGTAAACGCTGGTACATACAACTGACTCCTTCTGCCCCCTCCTACAGCCTTGTAGTCATAGGTACATCAACCTGACTCGCCCTGACCCCCCCCCCCCAGCCTTGTAGTCATTGGTACATGCAACTGACCCCCCCTGCCCCCTACTTCAGCCTTGTAGTCGCTGGTTCATACAACTGACTCCCGCTACCCATTTCAACAGCCTTGTAGTCGCTGGTACATACAACTGACTTCCCCTGCCCCTTCCTACAGCGTTGTAGACGTTGGTACATATAACTGACTCCCCCTGCCCCCTCCTACAGCCTTGTAGTCGCTGGTACATAAAATTGACTCCCCCTGCCCCCCCCCTAAAGTCTGTAGTCGCTGGTACTTACAACTGACTCCCCCTGCCCCTTCCCACAGCCTTGTAGTCGCTGGTACATTTTAACTGACTCCCCCTGGCCCCTCCTACAGCCCTGTAGTCGCTTGCACATACAACTGACTCCCCGTGGCCCTTCCTACAGCCTTGTAGGCCTTGGTACATCAACCTGACTCCCCCTGCCCCCACCCACAGCCATGCAGTCCCTGGTACATACAACTGACTCCCCCTGCCCCCTCCCACAACTTTGTAGTCGCTGGTACATACAACTGACTCCCCCTGCCCCCTCCCACAGCTTTGTAGTCGCTGGTACATACAACTGACTCCCCCTGCCCCCTCCCACAGCTTTGTAGTCGCTGGTACATGTAACTGACCCCTCCTGCCCCCTACTTCAGCCTTGTAGTCACTGGTACTTACAACTGGCTCCCCCTGCCCCCACCCACAGCCTTGTAGTCGCTGGTACATTACAACTGGCTCCCCCTGCCCCTTCCCACAGCCTTGTAGTCGCTGGTACATTACAACTTACTCCCCCTGCCCCTTCCCACAGCCTTGTAGTCGCTGGTAAACTACAACTGACTCCCCCTGCCCCTTCCCACAGCCTTGTAGTCGCTGGTACATTACAACTGACTCCCCCTGCCCCCACCCATAGCCATGCAGTCGCTGGTACATACAACTGACTCCCCCTGGCCCCTCCCAAATTTTTATAGTCGCTGGTACATGTAACTGACCCCCCCTGCCCCCTACTTCAGCCATGTAAACGCTGGTACAAACCGCTGACTCCCCCTGCCCCCTCCTAAAGCCTTGTAGTCGCTGGCACATACAACTGACTCCGCCTGCCCCCTCCTACGGCCTTCTAGTCGCTGTTACATACAACTGACTCCCCCTGCCCCCTCCCACAGCTTTGTAGTCGTTGGTACATACAACTGACTCCCCCTGCCCCCTCCTACAGCCTTGTAGTCTCTGGTACATACAACTGACTCCCCCTGCCCCCTCCCACAGCCTTGTAGTCTTTGGTACATAAACCTGACCCCCCCTGCCCCCCCCGACAGCCTTGTAGTCGCTGGTACCTGCAACTGACTCCCCCTGCCCCCCCCCAACAGCCTTGTAGTCACTGGTACATGTAACTGACCTACCCTGCCCCCTACTTCAGCCTTGTAGTCGCTGGTACATACAACTGACTCCCCCTACCCCTTTCAACAGTGTTGTAGTCGCTGGCACATACAACTGACCCCCCCTGCCCCCTCCCACAGCTTTGTAGTCGCTGGTACATGTAACTGACCGCCCCTGCCCCCTACTTTGGCCTTTTAAACGCTGGTACATACAACTGACTCCCCCTGCCCCCTACTTCAGCCTTGTAAACGCTGGTACATACAACTGACTCCCCCTTCCCCCTCCTACAGCCTTGTAGTCTCTGGTACATAAAACTGACTCCCCCTACCCCACCCTCCGACAGCCATGAAATCGCTGATCTTAAGAACTGACACCTCCTACCCCCAAGCTAAAAAAGAATGTTCATAAAATGTTTTAAAATGTTTGTATACATATGGGTTGGAAGAAAACATTTGGAAGAGAACTTTTTGAAACATTATTAAAACCTTTGGTATCAAACATTCAGGCTACAAATGGGAAAACAAACTCCTCCAACATTCAAAAGGCAAACATAATAGGAAACCTCCGTTAGGAAAAAGTTTTATTGTTAGCTGGGCCTCCTCACACACAATCAGACTGTGGTCCTTGTGAGGTTCTGTCAAAGTATGACTCACACACAGTTAGACTGATCCTTGTGAGGTTCTGTCAATGTAAGACTCTGACACAAAATATTTATATGACAAATCCACCTTCCTGGCCATAGTTTAAGATAAAGTTGATTCACAGCTTTATATAATGGAGAATTGAAATGGATCTCAAAGGGTAGGTGAGTGATTATATATGTGTGTTTAGAGACAACCATATCTGTCTCTGTCTGTCTGCAGCTCCCCCTACATTTTAGTGGTGCCTCCAGTAGGGGGACAGTCCCACCTAGTGGTGGTTGTGGCTGTGGCAGGTGATGTCATTCAAGGGCAGTGGACCTAAAACATGCCCCATAAGGCAGGGGTCAGGGAGTGTAATGTGTTGGTGATAACAGATAGGGTCTTGTACATACACCAGACCCCATTAATTTGTGATAAGAAAGATAAAGGATAGGAACAGAGGGCAGTATGTAGCATTCAGTCAGCCAGTCCCCTCTCTGCCCTGATACATCCCTGTCTGCCCTGATACACTCATGTCAATCCTGATGCACCCATATCTGCCCTGATACACTCATATCAATCCTGATACACCAATGTCTGCCCTGATACACCCCTGTCTGTCCTGATATAGCCCTGTTTGCCCTGATACACTCCTGTCAGTCCTGATACACCCCTCTCTGCCCTGATACATCCCTGTTTGCCCTGATACACTCCTGTCAGTCCTGATACAGCCCTCTCTGCCCTGATACATCCCTGTTTGCCCTGATACACTCCTGTCAGTTCTGATACACCCCTGTCTGTCCTGATACATCCCTGTTTGCCCTGATACACTCCTGTCAGTCCTGATACACCCCTGTCTGTCCTGATACATCCCTGTTTGCCCTGATACACTCCTGTCAGTCCTGATACACCTCTGTCTGCCCTGATACATCCCTGTTTGCCCTGATACACTCCTGTCAGTCCTGATACACCTCTGTCTGCCCTGATACACTCATATCTGTCCTGATACACTCATGTCAATCCTGATGCACCCCTGTCTGCCCTGATACACCCATGTCAATCCCGATACACCCCTGTCTGTCCTGATACAGTCCTGTTTGTCCTGATACACTCATGTCAATCCTAATGCACCCATGTCTGCCCTGATACACCCATGTCAATCCTGGAACACTCCTGTCTGTCCTGATACACTCCTGGTAGTTACGAAGCCCACACACAGTGTCAGTGTTGGCCTTGTGAGGTTTCTTCAGGTGAGACTCACACACAGTGTGAGTGTGGACCTTGTGAGGTTTCCCCATGTGAGACTCACACACAGTGTGAGTGTGGACTTTGTGAGGTTCCCCCATATGAGACTCACACACAGTGTCAGTGTCGGCCATGTGAGGTTTCTCCATGTGAGACTCACACACAGTGTCTCTGTAGGACTTGTGAGGTTTCCCCATGTGAGACTCACACACAGTGTCAGTGTGGACCTTACAAGGTTTCCCCCATGTGAGACTCACACACAGTGTCAGTGTGGACCTTGTGAGGTTTCCCCATGTGAGACTCACACACGGTGTCAGTGTGGACCTTGTGAGGTTTCCCCCATGTGAGACTCACTCACAGTGTCAGTGTCGGCCATGTGAGGTTTCTCCATGTGAGACTCACACACAGTGTCAGATTCACCCGGTAAACAAATAATGTTATACACCATTATATAATGTTATGTAACGTTATATGTAAATGTTTTTCTAAGACTCCTTAGTATGGCATAATATTATGTTAAGTTTAAAACGTTATTTTGACGTAAAATAATGTTTTTCTGTTAGCTGGGTCAGCCTTGTGAGGTTTCTCCACATGAAGCCTGAACACAGTGTCAGTGTCAGCCTTGTGAGGTTTCCCCATGTGAGACTCACACATAGTGTCAGTGTTGACCTTGTGAGGTTTAACAGTTGTAGGACTCACACACAGTGTCAGTGTCAGCCTTGTGAGGTTTCCCCATGTGAGACTCACACACAGTGTCAGTGTGAACTTTGTGAGGTTCCCCCATATGAGACTCACACACAGTGTCAGTGTGGACCTTGTGAGGTTTACCCATGTGAGACTCACACAAAGTGTCAGTGTGGACCTTGTGAGGTTTAACAGTTGTAGGACTCACACACAGTGTCAGCCTTATGAGGTTTCCCCATGTGAGACTCACACACAGTGTGAGTGTGAACTTTGTGAGGTTCCCCCATATGAGACTCACACACAGTGTCAGTGTGGACCTTGTGAGGTTTCTCCATGTGAGACTCACACACAGTGTCAGTGTGGATCCTGTGAGGTTTCTCCATGTGAGACTCACACACAGTGTCAGTGTTGACCTTGTGAGGTTCCCCCATATGAGACTCGCACACAGTGTCAGTGTGGACCTTGTGAGGTTTCCCCATGTGAGACTCACAAATAATGTCACTGTGGACCTTGTGAGGTTTCCCCATATGAGACTCACACACAGGGTCAGTGTGGACCTTGCGAGGTTTCTCCATGTGAGACTCACAGAAGAAGTGTCGGTGTAGGCCTTGTGAGGTTTCCCCATGTGAGACTCACACGCAGTGTCAGTGTGGACCTTGTGAGGTTCCCCTATATGAGACTCACACGCAGTGTCAGTGTGGACCTTGTGAGGTTTAACAGTTGTAGGACTCACACACAGTGTCAGTGTAGGCCTTTTGAGGTTTCCCCATGTTAGGCTTACACACGGTGTCAGTGTGGATCTTGTGAGGTTTCTCCATATGAGACTCACACACAGTGTCAGTGTGGACCTTGTGAGGTTACCCCATATGAGACTCACACAGAGTGTCAGTGTGGACCTTGTGAGTTTTCCCCATGTGAGACTCACAAATAATGTCACTGTGGACCTTGTGAGGTTTCCCCATATGAGACTCACACACAGGGTCAGTGTGGACCTTGTGAGGTTTCCCCATGTGAGACTCACACACAGTGTCAGTGTGGACCTTGTAAGGGTTTCCCCATATGAGACTCACACACAGGGTCAGTGTGGACCTTGTGAGGTTCCCCCGTATGAGACTCACAAACAGTGTCAGTGTGGACCTTGTGAGGTGTCCCCATGTGAGACTCACACACAGTGTCATTGTGGACCTTGTGAGGTTTCCCCATATGAGACTCACACACAGGATCAGTGTGGACCTTGTGAGGTTCCCCCTTATGAGACTCACACACAGTGTCAGTGTGGACCTCGTGAGGTGTCCCCATGTGAGACTCACACACAGTGTCAGTGTGGACCTTGTGAGGTTCCCCCATATGAGACTCACACACAGTGTCAGATTCACCCAGTAAACAAATAATGTTATACACCATTATATAATCATATATAACGTTATATGTAAATGTTTTTCTAAGGCTCCTTAGTATGGCAGAACATTATGTAAAGTTTAAAACGTTATTTTGACGTAAAATAATGTTTTTCTGTTAGCTGGGTCAGCCTTGTGAGGTTTCTCCACATGAAGCCTGAACACAGTGTCAGTTTCGGCCTTGTGAGGTTTCCCCATATGAGACTCACACACAGTGTCAGTGTTGACCTTGTGAGGTTTAACAGTTGTAGGACTCACACACAGTGTCAGTGTCGGCCTTGTGAGGTTTCCCCATGTGAGACTCACACACAGTGTCAGTGTGGACCTTGTGAGGTTTCCCCATATGACACTCACTCACAGTGTCAGTGTGGACCTTGTTAGGTTTACCCATGTGAGACTAACACAAAGTGTCAGTGTGGACCTTGTGAGGTTTAACAGTTGTAGGACTCACACACAGTGTCAGTGTCGGCATTGTGAGGTTTCCCCATGTTAGGCTTACACACAGTGTCAGTGTGGATCTTGTGAGGTTTCTCCATATGAGACTCACACACAGTGTCAGTGTGGACCTTGTGAGGTTTCCCCATGTGAGACTCACACAAAGTGTCAGTGTGGACCTTATGAGGTTTAACAGTTGTAGGACTCACACACAGTGTCGGTGTAGGCCTTGTGAGGTTTCCCCATGTGAGACTCACACGCAGTGTCAGTGTGGACCTTGTGAGGTTCCCCCATATGAGACTCACACGCAGTGTCAGTGTGGACCTTGTGAGGTTTCCCCATGTGAGACTCACACAAAGTGTCAGTGTGGACCATGTGAGGTTTACCAGTTGCAGGACTCACACAGAGTGTCAGTGTCGGCCTTTTGAGGTTTCCCCATGTTAGGCTTACACACGGTGTCAGTGTGGATCTTGTGAGGTTTCTCCATATGAGACTCACACACAGTGTCAGTGTGGACCTTGTGAGGTTTCCCCATGTGAGACTTACACACAGGGTCAGTGTGGACCTTGTGAGGTTTCCCCATGTGAGACTCACACACAGTGTCAGTGTGGACCTTACAAGGTTCCCCTGCGTGATACTCACACACAGTGTCAGTGAGGACCTTGTGAGGTTTCCCAATGTGAGACTCACAAATAATGTCACTGTGGACCTTGTGAGGTTTCCCCATATGAGACTCACACACAGGGTCAGTGTGGACCTTGTGAGGTTCCCCCGTATGAGACTCACACACAGTGTCAGTGTGGACCTTGTGAGGTTTCCCCATGTGAGACTCACACACAGTGTCAGTGTGGACCTTGTGAGGTTCCCCCATATGAGACTCACACACAGTGTCAGTGTGGACCTTGTGAGGTTTCCCCGTATGAGAATCACACACAGGGTTAGTGTGGACCTTGTGAGGTTCCCCCGTATGAGACTCACACACAGTGTCAGTGTGGACCTTGTGAGGTTCCCCCATATGAGACTCACACACAGTGTCAGTGTGGACCTTGTGAGGTTCCCCCATATTAGACTCACACATAGTGTCAGTGTAGGCCTTGTGAGGTTTCCCCATGTGAGACTCACACACAGTGTCAGTGTGGACCTTGTGAGGTTTTCCCCATGTGAGACTCACACACAGTGTCAGTGTAGGCCTTGTGAGGTTTCCCCATGTGAGACTCACACACAGTGTCAGTGTGGACTTTCAAAGGTTTCCCCCGCGTGAGACTCACACACAGTGTCAGTGTGGACCTTGTGAGGTTTCTCCATGTGAGACTAGCACACAGTGTCAGTGTCGGCCATGTGAGGTTTCTCCATGTGAGACTCACACATAGTGTCAGATTCACCCAGTAAACAAATAATGTTATACACCATTATATAATGTTATATAACGTTTTTTTAAATTGTTTTTCTAAGGCTCCTTAGTATGGCATAACATTATGTAAAGTTTAAAACGTTATTTTGACGTAAAATAATGTTTTTCTGTTAGCTGGGTCAGCCTTGTGAGGTTTCTCCACATGAAGCCTGAACACAGTGTCAGTTTCGGCCTTGTGAGGTTTCCCCATGTGAGACTCACACACAGTGTCAGTGTGGACCTTGTGAGGTTTCCCCATGTGAGACTCACACACAGTGTCAGTGTTGACCTTGTGAGGTTTAATAGTTGTAGGACTCACACACAGTGTCAGTGTCGGTCTTGTGAGGTTTCCCCATGTGAGACTCACACACAGTGTTAGTGTGGACCTTGTGAGGTTTCCCCATGTGAGACTCACACACAGTGTCAATGTGGACCTTACGAGGTTTCCCCCATGTGAGACTCACTCACAGTGTCAGTGTGGACCTTGTGATGTTTCCCCATGTGAAACTCACTCACAGTGTCAGTGTGGACCTTGTGAGGTTTACCCATGTGAGACTCACACAAAGTGTCAATCTGGACCTTGTGAGGTTTAACAGTTGTAGGACTCACACACAGTGTCAGTGTCGGCCTTGTGAGGTTTCCCCATGTTAGGCTTACACACAGTGTCAGTGTGGATCTTGTGAGGTTTCTCCATATGAGACTCACACACAGTGTCAGTGTGGACCTTGTGAGGTTTCCCCATATGAGACTCACACACAGGGTCAGTGTGGACCTTGTGAGATTTCTCCATGTGAGACTCACACACAGTGCCAGTGTCGGCCATGTGAGGTTTCCCCATATGAGACTCAGACACAGTGTTAGTGTCGGCCTTGTGAGGTTTCTTCATGTGAGGTGCGAACACACTGTCAGTGTCGGCATTGTGAGGTTTCACAATGTTTCAACTGACACAGTTTTTTTTTTTTAGGTTAAGCCATTTAATGTTATACTATGCTTCTTTATTAATGTTTCAATAACACTTAATTGATGTAGAATTAATGTCAAAATAACTCCAAATTAAAGATAAAAAACATGTATTGCACGATATATGCATGAGGTAAACATATATGGGAACAACATCTGTAGCCCTTGTGTGGTTACATTGTATGGCAGTAATGAAGTAAAACAAATTTGGTTTCAGCACTATTAAGGTCAGTCGCAGTATCATTACATATTCTTCTCAGGAATGGCAATATACCAAACTTTATCTACATTTACTATTACTAACCATAAAAAGCTCTCCAAATTGCCTTGTCAAAATAATTTTATTACAGTTATTATATTCCCATTGATAGTCAACATGAAACTCATTTAGTCAATCTATCACAGTTATTACACAGTGGTCTCTATGAGGTACTCAGAATGTACCTTATGAGGTACCCAAAAGGTACCTTATGAGGTACTTAAAAGGTATCTTGTGAGGTACCCAAAAAGTACCTCATAAGGCAAACCTCATAAGGTGCCTCTCACCCCATACCTCACAAGGGTACTTTTGGATACCTCATAAGGAGTTTACCTCACAAGGTCGAAATGTGGGGATGGGTGGGTGTGTGTGTGTGTGTGAATTTTATACAAATACAATTATTCATTCCTTTCAGCAAGAAAATTAGCTCAATGTAATCATATGATTTTAACTGCCCTACTTATCAGGGTCTTGACGACATCTGACCGCCCCCCTTTTCAAGATCTAAATGGAAATTCACCGCCACCGCTTTTCAGAGTCGCGCTGCAGTGGTTATCCAATACATGGCGGAGCGCCATTACCTAATTCTTTTGTATGTGAAAAAAAAAACAGCACTGATAAGGGGTTTAATTAGACAGATATTGGTTCTACACTATCAAAAAATAACCCCTCAGCGCTTTAATGCTAAAGGTAGCATAGTGCTTTAATGCGCTACGCCCTTTGTCGATATGCCAGTGTATGCATGCATGCAGCCCTGGTGAGGAACTCTGAGTGCTGCATTCATGACTTATGACGACAACGGGCACTGCACATTAAAGCGCTATGCGACTATTAAAGGGTTAGATCCAGTCTTGCTCCAGGCATCCCGAATGCTATACCCAGAGTTGGTGGTCTGGTCCAGACTGCTGTACACAGATTGTAGACGGGATGGCTGGTTGCTGCCAGACTATCCCCCTGGTACGATATGCGGCTGGCGCGGCCGAGCCTGTCTTATATGATGCTGAGTCTAACTATGTATTAGATACCCTACGAGTAACTGAGAGTATGTCAAAATAATCACGGCAAACTGACTGGCGACTTCATAGGATCATAGGGCGGTTATTATTACATAACTCAGTAACCTTTGGTTATGTGTTAGATAGAGTACACTTGGACACGGTTATTCCATATACCCACTGCCCCACAGGGTCAAGACGAGGTGATTTAAATAATAAGACCCAGACGGGTAAAATAGCCAAAGTCAACAATGACCTGTTTTTTTTAGCCAATATGGACAAAGAGACACGGGGTGCTGTACACAGGTTGTGGACGGGCTGGCGGGTCGCTGCCAGACTATCTCCCTGGTCCGATATGCAGCCGGCGTGGCCGAGACTGTCTTATATGATGCTGAGTCTAATTATGTATTAGATTCCCTACGAGTAACTGAGAGTGTGTCAAAATAATCACGGCAAACTGACTGGCGACCTCATAGGTCAGTTATTATTACATAACTCAGTAACCTTCGGTTATGTGTTAGATAGAGTACACTTGGACACGGTTATTCCATGTACCCGCTGCCCCACAGGGTCAACACGAGGTGATTAAATAATAAGACCCAGACGGGTAAAATAGCCAAGTCAACAATGCCCTGTTTTTTAGCCAATATGGACAAAGAGAAACGGGGTGCTGTACGCAGCTTGTGAACGGGGTGGCGGGTCGCTGCCAGACTATCCCCCTGGTCCGATATGCAGCCGGCGTGGCCGAGACTGCCTTATATGATGCTGAGTCTAATTATGTATTAGATGTGCTACGAGTAACTGAGAGTGTGTCAAAATAATCACGGCAAACTGACTGGCGGCCTCATAGGTCAGTTATTATTACATAACTCAGTAACCTTCGGTTATGTGTCAGATAGAGTACACCTGGACATGGTTATTCCATATACCCACTGCCCCACAGGGTCAAGACGAGGTGATTAAGTAATAAGATCCCCAGACGGGGGGTAAAATAGCCAAGGCAACAATGTCCTGTTTTTAGCCAATATGGACAAAGAGACACAGGGGGTACTGGGAGTTGGCGACAAGGGGCAAGACGGGCAAGACTACTTCTCAAAATAGACAATGACAATGGCCAAGACCTAGTTCTTAAATTCGACAAGGCCCATTGGTATCTCTTATATTCGACAAGTGACACATGTGCCCCGTCTGTGGTCCTAATATAGAATTTCTAAAAAAAAAAAAAAAGTAAATTTTCTGCACCGTGTGACAACGACCGATCAGCTACATAGCAGAGATTTCACCAACCTATTTTTGGTTATTTTTCTATTCAGTTTTTGATGAGCGCACTATATTATCGTGGTTTTTTTTTTTTTTTTAATTTTTTAATCATAAATAATATGTAGACTTGGGAAAAAAAAGAGAGCTGACACGCAAACTCCTACTGACATGTCGCTGTTTTGTCACTAAACCCAAAGACCCACCCACCCCGTAGGAAGGGTAGACGTTTGTGAACGTTCCCTTAGGCCTCTATTCTTTATTTATTGTGTGGCCCCTAAAGAGGGGCCAACCAACTGACACTGTCAGTTGGTTTGATGCTACTCAACATGGGCGTAATTAATTACGCCTAGTGTTAAGCAACATGGATCACTGTAGTTTGACAGACTGACCTCAAAGGGCCCCCGTTGGATGGGGGCCCTTGTGGCACAACGAGTCAAAACGAGGTGATCCGTTTTTCAGATTACCGACTCGGCGAGAGTTTCTGACTATGTATCTTTTATAAAGCCTTAGATATGGTGTGGTATTTTTCATCTCGCTATAGTTTAGTTGGTATTCAAAGAAACTGCCTCATTTCTATCAGAAATACACAATATTGAATTGTTTTTTATATTTTAATATATTCAGAAGCGCACTTTGTTGCCTATATAGCTCATTATGCGTTGAAATGTTCGCGAGCATCGTAGGAATGTACAAATCCCCTATTGTGGCGCCATCTGACGAAAGAGCGGGGAACTATACGTGACCTGAACCCCGCCCTCAGCGCGTTCGTTATTCGCATCTTTGACAGCGACTAAGAGACGCTCAAACTGTCTCTTATTTAGTTTGAACTTATCACAAATTTGTCTTTGATAGGTCGTAGATTGACTTCTGACTTCTTTTTCTTTTTTTTAGTTAGAATAAAAAAACAAGTGACGCCGACACAGACCCGCGCATTAACGCGCTCCACCGTCTTCAGAGGGTTGAGTCTATAGTACAGTAGATTCTACTGTGTACTTACACTAACAGTGCTACATATACATACCTGAGTCATAAGTGGGGTTTTTTTGTTGTTTTTTTTAGGGGAAAAAAAGTGATCTACTCACCCAAACCGCTATTAGTAGGTAACCTGTATGACCCATACCGCAAACATCTGCCTCGTGACTGATAGTGTACCGGTGGTGAAGTGCTGTTGCAAGAACAATTGAGGCTCTTTATATAGCTGAGAGAGCGAATGGCCTAATCTTGTTTTCACCTTGAGCCCCACCCTATTCCAGAGAGGGTATCAAAAATCACATGTACACGTATATGGGCTTATAGCTGGTGAATAGATAAGGCGGGGCAACTGTGTATACTAAGACTACAGGGGGCGTTTTAACGACAGGTGTGACGCGCCAGCCCGTGGAGGGAGCTTTTGTTTTCACCTAGAGAGTGTATACAAAGCCTACAGGGGGTGATTAACGCCAGGTGTGACGCGCCAGCCGGTGGCCGGATCACCTCATCTTCTAAGCTTTTGTTTTCACCTAGAGAGGGGATCGAGAGTGTATACAAAAAAAACTACAGGGGGTGTTTAACGCGGCCAGCTGCCTACATGCTATGGACTAAGCCTGTTTTCAGCTAGAGAGGGACCTAAATCACCTAAGCCCTTTCCACCCTTAAATCGATCTGATAATTACCATAAAGAAGAGTAATGCGCGTTACATGTATATGGGCTTATAGCTGGGTAAGAGATTAAGATGCTAGTCAACTGTGTATGCAAAAAAAAACTACAGGAGGTGTCTAAAGTCGATTGTCATGCGCCAGCGAGCGGACGGAAGTCTGCCACTCTAGCTGTGACTACAAGCGCGTGCGTGTGGTAGACAGCTTAAATCAAACACAAGTTAAGCTCCTTATAGCTTCCTACTGTCTGCGGATTCGAGTCTTTTGTTTTTTTCATGTATTTCCTCGGAGGGTCGAACAGGATTAAAGATGTAACGAACCCGCACCTACACAGGTAGACAGCCGGTCGCCTTCCTAGTGAGAGTTTTCCTCCTGAGTTAAGAAGCTTATCTCGGAGCCTAGTACATAAGCGAGAGTGAACCATGAGTCCCACACACTTCTTCTACCACCTTCAGCATGGCGTCATCAGGAATCACTCTACGTTCTACCGAATGTGAGCAATCCCAACACTACTACAGAGCCGCGACAACACCACACGAGGAGACGTCCATGTTTACTGATGAGTTAACAAGTAGCAAGGTGGAGGTTGGTTTTTATCAAGATTCGTACGGGTGGCTGGAAAGTGTGAGGGCTACTTCTGCAGCTATTGCTGCTGCTCGTGCAAAACGTGAAGCTCGTATCGCTGTTCGTGCTACACATGCTGCATACGAAGTTGCCAATGCTGCTAACAACGCTGCTGTTACTCTCGCCGCTGCTGCTCGTGCTGCTAATCTTTTTGCTACTGTTTCCGCTCTTGCTACCGATGCTGCTGCTACTGATGCTGCAACGTCTGCTAAAAGTGTCGCTGTTGCGGCTGCTGCTAGGGCTAATGCTATTAATGCTTGTACAGCTGCTAAAAAAATAGCCTGTTTTGCTTATGCTAGTCGCAGTGTCGCTGTTACGGCTATGGCTGATGCACATGATACTAAGTTACGGGCTTTTGCTTTTGCTGAAGATGCTGTTGATGCTGAAGATGTTGCTGCTGCTGCTGCTACTGCTGCTGAAGATGCTGCTGCTGCTGCCGCTGCTGCTGCTGAAGATGCTGCTGCTGCTCCGGCTGCTGCTCTAGACACCTATGACGCTGCTGCTCTAGACACCTATGACGCTGCTGCTGCTGCTACTGCTGCTGCTGAAGATGCTGCTGCCGCTGCTCTAGACACCTATGACGCGGCTGCTGCTGCTTTTGCTGAAGATGCTGTTGATGCTGCTACTGCTGCTGCCGCTGCTGCTGCTGCTGCTGCTACTGCTGCTGCCGCTGCTGCTACTGCTGCTGCTGAAGATGCTGCTGCCGCTGCTCTAGACACCTATGACGCTGCTGCTACTCCTGCTCTAGACACCTATGATGCTGCTGCTGCTGCTGAAGATGCTGCTGCTGCTGCTGCACTAGTCATCTATGACGTGGCTGCTGCTCTAGACACTTATGACGCGGCTGCTGCTGCTGCTGTTGCTGAAGATGCTGCTGCTGCTGCTGCTCTAGACACCTATGACTGAAAACTTAGTAGGCGTTATTTACAAACACTACTGCTACCTATGCCTAAACTTAGTAGGTGTTATTTACAAACAAGAGAGCCACGTGGTGTTGTTTACAAACAAAGAGAGCCACGTGGTGTTGTTTACAAACAAAGATAGTCACGTGATGTTGTTGTGGCCTATCATGCCAATGAAGGGGTCACGTGATCAAGGGGGCGCGGCCTATTATGCAAATGAGGGGGTCACGTGACCAAATGGCGACCTCTGATTGGCTGGTGATCAAGAGGGAGTGGCTTATTATGCAAATGAAAGGGTCACGTGATCAAGGGGGCGTGGCCTATTATGCAAATGAGGGGGTCACGTGACCAAATGGTGGCCCCTGATTGGCTGGTGATCAAGGGGGCGTGGCCTATTACGTAATTATGCAAATGAGGGGGCGTGGCCTATTACGTAATTATGCAAATGAGGGGGTCACGTGACCAAATGGAGGCCTCTGATTGGCTGCATGTCGATTGAGTAATAAACAGTACTTAACTATAGTCCCGTTCCGATACATACTATACTACTTACGGCACTCCCATTGACTTAACCAAGGAAGGCCGTATTTAACACCCCCCGTGAAATAACCCTCGCCCGTATTTCACGGCCTTCATAATCATTAATATTGATGATTTAAACACTATAAAATTGCTTTTTCAGACCAATTAAGTGGAATTTTGACATATATAGTTAATTCTGACATGAAATAAACACAAAGGAGCACTCGTATAGCTCCCCACTGAGGGTCATTTCACTCGGCTTCTCGTGAACCTTTGTCTATTTATTCTAGTCCTGTCTATTGAACTAACGTAAATTCCTCATATTGGGTATTTGCAGACAGTTCCGCACAGCCTTCAGGGAGATTGTGTGTGGATGCTGGAGGAAGCCATCAGCAGGAACTCCTGCACCAGGAAACCAAAACGCCCTTGGAGAAACCCCGGCTGACACAGCTGAAAACCAGGTCTAACTGAAGATACAATACATTTATACACTATAAGAAGTTACTGTATTTAAACAGCACAATGTGCTGTACATTTGCAGCGCTTATTGCTGTAGTTGGTATTACAGCACTATTTGCTGTATTTAAATTACAGCATTATGTACTGTAAATTGGGTCTCCGGCACTGTTGCTGTACATTTACAGTACATTGTGCTGTAGATTTCCGCCACTAGGTGGCAGCAGTAGACCATTTCTGTATTAATTATTCCACCAAACCCTTTCCCAAGTCAAATAAAACCTCACAAACTCTCAAGACATCATTGGATGAGAGAGACTGAATGCAGTCATCATAAAGTGTATTGATATTTGCATAATTGTGTTGAATAATACAAAACAACAGCAAAAGTATAGAATAGACACCACATTGGTGGGAAAAGTTAAATGCTTAAGTGCCCGGCCTGGAGAAAAGCTGGTATCACATACGGTTCAGCTGTATTGAAGCAGGATTAAACCATTACATTGTGTAGTGTGTATTATCCTAGCTGGGATTGAACTATTATGCAGGAAAGTACTCTCCATGCATGCGTATTAATTGATATAAATTGATGAGAACAACAATATGAAACCTACAGAAGAATTTGCGGTAACTTTACAGCACCCAGTTGCTGTACATGTACAGCAAAATCTACTGGAACAAAAGTTGCCAGCAACTTTTGCTGCAGATGTACAGTAGAAGTTGCTGTAAATTTACAGTAGAAGTTGCCGTAAATTTACAGCAAGTCAGTTGCTGTACACCTACAGCAAAATCTACTGGAACAAAAGTTGCCAGCAACTTTTGCTGTAGGTGTACAGTACTTACTTCTTACAGTGTATCAGTGTTAAATCTTGGGCAGGACTAACTAGTTAATACTGGTAATGATCACCAGAGGAAGTATGCTCTGCTCCTGCCACTGCTCTTGCCTTCAGGAATAGACTGAATTGAACTTTCACAGTTCTTGGGAATATCTAGTGACTTTCTTGTGTCATTGTGACCTACCCGGATTCTACCCAGTTGCAAACGTTCAATTCTCAAGTTCTGTTTGGAGGGAACCCTCCATCATTAGGCAAAAAAAAAAAAAGGTTTGTTTCAGGTAAACCGACCGACCCTATCAAAACAGGGCCGACCCTACGTTTTTTTATGCAATTTTGAAGAAATTTTTGTATTTTTACCCTTGTTTGGTTAATTTTTGGGTTTTCGGAGGGGCCTGCTAGTACTCCCATGTGAAAAAAAAACAGAATCTGACCTACCGACCCTGCATTTTCTTGCCATGTTACCTGAAACAAACCTTTTTTTTTGGCCTTACAGCTTGCTTTATCCTTTGTTATGACATGCCGCCTCCCCAGTGGGCACAGAACATTGCTCCAACTTTGATAGGCGGTTGTTAGATTTGTACATTCTAGGGTATGACGGGCAATTAACTGTTATTCATGTGAAGTAATAACAATTATATTTGCATCAGTGCATTTCATTTGTGAGGATAGCATTGATCTGATGAAAAAGTTGGTTAGTGGAGCCCTAGTGTAAGGGAGATAGGTATCAATTCAAATGTGGTCCTGGTCTATTAAAAAGATTCCTGATTATCTGATATACCCGACAAGGCTGTAGTTGGGCTGATTACCATACCACCTGTATTATATGGCATAAATATTTTAGTTGGAACAATTTTGCTCTTTAAGGTTGATCGCTACTCATTGAATACGGACCACTGCGAAGGTCTCTGCGCATATAGCTTATATGTATCAGATTGAGCTAATATTAATAAACTAAAAACATATATATGCTGACTAAGCTATATAAAAAGATCGGACAATTTCGAGCAAAATTGAGCGTTTTATTGGACTTTGAATATTTGATGTATTTATAGCCAATAATATTTGCTAATTTTTATATAAGTTAGAACATTGGACTTATTAATCGATAAATCATTATCTAGATATATAAAGATCTCATTAGGTTCTTTGAAATAACCAAGGGTGGGAAATACAGCCATTTTACACCCAGATATCTGCCCATTTGACCATTTTTTTAGGCCCTGAATATGAAATCTAGACCATTTTTGCACTACTTTTTAACTTCAAAGGCCCAAAACCATAAAAATATGCCCGGGACCACCTATTTAAAGTCCTTTTAAATGTAAGCTATTGATCTGAACATTTTTTTGAAAAAATTAAAAAAAAAGTTCATGGATTTTTTTCTGTGATATTTAGATATTGCTGAAGAATTATGCATTAAATTTGAATAATCATCATAAAACCATCCCGTTTTTTCATACAAAGGTACATTTTTGGACCATCATTCTATTTTTCCCATTAAAAGACATAACCTAGCATTATTCATTTGCAATACAGAATTAATGTGGGCATTGGTTCACTAAGAAAAAAAATCATGAAAATTTCCCTTTTTTTTGTATTTTTTGGCAAAAATAGAGAATACTTTTTTTTTTCAAAAATCTGTAACAAAAAAAGTAGCTCGGGACCCCCCTATTTTTTTGCATTTTCCCTTTCTTACTGATCTAAACTACCCTGATGCAAAAAATTAGGAAATTCTATGGATGAAAAGTTAAGAATAGCGATCAACCTTAAAATTGATGAATCATGTGAGAAGTGGGCCTAGTGCTAGTAAGTTCTCTCTAATCTTGATGAGCACATGCATTGTAAAACTGAACCAGCTGGAAAAGTCTGACTGAGGATATGTTCTCTTAGATATGTGGAAGTCCGATTAGATAATTAACGTGCAGGGTATGAATAATACGTGACATAAATTCATAGATGAAGCTAATAATCTGACAATGTTAGTTATCCTGTCCAAGTGGTGAAAATACACCCAGTAAACAAAAAACGTTATACAACGTTTCCCTCCTTATCATGGCAAAACATCTAATAATGTTAATTTTTTTAAATTTTAACCCAAGATAATGTGTTTTTGTTAGCTGGGCAGGATTTAGTTTATTTTCAATTGTTTATTGATCATGCTAACCTACCATACAGAGGTATTTACCTAAACTGATATTTTAATCAGTAGAACATGAGCAAACTTGTGAGCAAGTCAAGTAGCCACAATTGTGGTAAGTACACAGTGGTGCGATTTTGAAGGCAAATATTATGAGATACAGATTTGAGAAAACAAGATCTTAACGTACAAGGAACACAATCTATATATTAGCGAGGTTTTGATACGTGTTAAGTGTATGACATACATGTTGCCGTACACATTGTGATCTAAACCTAGCTAGTGTGTTGCCATCATGTGATAACACTTAATAAAAAGATGCTGCTGGAGAAAATAATTGGAAGTAGATCAAGAAGTTGTAGGGTGATGGATTTGAGGTGACTTCACATTGCTAGGTTGATCTGAGAGATGCTGGGCAACATCCTGTCTGTAGTGCTTGATTTTCTAAATGTATATTGCTGTCTTGCTTTTCGTGCATCCCTGGTTTTCCAATTATCCATAATAATATCTGCCAGGGTTTCCCAGATATATCAGCCTACAATGTCAGTTGTGTATCGTAGCACAACTATACAGTGTAGTGCTCATTGGTCAATAAATTACAATGGATGGTATCCAACACCAAATTAGCGCTTAGCTGAGAGAGCTCTTATAATAACATCTTAAATAATTTATGTTGACATATTCTTGAAGGAATTCTTAGTTTAAGAATAAGGGTTGAACGATTGGAGAGTGGATTCAATTGGAGGGGAGCCTGTTGGTGTTGCCATAGTTCAAAACATCTTGGAGTCTGCATATTGTCTATTGAGCATCTGGTCAAAGATCCCTGCCTGTTACTGTTCTTAAAAGAAAGTCTGTTCTCATATCTTATATTCCCTATATATATATAATGATGTTATTGCTCATTAATGTACTTAGCAGGCTATGTAAGGATGAAGGAGGCAGGACTTGGAGACATAACATTTATCAAAATTGAATATGATATTATAAGATTGATGTACATGTATAGTTGTAGTACAAATTGTAAAGATGTGATAAAATAATGATGTAAATATGTCATAAATATGTATGAATATATCATTCCACCAACAGGTTATTAGTATGAACACATCACTCCAATAGGTTAAGGCCATCCAAATAGCACCAATGCCCCATTATGCTACAAGGTTACATAGAATTATATTATATCTACAGGTTGAAAAGATTCAAATAATTTAGATATATATATACAGAACTTATTTATTATGATTTTCAATGTAAATTCTCTCTTTAAATAATATTATATTGACCCTCAAAACATGGGTCCATTTTACTGTATTGACAGTACGAAATTCCCGGGACACAGGTTTAATCCTGGGCCCACAACTTTCAGAGGCTGCCGGCCCCGGTGGCCCATGGTCTCCAATGTTAATGTCTGCCCCTGTATATATACATTTATGCACCATATTTTCCCAATCGTAGGCCAAATCCCTTATTCCATCCTGACCTGACTAGAAGTGGGGGAGAATTTGATTTGATTTTAGCTAAATACTGCCTACATCCTATCCTTGGAACCACTTGGTCCTTCAATCCTGAAAATATGAGCCCGCCACTTTCCTGCCATTTGGCATTATTCATGTGAAATAACATCAAAATAAACACCTGCTAAGCGCATTGATGGTCTTTGTTAATTGCATTTAAGCGCTTTGCACAACGGCACTGGGTTATAGTGGAAAACTAAAGAAGAGCAAAAATGTTTGGAGGACATATTTATTGATTGATAAATAATGTATAATATAACATAAGGGAATGGGCGAAACTGTATATATATATATATGTATGAATATGTATGGGTATAGTAGATATACATTGAATAAATGGGGGGAAGTAGTACACATTAAGATACAGTACAGTGAGACTAGTATAATAAGAGAAAAGAATGTCGTCGCATACATTAGATCACATGCAAATCGGGCAAATCCAGTACGCGGGCCACGCAGTAAATAACAAATATAAAGGATATATATAAATAATGTTATAAGGTCCTATAATGGTAGACTTGGTCATAATAAGAGTCAAAGTTATTTGGATTGAATATATTCGGCTCGTGGTCAGGGCCTAGAACCCGAACAGGAAAGCAGCAAATAAAATAGGATCCGGGCTAGAGCAGCTGGTAGGAAAGATAACGGCAGGATGAATCCAGGTCAGGAGATAGGCTAGAACCAACAAGGCTAACGGGGAGTAGAGAACGCGGCCACAGCGATGGGAGTGAGTAGTGCAGGCAGATGGGGCTGTGCGTCGGGGCATGGATCCGTGTGGACATGGCAGTCACGGCCAGGGCCTCCGAGAACAGCATGGGGGGGTAGGTGGTAATGGAGGCTGGTAACCAGGGCCACGAGAGCGGCATGGGGGGTAGATGGCGACGGAAGCTGAAGATCGGGCCACGAACACAGCATGGCTGTGGCAGGGCTCTGCCTGGTGAGGATGGTCATGGCTGGGCCCTGCCTAATGAGGGTGGTCGTTGCCGGGCCCTGACCCATTGCATCGGGATGATCTCAAGTAGGGCCGCTTAATTGTCGATCAATAAAGGATGAGAGATGACGCTGACGGGCAATCAATATGTGCTGGGCGTGGTCATGAAGGGAGGCGGTCTAGAGATTGATCCACGGGAAGCTGAAATAAAGAGTAAAAGAAACAAGTATAAGCCGGGGGAGAAGGGAAAGCGCAGTCAGTTATCAGTGAGCGTTTGGGGAGTACGATCGAGAAGACCAGATGGCACTGTGTAACTCCTGAGGAGTATGTGTGTGGTTCTAAAGGTTTAACATCGGTTTAACAATTGACTAACAGCGGTTTCCTGTGATTTAAACATTGGGATATATGGATCACTGGAATTTGTACATTAAGGTGTAACGTTTCAATTGAAGATATTACGTAACAACACTGCCACCGGAATTGTATATTGAGTATTTGATTCATGTGCTAATCTAAAGTCCTGTATTCCGGAGAGAACCATGGAGTTAGTGATACAGTATACCGGCTTTATCAGCATGGAGTTGGAAAGCCAATTATTTAAACTAGCCGACCTGATGAATTGGAAACTGATTGTATGTGTATATCCCGGATCCATAGTGGTGACCGGAGAGTAACCAATAGATTGCACCTGTGTTCTCGTAGAACAGATATCATACTATCCGGTATCATAGAGAAGCGTATAAGATCGGCCTCGGGGCATGTTGATGAGTATGACAGGGACACATAATGGCCTAACTGAGATTGGGTTGAAGGTATTTATTAGTTGAATGAACAGAGACTTATACATTCCGGATTCCCCAAAGGATTCCTGCTGGATATTTATATGTATACCTTGCCTTGACTAAGGCCGTCGCGTATAATTATCAATGCAAGCCCTGGAGCTAACTGACAATAACGAGGTACATATCTCTATATATATGGAGGGAAGGCTGTGATTATAATATAACCTGTGAGAGTGCTCTATGTATACTATAACATCCATAACATCAAATAAAGCTGGATCTCACTACCCTTGCGTTATCTTTGGGCGGAAGCCTACCTCTGACTAGTTCACCCCACAGAGTAGGAACGTAGAAGGCGAATGTTGGACCCCATTTAAGTATACTAAAACGCTATGTTTATATAGGACATCAACAATAGCCCAGCACCACTGATTCTAAGCACATTGGACAAAGGGTACAGATAGGACAGACTTAAATTGTTGTTATGTAAAATAAACGTCGGGATTTTTCTAAAGTCAGCCCCAAGTTATGTCCTATCCACCTTAGACTCTTGATCCTCACCAAAACCACAGTAATGGTAGACGCCAATACTAAAAACTCGACATATCTGAGTAAACACCCTGGGCCAATATTTTGAGGTGTGACTGACAAATATACTAATATAAATTCCAAATCTTGCATCCCAATATGTATTTGAAATATATTTTTTCTGAAAAATCTCTTGATGAAATACAAACTAGCAAAGACACAAGGTTTCATGAATAAGCCACACTTTTCTGGCTGCATTCATCTATAGAGGTTCCTCATGACTGACACCTTTAAGGGAGTGATCATTTTTTATCAACAGGGGGGGGGCAAAAAAATTTGGACCCCTTGACCGGGGGGGTGTAAAAAATTTGGACCCCTCTTGGGGGGGGGGTCAAAAAAATTTAACCTGTTTTGGGCCAAAAAGCCTGTGCATTACTATGCTTCAAAGGGCACACGCACTCGCGCCGATTTCCGACCAGTGAGGGGGGGAAATTTCGACCCGTTGACCGGGGGGGTGAAAAAACTTTCATGCGCTCCGCGCGGAAAAATCCCCCCCCCCCTGTTGTTAAAAATGATCACTCCCTACTACATGACCACTTAGAAGCCCTGGACAGGACTGCAGCTGGACCTGACATGTATGACACCAGCAGTGCTGGACACCTGCACACATAAAAGTGAAGGAGTCAACTGTGTCTCCCACGTGCCTCTGGTGAAATAGAGAGTCAAACTGCTAATGACTCTGCTTATATGAAAGGTCAACTTAAGTTGACTCTGTATTATCAGTGTCAACCCAAGTTGACTCTTCATATAAGCAGAGTCAATAGTTGTTTGGCACTTCATTTTTACCAGAGCCACGTGGGAGACACAGTTGACTCCTTTACTTTTCTGTGTGTGGCTGGACACAGCCAATCAGAGGCATGCATTGAATGTATATTGCTTATTACCGGGAACTATGGATATCCCTTCACTGGTCCTCATCTGATTTTCTGCAAAATACGGCTTGTGACCAAATACCCCTCACCAGATGGCAAAGCTGTCAGGGAAGGCAGGGAAAACCTGCCTTATAAGCCAAGGTATTACTGATGATGTGCTGCTGTGCAAATAACCATTTCAACTTTCTATTGCTAGGCTACTGCTGATCATAGTAACAATTTAATGACACCACTTAAAAGCCAGTAGTCAAAATTGGATGCGTGGAATGTCCGTTTTTGCCCCCAGGTGCCGTATGGGTAAATTGTGTCAAGTACCTTTAAGGTTTAATAAGTGTAACAATTTTAAATCTATGCATAAACCATTCAAGTCAATAACACTTTAAGTAGTGATGTGGCCTTATTTAATGCACTTTATCATCAGATCAAGCTGTGATACTCCCATAACTGAGCCCACCATGTACATACCCAAAGTAGAGGTCTGTTTATCATACTGCTCTCATGTGGTCAATCAGCCCAATCTGTTAGAATTCACAATGATAAGCAACCCACATAGACCAGGTGAGAACCTATTAAAGCTGAAGGCCCCTGGACTAGAGTCATTCACCATGGGTACTGTACATGTGGTCCTGCTGCTGTCCCTGGTAGGGGGCTGCCTGGCTGAAGGTCTCCCCTACATCGCTGATGGAGAACGAGTGAGCAACATTACAGACTGGCCGTGGCACGGGTCTGTGTACAGGAAGTATGAGGAGTCTGTGTTCTGTGCGTGTGTCCTGATCAGCAGTGAGTGGGCAGTCACCGTACATCACTGTGCAGTTAGGTACTGTACTTTATCTATATTTGATATAGCGGTATGTTGCCTTAGAGTAACATTTGTAGTCATGATGAACCAATACAGTGCCTATTGGAATGAGTAACTCACTGGGACTGTGTTGGTGCATCATGCCGACCCCTTGGGATTGTCTCAATAGTGTAGGGTCAGCATGATGCATGAATACAATGCTGGTGAGTTAATCACCAATGATTAATTCATCCATCATTCTGACTATTCTAAAGAGTATAAACCTCATAGGGTGCTATGATGCATGGATGTATGCCTGTCAATTAACTTGCCAGGGCTACATCCATGCATCATGATGACAAAGGTGAGTGCATTAAATGATTTTCAACAGTGATTCTGATGATGAATTTCTCTATGTCTTTCTCTGTTTCTCACCTTATTTCTATTCTGTTTCTCATTTCTATTCTGTCTCTCTGTCTGTCTCTGTCTCTGTCTGTCTGTCTGTCTCTCTCTCTCTCTCTCTCTGTCTTTGTCTCTGTCTGTCTCTGTCTCGCTGTCTCTCTCTGTCTCTCTTTTGTACTCTTACAACCTTTACCTCATCTACTAAATCAATACACTCTAAGAACAGTGTGTTACGTTTACACACTTATCAACACGCTTTACTGTAGCCACTTTTAACACACATTTCGGTGTAACATACTACACACTACATGGTCTTTGCCAAAAGTGTGTTGATCTCAAAGGTGTGTTGCATATATGTGTGTATGAATCCCTATGCATGTTCCCCCAACACACTGTTCTTAGAGTGTAGTACTCTGTTTTCAGCCCACCCTATAGTGTGCGGTTTGGCAGCATCAGTCGGAGTGGCGGCACAACCAGGGATGTTCAGGAAATTATAACAGTATATATGAATATTACACTTTGAAATATACATTAATTTTTGCAAAAGATGTTTCGATTAATCTGACCTCAAACTATACTTTATAATAAACATGGAAATTGATACTGCTTTTAAACCCATCTCATGATATATTATCCATTTTAATTTACTATTCTAACTGTTATTTTTATATTATCTGTACATTTCCATATAATTTTGGAGGCATGTGTTCAATGCATGCATGATGGTATACAAGGATTCCCTAATTCCTGATCTGTGTTCACTACAGGCAGGTGAGAACTCACCTAATTCCTTGACAATTTTCACTAATCAAGATTATAATCAAGAAAATGATGAAAAGTGTCATTTCAATGCTCGTCTACCAGTTTGAAATTTCTTAATATTGATTTATCAAAATTTCAGCATGAGGATTATACAGTTTCTGGACCCAAATACAGATATAACGACATTGCCCTCCTGCGATTCAAAACCATAATGATGACAGACAGCATAAAGAGCATCAAGTTGGGTGAGACGGAGGAGACAGGCAACAACCAGTGTTATATCACAGGCTGGGGCCACAGTAAGTCCATACTTTAGGCACTGCTTACTCTCTTAGCAACAGCGGCTGGATTGGGTGGGGTACAATTTAGCTCATGGGCAGGCTGTATGAGGTACATGCCCTTTATTAGCTATGTAATGAACAAGACTTTGTTCCCTTAATATTGGTGAAAAGTTATTAAGTAAAGAACAAGGTCGACACAGTTTGGATTAAGTGTACAGGTTGCTATATAGGTTTATTCAAGATAACCTAGACAGACTTAGCGACCTCTATACCACATACCACAAGCCCGGAGCAGGTGCTAAATGGTTCGCAATATAGTATACCCATAACCTAGCCCCTATAGTTATTTAAAACACATTTTGATTAAAAACAGAGCGGACTGGCTAACATGTATATGGCCATGTATCAGTAGTCATCCACTGATATCTGTGGCTGTATTCTTCAGATGAAGGTGTAATGTCTGCCCCATGTACCATCTATATCCAGTTTCAACACTTTGTGTTCTATGGGCACTTAAGTTAATGTATACTCCTATTGATGATTAATATACTTATAGTAGACGTCACTAGAGCCTATCCCCATATTTCTATAATGACTAGTTGTGCTGTAATTATATACCAAAGACATACCTCTTTACACCACACACCACACACCAGGCCAGGAAAAATCCACACCAAAAAAATACAACCCTTGGATCAGAATAACAACCTTTCATAACTATCCATTAAGGCCTAATTAGCATAATTTATTCAAAACTGAAGATTTTGCATAATTTCATTGTCAAATTACTCCACAGTATCCTCATAGGTCTGAGCTCCCAGTGGGAACTGCTAGTGACCGGAAGTGGCCTGCCTTATATAGCAGACCTACAACGGTGGCGACCTCTGGTTGTCTACGCTGGATGGGGTTTCTTTGGGCTGGGCAATCAGGAGAAACTGTGCAGAACTTAAGTATTAGGTTGGGAGTTGGGAGTTGTTGTATGGAGGGGGAAAGGGATCATTATGCCCACCCCACCAACCCCCATTCCGAACGCCCCCTTTCACTCTGTTCTTCTGATCCATTCTCATCCAGATTAATGTGGACTCACATGCAGGGGAACCATATAATGTGTGTCACTGACCTGTTATTGTTACATTAGGTCCTTCAAAAAAAGGCTTTCAGGCATGAAGGGTACATTTTCTATTTTGCTAAAAGCCTAATTAGTAAGGAAATATCCACTTTTATATTCCAAAATTTCTACAAACAATTGGCACAGTTTGTGCATTTAAAGCTATTCTTATTCAGTGGAAGTACATCTTAACCAACATAACATGCATTCCATTGGGATTGGATGAAAAATGATATATACGCTTTTCTGTTAATTTCTAGTTCCACATGAAAACTTGTACCAGGGTCAAGTGAAGGTCATACCGAATACTGTCTGTGACGATGTGTGGACGGACATTAATGACACTCATGTCTGCACTGACATGGGGCACAACGGGTGGGCCTGGATATGTGGGGTAATATCATCTTTTTCTTCTTTTATTTACGTTGGAAAACACTGCTATTTTTTGCACCCGTTTTGGTTGGATGACTTCCTTGCATTACTGATTTCTATCATCATATGGCAGGATCTTTTAGGGCTGCATTCAGCTTAGTGAAACCGCTGTGGTTACATGCTACATCTGACATATGCATTCAAATCAGACTCCTGTACTATATCAACAACTGACATTAGGATACGTTGGATGGCCAACCAGTGGGAATTTACCACAGGCCCTATTCCTGCGTAATTTGATGATGTATATGTAAACTCAAATTTCAAGTATCGTGCAGAATCTACCTGCTTGATACGCTCCTTAAGTGTTGGCAGCCCTTGTGTGTAGACTCTCCAGGGCTGCATTCATGCATTATACCCATGCTACAGGTTTGATACATTTCCAAAGGGTCTGCACGACATATGAATACAGCCCTAGTGAATTCCTTGCCAAGGCAGCATTCATGTGTCACGACCATAAAATGGTATAATGCATTTAGAAATATTATGTTAACAAGGTGGTACATTTTAAAGCCCAAACGTTTGCAGGTTGAGACATATATACTCCATGTTAATAGATGTTAACTTCTATGACTGTTCCTTCCTTACAGAAGGACGTGGGCGGCCCTATGATGTGCTACAAAGATGACCATTATGAGTTGGTTGGTATCAGCTCATGGCCGATTACATGGTGTAGTTCAAGGGACTACTCAGTCTACACCCGGGTGTCTTACTTCAAGGGGTGGATAGAGGATGAGACTGGTGTTTAAGCATTTAAACCTTCCCCTAGAGCAGACCACTAAAGCCGCCAGAGCTAAAAATTGATGAAAATGTGTTCTTAAAGGGATAGACCAGTGTTCAGTTAATTCTGATATACCCACAATTTCTCTAAATCACTTTGGATTATGTGAGTTTGATATGTGATAATGTAATAAAAGCAAAGAAATCAATACCTCTTGGTGCTAGATTATGATATATTGACATTTGAAGACAGGGCATCCTTAACTATGACGGCGTATGGATAAACCCCTATTTCTTCAATGTTTTTCAAATTTTTGACAGATTGACCCATAATATCTCAGTCAAACTTCTCAGATGTTTAGAGGAGATTATATTCAACATAATCGATCCATAAAAATGAGTGGTCATGGGTGAAACCAAAGAGCTGTGACTGGTTTAGGAAAAAACACAAATTTAAAAAAGTCTATTTTCTCTATATTTAGCAACACACAAAATAAATAGGCCAACATTTTGTGATCAAAACCTTAGCCATCTGTAAATAAGATCAAAAGATACATTTTACAACAAAAAAAGAAGGGATACAATAATAAATAAAGACAGTTTGGGATTTATTCAAATATTTTCTAGTCAGCCGAGATAACTGTGATAGCTTAGGGAATAGGTTTTTAAAGCAGAGAAAAATAATAACAAGATGTGTAGAATGCCACAGTGAGGCATCTAAAAGGTTAATATAGGTGAGTTAGGTCATATGCAAAAGACAGATATGCTTTTATCATGGTTTTAAGTGGTTTCACTTTTTTGCCACCAGGTGCTGTATGCGTAGACCCTGGTCTATACCTTTAAAAGTCCTAGTCAAAGCACCCCATGTTTGGTATCATTTGTAAGCGTATGACATCCTGTCACATATTACATTCCATTACTAACAATGTGCAAGCAGTAGCTATGGAAGCACCTCATTTCAAATTATAATTATCTATATTTTTTTCTAATTTTTTGGCAAAACTACTGAGAAATCTGGCGATGGCAGGGTTAGCCTCATAATGGTCTTTATCATCATGATGCATGAGGAACTAATCAGTGATGCATCCCTAAATCATGCTTACAAGGGGCATGCAATTATTGTCCTGATGCACCGATGCAGCATTGGCAAGTAATGTGCATCATGTCGATCCCTGGGGTCTTAGGGCGGGGATGATGCATAAATGCAGGCCTGACAAATTATTCACTTATTCACAACAACAAAAACATAGCACATTAAGCCACAATGTGACCCTTAAAGTGTTCACATGAACACGAATACATCTGTCATGGTCTTTGGTCTCCTCTTGTTGGCCATCTTTTTCCCTCCAAATGGATCACATGACATCACACAACTCTCAAAATGAAGCTCACAGTGTGGGCTAGAGTGAATGCGTCTCCCATGTGTATGGGGAACTCCCTCTGTACAGCATTCATAGACCTTCCCACCATGGTACAATCTGGTGCTTTACCCGGTCCCTATTTATACTCACACCCTAAACTAGAAAATATTCTAATAATATGCATTGTTGATATGTTTACGTTTTGAGAATGAAGGAACGTAAACTACTAAAAGGACCAGTTATTAGTTGGACAAAAGAGTCAGTTATCTTTAAGGATGGCATTTGCCCTCGAGTCAATTGCTTGCCCACCTTTCAGGATTGTTTCAACACATAATGTCTACATGCAGGCTGGCTAGCCACTTGGCAGGAGTGCATTTATCAATCTATTCCTCATCATTACAAGATACATATCACATTAGAGCACTTCAATGTCCTTAGAGAGGTAATGTTCAGTAAACCATCTCTGTGAAAGTGACATCTGTCTGCCCTCCATATATAGAGGCCAACTAAGAGGTTGACAAATCTAATCATCCCTTAAAACTGATATGAAGCTCTATGATTGTTGTACACAATAGCCTGTATTGCCTACTGCACACTGGGCATCTCCACACAAACCTACCATAGCAATAGTTCAACACCAATAACATGGGTAGCATGGGCATATGTCACTATACTGTGTGTCAGACCATCTGGTAAAACTATGAAAGGCTCTTGCTAAACACATAATTATGTCTGAATTAACTGAATTGATATCAGAGCCACTAGGCTATGCATTTTCTGTTTTAGGATGAGGAAAGCTTATACATAGCTATGGTTTGGCGGTAATATAATAAGTAGTAAAATTATGATGTATCAGTGTGAAAACACTATTACTTTCATTCTCTTTCAATTGTCCAGTAACATTGGCCATTTCCCGGCTGTTAAGGGGGTGGTAGGAACAGAGTGGGCAGAAGGGTAGACAATTAAACCACTTTTGGGGGCAGAGGTTGGGGATATTTCATTAAGAGTGATATTTTTACATTTTTATGTTTACGATCAACGATTGCATCTCTCAACTAAATGTTTCCGTCTCGGCATCTGTATATATTTGTCTGTAATTGTTTGCATTTCTCAATCGTAATCCATCTGCAGTCCTACATACTATGTGAGGTTTGGCAGCCTCAAGAATCATTTTGTTTTAATAGGGGGTGTTAAAGGGGGCCTCAAAATCTGTGATTTCTAAGCTAAAGGGGAACATTTTCATCCGAAATATCCATGAGTAGGGGATGATTTAGAAACACCTTGACGTGGATGTCAATTAGGATGTAGCGTGCAAAACCGGGGGTATAGTAAGGGTTGGCGATTCTAATTGTGGTGCGGGGTGTTTTTTGCAGATGCTGTCTTTTTTTTAGTCTTGAGTACCATGGTTTTGGTCTAAGGAGGATAGGACCATAGACAAAGTAAATAAATCCCTATGTAAAGTTAACACAGAAAAAAGATCTGAGTTAAGTCTGTTCTATACATATCTATTGTCCAATGACCGAGTGGCAAAGCACTTGAATATGCAAAGTATTAAAAACCATGAATGTGCTTGACAGGTGTTTATTTTGATGTTATTGTACATGAGTAATGCCAAATGACATTTGTATCTGACCATGGTGTCATGTTTAAACGTCCATCCACTTATTTAAGCACTCATTTAAATCAAGGGTGCTTAAACAAATCATTATGGATACAATATTTTGCCAACCATTAGTCCATAGTCCAGGCTGTAATTGATTTCAAGGGTTTTCAAGTTAAACTAGGTTAGCGGAGCATGCTTAAGAAAGTAGAAAAGTCATATCTTTAGAATTGAAGGGTCAAGTGGTACGAAAGATTACAACAGCATCTTTAAATTTCTCACAACTTTTCTCCTAATGTGGTTAAAACGTATATTTTCTGCAGAAACGTGTTACCAAGGAGAGGATGTAGGCAGAATTTAGCTAAAATCAAATCAAATTATACCCCACTTCTAGTCAGGTCAGGATGAAATTAGAGGTTTGGCTTATGAATGGGAAAATATGGTGCACACATATATGTTTATATAGTATGTACATCAATAAGTTACTTTGTGGAACATCATATTCATACTAAACACACAGTTTGAAGACACGTAATAACCATATATTTTGAACCTTCATTTGTTTTTCTATGTTGATTAGAACCAGAGATATGTTATTCATTCATTTTAATGACTTTTTGGTGGCTATTTTAAATTTTAGGCTATGCTTTGAAACTGGTTTAGTGGCGGCCATGTTGTATTTGGGGCACTTCCCCAGGCGGGATCTCCGGAGACTTTTTTTTTCTGGAAAGTACATATATCAAAGAGGTGAAAACCACTGAGAACCCTTTTCTTACAATTTTGTTGACATAAATTCTTTCGTTTACTGGACTAAGTTGGCAGCGGTAGGTCTGCAGATCTATCTGAGTCTGTGGTTGCCTCCTGAGTTGTATTAGGTGTGAGTAGTATTGTATGTATCGGAACGGGACTATAGTTAAGTACTGTTTATTACTCAATCGACCTGCAGCCAATCAGAGGCCTCCCTTTTGGCGGGAAATTCAAAAGCAGCCAATGAGAGGCCTCCCTTTTGGCGGGAAATTCAAATAGGTCACGTGACCGGAAGTGACCTACTTCCGGTCACGTGACCTTTGGGCGGGAAATTCAAATAGGTCACGTGACCGGAAGTGACCTACTTAAGAGGGTCACGTGACCACCATGTTGGCGGGAAATTCAAATAGGTCACGTGACGGGAAGTGACCTACTTAAGGGGGTCACGTGACTACTAGGTTGGCTTTCAAAATAAGTCACTTGAGATTTTGATGGATAAATAAATTTAAAAAAAGCAAAAAAAAAGCAAGCTGAAAAAGCTTGCTAAAAAATAATTTAAAAATGTGGCTCTTTTTTTCTAGGAGGGAGGGGGGGAGAGGGGCACTCTGGGGGGCACTCTTTAAGATGCATGGGGGGGGAGGGGAGGGGGGGAGGGGGGGAGGGGGGAGGGGAGGGGCAGGGTTTTTTAAGAGTGAGACTCGCTTCTCTGCCCTCTCTAAAAGAGAGGGCAGAGAGGCGAGTCTACTTACCATGAAAGGTATCATGATCGCGTTTATGATGATGTGCATCTCTTGCTGGCTAGACTTTCAAGCAAATTTGCCAAAGTCCAGCCCGTTATTGAATGTCCGGCCTAGCCTGACCCTCAGTAGAACAGTCCTTGACCCATCTATTATAGTCTAGCAGCGCCTGACCCTTGTATGAGAGTAGTATTGGCGACATTGGCTGACTCTGATATTTACCTGTGTGTACGGAGAGAGGAGAGGGTTCACAGCCACAGCTCTCTTAAGGCAAAGCTTGCGCTTATAGAGCGCTACTAGTGGAGGTCTGGATAAGGAAGCTATGGCGGTTGTCTTCAAAAAAAATAAAAAATAGCCATGGCGCATGTCGATGTCGCTTAATTATGCTCATATCTCATGTCGATTTTAAGAATTGCTCATGTCACCTGTCACTATGTTTTTCAAGCTTCATGTCAAATGTCACTAGACCTCATGTCGAATGTCGATTCTAAGAAACAGATATGTCACCATCTCGAATTTAGCGGTCCACATTGCCGCTGCTGCTGCTGTTGCTGCTGCTGATTTGCTGTTGCTGCTGCTGTCGGTGCTGCTGCTTGTGCTGCTCGTGCAGCTGCTGCAGCTGCTGACAGCTGCTGCTGCTTGTACTGCTCGTGCAGCTGCTGCAGTTGCTGACGATGTCACGGATGCTGTTGACAGATGCTGCTGCTTGTGCTACTCGTGCAGCTGCTGCTGCTGCTGCTGCTGCTGCTGCTGACGATGTCACGGATGCTGCTGACAGATGCTGCTGCTTGTGCTGCTTGTGCAGCTGCTGCAGCAGCTGCTGCTTGTGCTGATCGTGCTGCTGCTGCAGCAGCTGCTGCTGACAGATGCTGCTGCTTGTGCTGCACGAGACCGAGTAGCCGCTATTACTAATGCTACTAATACTAGTATGAGAAAATACATTTAGTCAGTCGACTAAATCAAGGAGGTTTTCTGACTTCAGTGGATCGTTTAGCCATCGGCCACAGGCAAAACTTGAAACCATTTTATACATGGGACAATTGGCAGAGTCGAAACATGTTGGTACGACGGGGTCGATCATGTTCATCATCAGTTCAGGCAAAGGAAGTGTGTCGACAGCCCGCGAAAACTTCATGTCCGGATGTTTCAACACAACACTTTTTATCACACTCACACAGCTGCTTTGAAGAGTGAATCCTTGACCAAACTTGAGCTTTTCCAACACAGCTTTGGCCTCCTTCTGTGCAGTAAGGGATCTCTCTTTCGCGGTCATCGCAGTGCTGGCTAGCATGTCCTCAAAGTCTTTAACATAATGTTCCAACGGGCTACAAATGATGTACTCCAGATCATCGTCCGCATATGTCGTCTCCTCGCACCATACTTCTTTTGTTTCGAATTCCGTCATTTTCTGAACAATCTCCTCGTGAGTGCGTTGCATATATCGAAGCTTCTTCAAAGACCAGATAACTTGTATGCCGAACGCTGAAAAACCTGAAGGAATTTCACCACTACAGTCACGCCAACTATACGGAGCTAAGAAAAATAGCTCCAACAAAATTTTCTCCCTCTGTCCAAATGAAACTACTTCCGTTCCGATGAAGTTGAAGCATGCTTCTATCCATTGCTCCTTGGTGACGTCCTTCCAATGTTTCTTTACCTCACATGCATCATAGGGCACTGTTTCTCTTCTTGCTTCTAGTGGGAGTTGCTTTTTCTTTCTTGGACTCATTTGGAGAGTTTCGATGCTCTGTAGCGTCGACACTTCGATAAGAAAAGAAGCTGTAAAGGTAGAAATAACCCTCATAACATGCTGAGCGAGCGTGGAGTGGACGATGCTACGATGAGTGAGAGCAGCGTTTCACTCCTTATGTACCCTGTCCTAGATAATCCTCTTAAACAGCTGAAAAGACTCTCTCAGTACAGAGTCTCTACTCAATTAAGTGATCTGTTAAGTAAGTTTTCACATGCTACTTGACTACTGCAGGGGGGTTTAGACTTAAGCAGCTTAGTGCACACACGTGTCTGTTAGAAAGCTACCTGCACACCTGTCTTCCTTTTTCACTAGTATTTACCCCTTGCCGACTAATAAGGCACCTATACACGTGTCAGCCTCCTTATATACGTCATTCTTCCTCTCGAGAGGAAGAAGTGTGTCTCTTCGTTTTTTTTGTTTAAGAAGTGAGGGTCTTTAAGATCACGTGCCTGGAAGCGACTTGATGAAGCAAGTGACTAGAAGCGACGACGTCACATGCTTTTAATGAGGTGATCAGCTGTGACTGGCGGCGGCGGCGGCGGTGGCAGCGACGGTGGTGCTGGTGGTGGTGGTAGTAGACGTTACTGTGGTCAAAGGTGCTATGGTTTTTTTCCAACAGAAATCAGAGCTTTTATACAGAGGGAGTTTAATCCTATTTCCAACAGCACCCCAGCTGTCCAGCAGCCGCTCCGCTCCGTAAGAGCTTCTTAAGAGCTTAGATGACGAGGAGCGTGTCATCATCATCATCTTTGGTGGCCAGCTGAAAATGGTGTTTTTTCTTTATCCATTAGCCTTACCTCCTACCCCCTACCTGAGGACGACTCTCTCCCCCTTTAGCATTCATTGTAACAAACGTCAGAGGTCAGGTGAAAATCTGATTTTCATGCACAGCCTTAGTCAGCTGTCACTCCTATTGAACTAGCTAGCCGCCGCCGGCCAGTCTACTCACCCCAGCTGTCCAGCAGCCGCTCCGCTCCGTAAGAGCTTCTTAAGAGCTTAGATGCCGAGGGGTATGTCATCGCCATCTGTGGTGGCCAGCTGAAAATGGTGTTTTTTTTTCCTTATCCATTAGCCTTACCTCCTACCCCCTACCTGAGGACAACTCTCTCCCCCTTTGGCATTCATTGTAACAAACGTCAGAGGTCAGGTGAAAATCGGATTTTCATGCACAGCCTTAGTCAGCTGTCACCCCTATTGAACTAGCCGGCCGCCGCCGGCCAGTCTACTCACCACGGCAGGAGGCGGTGATTTTTTTTTGTTTTACACTTAAGTCGCTCACCACATGCACACGACTCTACTCACAGACAGACACTCCCGTCTTAGGGGGTCCTGCTTCACACTACACGCCTCCTGTAGTTTTTTTGTATACACACTCTAAGCTCATGACTGCTTAATCCTTTATACAGCTAATGCGCGTTGAATTAGTACAGTCGGTACACCGCCCGCTCATGGCAGTCCATCTCTCAAAAAAAAAAAGAGGGAGGGGGGAAAGAGATCCAGCTGAAAACGTCATGACTTATGTCTTTTGTTTCTCTTTGGGAATGTCCGCCGGTCAGCTGGCGGCAGCAACTGCTTAATCCTTTATACAGCTAACGCACGTTGAATTGCTGAACAAGGCAGTAAGTAGCTTAGCTCGTGTCAGTCGATCTCTCAAAGGGGAGGGGGAAAGGGATCCAGCTGAAAACATCATGCCTTATGACTTTTTGTTTCTCTTTGTGAATGGTCACCGGTCAGCCGGCGGGCAGCTGAAGAGAGCTGTAAGTAGCTTAGCTCTAGAAGCGAGAAGGCGTATATAAGAGGCCTGGAAACATCCGTTCACTCACTCAGTCTTTTGCTGCTCTCTACAGGCACCACCATGAGCAAAACACAACAACTACTGTCGTCCAAGGATCTAATCGAGTTCAAGAACAAGAAGAATACGCAGAACGGTGATCGTTTACTGTCAGCGTCTCCTCTTGCTACTGAAATTGAGACTACCGCCGCAACCGCTTGGTCTTATCACCCTCCCGCTGTAGCGAGCGCACACAGCAGTAGTAGCGACGTTGTTACACTCGCGACGGTTGTTGCTGCTGAGCACACTGCTGCCGCTACTGCTGCGCCTGCTGCGGCTGCTAGTGATCCTCGTGCTGCTAGTGCTGCTGCTACTGCTGCTGCTGCTGCTGTTGCTGCTGCCGCGCCTGTTACTGCTGTGCCTGCTGCTGCTGCTGCTGCTGCTGCTGCCACGCCTGTTACTGCTGCGCTTGCTGAGGCGGCTGTGCCTGCTGCTGCTGTGCCTGCTACTGCTGCGCCTGCTACTGCTGCACTTGCTAGCGCTGCGCTTGCTCCTGCTGCTGCTGCTGCTGCTGCTACTGCTGCTGCGCCTGCTACTGCTGCTGCTGCTACACCTCTTGCTGCGACTACCGCTACTAGTACTGACACGCAGTACGTTGCACAGAACTTCTCCACCGCTTCATCAACCGACGCCATCAACGCTGCTCGCGCTGAGACTTACAGCTATTCGGACACTCAGCCCCAGCAGCGCGTAGTAGACATACATGTCCTAAAGCAACAGGGTGAAACAGAGAACGACGCTGACGACGAGGCGTACGAGGAACCCGAAGGGTCACGGGCGCACAGTCCGTTTTTCGACCTCATTTCCACTGGTAGTGCGTCCGGTCCGTGGCGCCTGCCCTCACCAATACCTTACGAAGTCATGTGGTTGCCCTGTTCCGACAACGAGGCGTCTGATACCAGCGCAGACGCTGCTCCTGTTATTGGTTCTGCTGCAGTAGTACCTGTATCATCATACTTCAAAGCAGAGCCGTTAGGATACTTGTCAGACGCTATGCTACTGAAAATAAGTGGTAAGTTGCCGACATCAGATTACATACGGTTAGGTTCATTCCTTGAAGTGAACTTGAAGGATATGGGATATCTCAGTTGTGAGACAAGTGTCATAACTCAAGCTAGAGAAATGTTCACTACTTGGTACCAGAAAAGTTGTACTAGTAGGTGGAAGGACCTAGCCACCGCCTTGGAAGAATCTTACCGTATGGACCTCATCAAATTCTCACGTGAGTACATGGACAAGCATGACATGTGGGATGGCTTAGAGAGTGGAGACATGGAGTGGAAAGTGCAGAAATATTTCTCTCTTTTAGCTGAGCTCTGCCCTAGAGACTGGAAGACCATAGGGATCTACTTAGGGTTGACTTCTCATGAAGTAACTTCCATCTCTCAACCTGTGCCTTCTGACAGGACTGTGAAGAACCCTGTGTATGAAGTGCTGAAAGCTTGGAAGTACAACGAGACGTCTGAGCCTATGGCTCTGATGAAAGTGTTGGAAGACTACATGGGACGCGGCGACGTCGCAATGTATGTTCAAGGGTTGTATGCAGCTGTACCCAAAGAAATAAAAGTGAGCTGTGACACTCCAGTGTTGACGACTCTCGTCTGATCCCTGCAGTAAGATGGACATCTGTTGAAATCGATCCTACACTACAGACGTCTTTCACTATGCTAATAGCATCGTGTGGTAAGAGGCGTCTAGTATTCGAAGTGATAAACAACGTTTATTTTTTTAATATTTGGTAAATAAGTGAAAAAACAAAAAAAAGAAAAACATGCCGCAGGACGTTTGCGAAAAGTGTTTCAAAATTTTTAAAAGACCGTACAATCACGAGTGACCCGTAGAAAAATGAAGAACGATACCTAAGTTTTGCCCTCTATGCAGCGATGTCGGCTAGCGTCGCATACGACTTTCCGGGGTAGGAAGGGCAGCGTACGTCAGAGAATCCGACGCAGATTCCGACCCCTTGTTAGACCGAGTTTAAAAATCACATAAACGAGAACGTCAAAGTCATCGAGAAAGCTGTGCTAGAAGTTTACCGACCAACCTTAGCGAAGTTACATGTAGCGATAGGTGAAGCTCTCCTGCTAGAGGAAGCGACATTCACCCCTTCTCCAGGCGGCTTCGCTGCAGCTCACACCAGACAACCGTTAGTTCAACTGAAGAAGCGGCTTCTGAGATACATCCGTCAAGCTCCAGTCGTACGCTTCAACTCGGAGAGTTACGACTTGAACCTGATCAAAAAATACGCCTTCACTCGTTATTTGCCTCCGGAGACCGAAGAAACCAACAATTCAGCGTCATAAAGAGAAGCAATCAATAGTTGACGTAGTAGTCAACTTTTTTAGCACTTGGTTACAGCTACGCGAATTATTTGCGAGCTTTCACTACAACCGAAGAGAAAGGTTGCTTTACTTACGAATGGATGACGTATACCAAGAAACTAGTAAACAAAAAACCCCTGCCACCGAGATCGACTTTTGACAGCGACCTGACGGGCGTCAAAATGGCCGAAATCCGACTACGCCACATGTCAGAAAGTTTAGTATGACAAGAAGAAGCAAACTATGACAGATTACTCGATCCACTACAACAACGAAGACGTCAAATCTTTCATAGAAGCTTTTTGAAAAAATCACGCTATTTTTTTCCAACATAGCAGCATTGTCATGTTGAAAGACGTCATCTCTCTCGCCAGTTTGACTTTACAAGACCTCTTCCAAAAAACCTATAAGCTGTGTTCACAACGTTCCCTCCGTTCGACGCCGTCCTCCACGCTCTGATCAAAGAAAATGTAGTCAGTGGTCCTTCCATCATCTTCCATAGATTTCACGAGAAAGAGTGTATAGGTGTCTTATAAGTCGGCAGAGGGTGAATACTAGTGAAAAAAAGGAAGGCGCGTGTGCAAGTAGCTTTTTCTAACAGACATGTGTGTGAACTAAGCTGCTTAAGTCTAAACCCACCTGCGGTAGAAGCTCTGTACTTAGAGAGTCTTTTCAGCCGTTTAAGAGGCTTATCTAGGACAGGGTACATAAGGAGTGAAACGCCCCTGTCACCAGTCACACTTTCTCCACCCGCCCTTCATCTTCGTAGCATCGTCCACTCTACGCTCGCTCAGCACGTTACGATGGTTAGTTCTGCTATTTTCTTTGTTTATGAAAGTGTTGACGCTACAGAGCATCGAAACCCTCTCGAAATGAGTCCAAGAAAGAAAAAGCAACTCCCACTTGAAGCAAGAAGAGAAACGGTGCCCTATGATGCATGTGAGGTAAAGAAACATTGGAAGGACGTCACCAAGGAGCAATGGATAGAAGCATGCTTCAACTTCATCGGAACAGTAGTTTCATTTGGACAGAGGGAGAAGATTTTGTTAGAGCTATTTTTCTTAGCTCCGTATACTTGGCCTGACTGTGGTGAAATTCCTTCAAGTTTGTCAGTCTTCGCCATACAAGTTATCAACTCCTTGAAGGAGCTTCGATATATGCAAGGCACTCAGGAGGAGATTGTCAAGAAAATGACGGAATTCGAAACAGGCGAAGACACAATATGGTGCGAGGAGACGACATATGCGGACGATGATCTGGAGTCCATCATTTGTAGTCCGTTGGAACATTATGTTAAAGACTTTGAGGACATGCTAGACAGCACTGAGATGAACCCGAAAGAGAGATCCCTTACTGCACAGAAAGAGGCCGAAGCTGTGTTGGAAAAGCACAAGTTTGGTCAAGGATTCACTCTTCAAAGCAGCTGTGTGAGTGTGATAAAAAGTCTTGTGTTGAAACATTCAGACATGAAGTTTTCGCGTGCTGTCGACACACTTCCTTTGCCTGAACTGATGATGAACATGATCGACCCTATGGTACCAACACGTTTCGAGTCTGCCAATTGTCCCATGTATAAAATGGTTTCAAGTTTTGCCCGTGGCCGATGGCTAAACGATCCACTGAAGTCAGAAAACCTCCTTGATTTAATCAATTGACTAAATGTATTTTCTCATACTAGTATTAGTAGCATTAGTAATAGCGGCTACTCAGTCTCGTGCAGCACAAGCAGCAGTATCTGTCAGCGGCATCCGTGACATCGTCAGCAGCAGCAGCAGCAGCTGCACAAGCAAAAGACAAACACCGTAGTCTCCTCATCCAGACCTCCGCTAGTAGCGCTCTATAAGCGCAAGCAGTAGCTGTGAACCCCCTCCTCCCGCCGTACACACAGGTAAATATCAGAGTCGGCCAATGTCGCCAATACTACTCTCATACAAGGGTCAGGCGCTGCTGACCTATAATAGATGAGTCAAGGACTATTCTACTGAGGGTCGGGCTACGCCGGAAATTCAATAACAAGCTGGACTTTGGCAAATTTGCTTGAAAGTCTGGCCAGCAAGAGTCCGGCATACTCTCCCAAGAGTTCAGCATTGCCAGACTATGGCATGAGGATCCCGCATGGTCAGACTTTCAAAAGCAAGTTTGCCAAACTCCAGCTTTTTATTGAATGTCCGGCGTAGCCTGACCCTCACTAGAATAGCCCTTGACCCATCTATTATAGGCCAGCCGTGCCTGACCTTTGTCTGAAGGTAGAATTAGCGCTATTGGGTGCCTCTGATGTTTGCCTGTGTGTAGTCAAACCTCGCCTGAGAGAGACATACTTCAGAAAGAAAAGAAAGCGGCGTGAGAAGGTGACGGGATCCCAAGTGTCAACCCTAAGACTTACATTTGCTACGATCAAATCAGCGGCACCGGTGAAAGAAAATCTCAAAAAAAGTGTACAGAAGTAGTCGTCTTCTTAAAATGTTTTCGAAAACGAAAAACTCTCCTTGCGGTAAATATAAATTTCAAAAGTGGTACGAACCAAAAATGGCCACTTACACCATAGAGAAAGATGACGTGCGCTACTTGTATTATAAGCGTCGCGTGCATTCTAACGGTGTGACAACGAGTCCTTTAAAATATGAAAAAAGTGTGTTATTGATTGATTGAGCGCATCTTTTCAAAAATAGAGTGTTATTAGAATTGAAAAAAAGAAAATAAAAAAATAAAATAAAATTATTGTTGTGTTTATTTTCATACGTCTTCTTTTATTAGTAAGTAAAACAAATATAACAATTAACTAGCGTGTCCTCTTAAAGTGACACTTCCTCCGGTCGCTGCTGAATCGTCTAATTAAGGTATGTGTCGTCGTCACTTCTAGTCACGTGACTCATCAGGTCACTTCCGGTCGCGTGATCCTAAAATCGATCACTTCCTAAACAAAATCAAATTAAGAGACACATTTCTTCATGACCCAACCAATCAGAGGTCTCCATTTGACCAGAAGTAGGCCCCTCATTTGCATAAATGGGTCACTTCCGGTGTACCAGCCAATCAGAAGCCTCTAACTAAGTCAAGGTCGCTTGACGTCACTTCCGGTATGCCCTTATATGTACATGTGAAGGTCACATGACGTCACTTCCGGTATGCCCTTATATGGGCGTGTGACGTCACATGACGTCACTTCCGGTATGCCCTTATATGGGCGTGTGACGTCACTTCCGGTCAAATGGAAGCCTCTGATTGGCTGAGTCATGACCTTGACCTCTAACTAGGTCAAGGTCACGTGACGTCACTTCCGGTATGCCCTTATATGGGCATGTGACGTCACTTCCGGTCAAATGGAGGCCTCTGATTGGCTGCATGTCGATTGAGTAATAAACAGTACTTAACTATAGTCCCGTTCCGATACATACTATACTACTGGTGTGCCATTCTCCCCTATTGGAATGGCAATTAAAGAGCAAGATTATTAGTATGGCCATTTAGATATTTCACAACTGAAGACTCAGTATAATTACACTTGCTGCAAAACATGTATTTTGCAATAGTAGTAGATATGTCACGCGCAATATCGGAATTTGCGCAAAATCGGAACTTTTATACCTCAATAACAACTCTTTTAAAATAAGTTATTGTGCCACACAAACAGTAAGGTAGGATTAAAAATGTATTTCCAAAGAGAATTTACTATATTAGTTAGCTCTTTGTTGTGTTACAGGCAACTGAACTCCCATTGTTTTATTACAGCAGAGACATTACTATCACACCTTATTCACACCTACAGTGAGGTGTGGGATGCAAAGGGACTACCTACTGAATGTTATTACACCTCCAAGGGGATGGACATCATACTCAAACAACATTGACAAATATATCTAAATGTTTTATGTGCAGAACAGTTAGGAATTCTGAAACTGCCCAATCTAAGAAGGGAGCAATTCCGGAATTGCCCTGCGCAGTTCCGGAATTGTGCATGGGCAATTCCGGAACTGAGCTGGTTCCTATTCTGCGCCTGACAGATATACCATTGGGGTTTTGTATTTTACTGAGGGTCCTGCAAACACATTAAGTGTTGTGTAATTGCCTCCACCTGCAGGGACAACTATAACATCCATATTCTGTTTTACCATTGAACAGTTTGGGCCCAGACACACCAACACCATGTGTTATAATGCTAGTACAGTTTTGTGTGTAACAGGTACCATGAAGAGGTTGAACCCGGTCACACCAGCACTCTGTGGGGAAAATAGACAGAGGTCCACGAGGATCTGTTTGAATGACAGGTTTCTCCACATGTGGTACCTCTGCCGCGTGTGATATGATCCAAGGGACCACATGTGGAGAAACCAGGAATTCATACTGATTAGAGTGGATCTCTGTGTTTATTTCATGTAATTATTGATGAATTGTATCTAAAAATGACATTTGAAGATTGTTTTCATAGCTATTTCAGTGACATCATCAGAGAGAAACAGCCCACAGAGAATGAGCATCAGGGGTGTGGAGAATGGCCATTCCAGTAATTAGGCATAGTAATCTTGTTTCTCCACATTGTAATGATAATGTAACCATTTAAGTAGTTGGTAAGGCAGATGTTGATAGATTTATTCCTGAGATGACTGGCATGTTTACATCTTCAAATATGGCTCCATAATGCTGATCCCCAAGTTCCCCAGTCCACCACCAGGTGGAGTCAAAGGCTATATTATTAGTTCCTGTTTATACCACTTGGTGGGGTGGCTATCACTGGATATCACTACATCCCCCTTATTACAGAAAGATGTTAAATTTGTCAAATTGTCTTATGTATTGAAGATTATATGTAATGGTGGGTTAAGGGTAGACTGCCCTGTCCCCCTGACGTTTGTAGGGATTATTTTGCCCTAGTTGTCAAACGTCAACTTTAGTCTTTATATCTGCTTGGCATTATTGACACCCGTCCACTCCGGGTAGTTGTTCCCGCATGACTGGCTGGTGCATCTAACGGCCTCGATGGTGGTTTTGGCGGAGGTGGATGCTTCGGAGCCAGTTGTGGTGACGGTGGTCGTTGCAGCCTTGGAGACGTATCTGAGGCAGGCGGATGTGATGGCCTTGGAGACACAGGCGGATGTGATGGCCTTATAGGTGTTGTCGGCTGCTGAATCTCCAATGGTCTTCCTTCTGGTCTCTCTTGTAGATGGACTCGATTACGCCTAACCAGACTTCCTCGCTGGTTCTCCACGTTATATGATCGAGGTGCTGCATCACTTGGCTCAATGACCTGTCCTGGATGCCAAGCATGTGTCGACTTGTCGTACACACTGACCCGTTGCCCAGGGTAGAGTGGTGGTAAGTCCTTCACTCCTCTATCATGGTAAGCCTTGCTTTTGGTCTGCCGTTCCAGCATTCTTTCTTTCACTGGTCCGCTTGCAGTTTCTTCGCTGCGGAATGGAAGACTTGCTGTTAGTTTTCTGTTCATCAGGAGCTCCCCTGGCAACAGAATGACATTGTCTATGGGGGTTGCTCTGATGTTTAAGAGAACCTTTTGGATGTTTTGTCCTGACTTCATTGCTTTCTTTAGTATTGGCTTAATCCATTTAATCTGTCGCTCTATAAATCCATTGGATTGTGGGAATTCAGGCGAGGATGTTACTTGCTGGATCTCCCACTCTCTGCAGGTTTTCTGGAAGGCTTCTCCTGTGTACTGGGGTCCATTGTCAGATCGGATGGTGTTAGGCTTCCCAAGCACACTGCATATACCTTCTACGTAGCTTGCTACGGAGGTAGAGGTTGCTGAGGAAAGTTCCTTCACAAATGGAAATTTCGAATAATAGTCAGACACAATGATAAACTTCCTTTTATCTCAAACAGATCAGTACCTATTACCTTCCAGGGTCCATCAGGAACCTCTGTGGGTAACATTGGTTCTTTCGTGTTTGCTTCCTGGAACTCCTGGCAAAGTGGGGAGGTCTTGATCATTTTGCTGATATCATCGTTTATCCCAGGCCAGTAGATGGTTTCTCTTGCTAACAATCGTGTTTTCTCGATACCCTGGTGTCCTACGTGTAGTTGCTTCAGTAGCTCAGGCTGCATCGATGGTGGTATCACAACCTGCTTTCCCTTGAAGATCACACCATAGAACCCTTTGATAGGCTCATCGGCACTGTCGCTGTCTTCTGAGGTACTTGACGCATTGTTTTGTCCGGCATGTACTTTCTTACGACCTTTCTTCTTGTGGTAGTCTTTCTTTCGTGACTCCTTGTCTGGCACGCTGGCAGTTGCACCACTATTCTTTGGATGACCCAACTTCTTGTTGTGGCAACAGTCAATCCAGTGGCCCATATTACCGCAGTGGCCACACTTCGTGTTGTATGCGGGGCATTCGCGGTACTTGTGTATTCTGCCGTAGTTCCCACAGGGCTTTCGTTTCCCTTTTCCATCTTGATTCTGAACGTAGTCGACTTTCGGAACTTCCTTACGGGAACGTCGTTTAAGGGATTCCAGTCGGAGAGAGCCTTTGGTTGCAGCTTCATGCTGTCGACCCTCCTTCAAGACTTCTTCGAGCGTCAAATCCTTACCCTTGTCAAGCAGGCTTCGACGGAAAAGCTCTATTGGCGTAGAAGCTATCACTAACTCGATGACGCGTTCTTGAAGCTCGGCATCGGTAAACTCGCATTGTAACGCCTGGGTATGCGCTCGCGATACGAACTCGTCTAGGGACTCGTTTTCGTCTTGTTCATACTCAAACATCAAATCAAGGCGGTGTACTCGGAAATGTACAGAGATATTGAGTTGGTCTTCAAAAAAACTCCAGATCTTGTCCGGATCTTTTAAGTGTTCTGCGCTCAGCCCTGAGGCATTTAGCCGGCGCAAACCCTCATCCCCCAAACCTATCTTGATTTTACGAGCTATTTTGACCTTTTCGGTAACCTCGTTGTCCTCAATTACTAAGGACATACGTTGCTTGAATAGCTTGAACACCTCAGGTCTATTGGGGGTGTCCCAGTTCATGGTAGGGTATTTGGCAGCCATATTGTTGGAATTGGAATTTTGTGACAACAATTGTCTTTTTTTTCACAGTGTAGGTAATGGAAGTGAAATTTGTGACAACAGTTTTTTTCACAGTGTAGGTAGTGACAACAGTTCTTTTTTACAGTGTAGGTATTACTATACTATGGCTGTATAGTTATAGGCAGTCACTGTAGTCAATATACAGGTAGTAGTATATATAGACTATAGACAGTCACAAAAGTCAAATACACAGGTAGTAGTGCATGGACTATAATCACTTTCCTCCAACTTGTAGATCTATCTAACACATGGTATTGGTATAGGCACAGTCAACTGTAAATGGTTCCTCCTCCTGGTGTGGTACCATTGGCATTGTAGAAGAAGATTTCCTACTCACAGTTTTTGGTGTAACCTGATGTTGGTGTTGCTCAAAACATACATCAATTCATCATTTATCCCACCACTGCCACCATGTAATGATAATGTAACCATTTAAGTAGTTGGTAAGGCAGATGTTGATAGATTTATTCCTGAGATGACTGGCATGTTTACATCTTCAAATATGGCTCCATAATGCTGATCCCCAAGTTCCCCAGTCCACCACCAGGTGGAGTCAAAGGCTATATCATTAGTTCCTGTTTATACCACTTGGTGGGGTGGCTATCACTGGATATCACTACACACATGAAATAATGATATTTACCAGTTATTTAATTGAAGTTGAATACAATATTCTGTTGTGTTAGCCAAGATAATGATAGAATTGAATCTAAGTGCCATAACCATGGTCACACCCTATTAGCTGTGGTTTGGCACTTTGTATTATGATAACTCTAATGTATCATCAAATGAATAAAGTATTCCCAGAAAGATGATAAGGAGTAGTATAGTATGTATCGGAACGGGACTATGCTTAAGTACTGTTTATTACTCAATCGATATGCAGCCAATCAGAGGCCTCCCTTTTGGCGGGAAATTCAAAAGCAGCCAATGAGAGGCCTCCCTTTTGGCGGGAAATTCAAATAGGTCACGTGACCGGAAGTGACCTACTTCCGGTCACGTGACCTTTGGGCGGGAAATTCAAATAGGTCACGTGACCGGAAGTGACCTACTTAAGAGGGTCACGTGACCACCATTTTGGTGGGAAATTCAAATAGGTCACGTGACTGGAAGTGACCTACTTAAGGGGGTCACGTGACTACTATGTTGGCGCGAATTTCAAATAAGTCACTTGAGATTTTTATAGATAAATAAATTTTAAAAAGAAAAAGCAAGCTGAAAGCTTGCTAAAAAATATTTTAAAAATGTGGCTCTTTTTTTTAGGGGGGGAGGGGCACTCTGGGGGGCACTCTTTAAGATGCATAGGGGGGGAGGGGGGGAGGGGGGAGGGGGGAGGGGTTTTTAAGAGTAAGACTCGCTCTCTGCCCTCTCTTTTAGAGGGCAGAGAGGCGAGTCTACTGGTTCGTCTACTTACAATGTCAACATTTTTTTTGTTTTGTTTTTGGGCAAACTGAGTTTGCACAAGGAAAAAAAACGCGACTTACTTAGGGCAATAACGTCTAGAAGAGAGAGAACTCTTGCTCTAGGTTGAGCGGGACTACATGATGAGTATACTGAGTGTTAGGACTCTTGCTACACGACCAAAAGATTGAAATGTATCATGATGCGTTTATGATGATGTGCATCATGATGTGACTATCTTACAACCCTATAAGAAATAAGCAAGGTCTCTCTCCTATACATAGGCGTACTTACACTGGCTATTTGTAAACTAATGAATACGACTTCCTCATTAAAATTGTCATCTACAACTCTTTCAATCTTAAGGCTTTTTTTTTTTTGAGTTTATTCTTTTTTTCAAATTTGGTCCCACCTCAAAAGAGGAATAGGACTCTGGTACAATTGTCGCTTGCTCATCAGAGCCGGGGTGTAGAAGGCCCCTGCCCTGTCGGGTATGTTCTATGAGATAGATCGCACTCTGGTACGTTTTGGTTGGTTTGGAGCTCTCGGCCGACTGTCTTATGCACCCGAAAGAACCAGACTTTCGGTGTCTCATGATAAAACTGACGCGTTATACTAAGTGCTGGATTACTTTCTCATTTTTTATTGTTCTATCCGATGCTTATTTAATTTTTGCACTGATAAAAACGGCTAGCTTGTACAAACACATGTTCTATTTAAGCGTTAAGTGTAGAAAATGAACAGAACAGCGCACAGAAAATAGCGCTACCGACTACATTTCGCCCAGTCACTCAGCGGAGAACAAAAGAACTACTGACGTAGTGTACCCGCTATTCCGACAGTTGGCGCCACCGTTCGAATCTTTATACTTTTCCCGCGTGCGACATGAAGCCCTGGGGTGGGTACTGGCTGTTTGGTTGTAGGTACCGAAACATAAACTACAGCCAGCCCATGCCATGGTGAGACAGCTCTCTTATTCCCCCTTGAGTAGCGTCCGTAGGGCATATGACAAAACCTAGTCCCGTACACTGAGCAGCTTCAGGTCTGAATTCTCATACAGAAAATGTGTGGGTGTGTGTTTGGGTGTGGGTGTGTGGGTGTGTGGGTGTGTGGGTGTGTGGGTGTGTGGGTGTGGGTGTGTGTGTCTGTGTGTGTGTGTGTGTCTGTGTGTGTCTGTGTGTGTGTCTGTGTGTGTGTGTCTGTGTGTGTCTGTGTGTGTGTATGTGTGTGTGTGCACGCGTCTTGCACTCTGGAACATGTTCAGACACGTTCGAACTTGTTCGAACCTGCTCGGACGTGACTGGACAGGCCTCACACGCCGACCGTGTCTGAACATGTTTTCACCTTATAGCTGCTGCCGATGCTGCTGCCGCTGCTGCTGATGCTGCTGATGTTAGTAGTCGCGTCGACAAAGAATCGTCATTTGTCACACTTAAGCCTCCAGTTGAATGCGCGACGGGTAGTAAGGCTACCAACGCGACGGCCGGATTGTGCAAATGGTGTCCTCGCTTCTGCTCGTGCTCTTGCTTAACACCCGTCCCAAATATGCAAAGTTCCTAACACAGCACGGCACCTCCCACCAGTAGCCAATCAGCGCGCCGAACGCCGGACACACCCCCACCGTGTGAGCCTCTAAGTAGGTCACATGAACCATACTAAGATGCCGACATAGCCAAGAGGTCCGTCCGCGATAGCTGCGAGTGATTACGCGCTGTCAAAATTCACTGCCTTGATTGGCAAGAGGGGGGGCTGATTACCCCTCGTCGGAGGAATTGCGGCGGAACCATAATCAATTTTTCGCTGTTTTAGATAAAAAGAGATCCAGAGCTATCCGCTCGTCCAAGAATTATTTTTCTATCAGCCCGGGATCACCCCCAAATTAAGGCCTAAAGTCCAAAAACCCAAAATTTCTTTCCTATGGGATTCCAAGCCTGGAGCGTTTTTTGTGGCCCCAAGGAGCAGCTCACGGGTTCGAACCCTGTAAACACCCTGACGCGCTAGACGTTTTGACTAAAACTTAGTGAGGGTTCGAACCCGGAACGTCCATATTAGACGCCTAATTTCTACTAGCCCCGAAAACGAGAGTATCATATCTATATAGGTCACCCATGTTAGCCTTAGTTTAAGTGCGTGCAAAACCGTGTATTGTGCATTTATGCAGCATACAGATATGGAGACATGCTGCTACAGTGTCAAATTGATCGACATTGTATGTAACTGGACATGAAGAAGGATATTTTTACTTAGTTTTTTAAAAGGGCGTAGTTCTCGGTACCCCTCCAGCAGCAGCAGCAGCAGCAGTGGTAGGGGAGTCGGGACAGGTACTTAACCCTATTTATAGGGGCGCTAGGGGTTCGAGATGAACGTGTATTGTCATGAAAAGAGGGTCTTTGTACTTATTGTTATGTAACCCTTTGCGGGGGTCTGAACGTGGACGTCATGGGGGGTGCTTTTTTTGGACACCACTTATTTTTTGTTTAACCTCATCTATGTTGTTATAGCAACAAGACAAGGGGGATCCGCGAAAATCGCGAAAAATATGTACAGCGCGAAATAAAGTATGTTTACAGTAGATGGGGGTCCCCATGTCGCATGTCGATTTTTAAGAAATGACCATGTCACATGACACTAAGGAAAAAGGCATGTCACTAGTGTCACTAAGGGGAAAATGTAGGGGCACCGTAATTGATACAATTAGACTCTTGGGACCATAGACCCCAGGAATTTTTTTAAAATTTGACTACCCGCAAGGACGGAATTTGAAGGAAGAGTTGGGTAGCCTACTCTACAGTAATTGAGAATTTTTTATTCATGTCACTAAGCCCCATGTCACATGTCGATTTTAAGAATGGCCATGTCACATGTCACTTAAATGGCCTAATGACACAGATAGTACTAAACCTAAAGACCTACCCCCCGTAGAAAAAGGAGTGTCGTTTGTGAACGCCCCCTTAGTCTTTCTATACTGAATCCGGGACCTGCTGGCGAGGCCGACAAAGGGCTTGCCTAATGAGCTCACAGCTGGACTAGATACCCAATGTTTTGGATTGGAGAAATCAGCAGGGCAATAAAAAGCGGGGTGGGGCTGGTGTTATTTTCAAGGGTGTCCACTGTGAGTTGTAAAATTGGTGCTAAATGTGGTAACCAGGAGGATGCTAAGTTTATTGATATTGCCTGTTAATGATACTTAAGGTGGGTGTTGTCTAAAGTTTAATTGATATTACCATACCAATGTGGACAATAATGACCTCACAGTTGGGGCCCTCGCCAGCAGGTCCCAGATTCAGTATATTCTTTGTTTATTGTGTGGCCCCTAAAGAGGGGCCGACTAACTCCGATGAGAGTTAGATGCTGCCGCTGCTGCACAACATCAGCATAATTAATTACACCTCATGTTGGGCAGCATGGATCCTCAATGCCTCAAAGCTCAAACAGGGCAGAGCCGTGTGTGGCATACGAGGACCAGTGGGAGTGATCCGTTGCAGACAGAATACCGATCCGTGAGAGGTTCTGACTATGTATAGCTTTTATATCGCCTTAGATATGGTGTAGTATTTTTCATCTCGCTATAGTTTAGTTGATATTTAAAGAAACTGACTCATTCTATCAGAAATACACAACATTGACTTGTTTTTTATATTTAATATATTAGAAGCACACTTTGTTGCTTTATATAGCTCATTATGCTTTAAAATGTTCGCGAGTATCGTGGAAATGTACAAAAATCCTATTGTGGCGCCATCTGACGAAAGAGCGGAGAACTATACTAGCGCGTTCGTTATTCACATCTTTGACAGGGACTAAGAGCTGCTCAAAGGGTATGGCGAGCTAGACTAGAGGATGTAATAACTAGGTGGCAGAGGGGTCAAAAAGACAATCTCGTAGTAGTAGGTCTACTTGGATCTTGAGTAGCCGCCCTTGTGGTTATAATTACCTAGACTAGTTGGCTCTGCCAGCCTGGTCAAGTGAAAATTGGTAAGGAGACTATGAACTAAGCTAAGCTTGGATTTTAAAATAGCCTACAAAAGTATAATAAAACTATAGCACCCTCTTAGATTTGATGATTAGACACTGCCTACTAGGTATACACATTTGTACAATGGTATCATTGTGTATAAATGTTCTTTTGGTACATCATGCCGACTCTACACGAGCACCATTTGGAACGACAGATAGTGCTAAACCTAAGACCTACCCACCCCGTAGAAAAAAATAGGGATGACGTTTGTGAACGGCCCCTTAGTCTTTTTATTCTTTGTTTATTGTGTGGCCCCTAAAGAGGGACCGATCGGTGTTATTAATTACACCTCATGTTAGGCAGCATAGGATCAAACCTCAAAAGCGTCAAGGCTCAAAGTCCTAATGGACAGGAGCCCTGTGTGGCTTTCGAGGACGAATGGTTGAGTGATCCGTTGCAGAATACCGATCCGTGAGAGGTTCTGACTATATATAGCTTTTATATCGCTTTAGATATGGTGTAGTATTTTCATCTCGCTATAGTTTAGTTGATATTTCAAAGAAACTGCCTCATTCTATCAGAAATACACAACATTGACATGTTTTTTTATATTCAATATATTAGAAGTGTGCTTTGTTGCTTATTATAGTTCATTATGCGTTTAAAATGTTCGCGAGTATCGTAGAAATGTACAAAAATCCTATTGTGGCGTCATCTGACGAAAAGAGCGGAGAACTATACTAGAGCATGTACCGTAAAACCTCGCGTATAAGCCTAACTCGCGTATAAGCCGCACCCCGACTTTGTGCCGATCCTATAAGCCGCACCAGCGATCTGAATATGGTGACTTTAGTACTGTACCATACTAGCAAAACCCCTCGTATAAGCCGCACCCCGACTCTGGGCCGATCCTATAAGCCGCACCAGCGATCTGATTCCCGTACTAGCCGCGGCTTATACGCGAGGTTTTACGGTAATCACCAGGCGGCAGCAGAGTGGTCAAAAGACAATCTCGTAGTAGTAGGTCTACTTGGATGTTGAGTAGCCGCCCTTGTGGTTGTAATTACCTAGATTAGTTGACCCTGCCAGCCTGGTCAAGTGAAGTTAGTAAGGAGACCGCACATTAACGCGCTCCACAGTCTTTAGACAGTTAAGACTATAGTACCGTAGATTCTACTGTGTACTCACACTAACTATTTACAGTGCTACATATTCATACCCGAGTTCTAAGTGCTTTTTTTTTTACTCACCCCATTTTTTTTTTTTAGTCAAAATCCTATTAGCAGGTAACCTCTGTATAAACCATACTGCAAACATCTGCTACTTCGAGCGTCTGCCTCGTGACTGATAGTGTACAACAAGACGAAGTGGGCAGAGATAAAAATTGAGGCTCTTTATATAGCTGAGAGAGCGGCTAATCTGGATCTTCTAAGCTTGTTTTCACCTAGAGCCCCACCCTCCTCCAGAGAGGAATCAAATTGCTTTTCACCTGGACCCTTCCACCCCTAATCCATCAGCATGAAAAGACAGATAACAAGTGTAACGTGCGCTACATGTATATGGGATTATAGCTGGTGAAGAGATAAAGCCAGGTCAACTGTGTATACAAAGACTACAGGGGGTGATTAACGACAGGTGTGACGCGCCAGCCCGTGGACGGATTATCTTCTAAGCTGACGCTTATTCAACTAGCCAGCCGCCGTCCGCTCCACTCACCGCGGCAAGAGGAGGTGCTTTTGTTTTACACTTAAGTCGCTTACCACATGGACTCGTCTCTACCTCACAGACAGACACACGCCCCCTGTAGCTTTTTTTGTATACACACTCTAATCTCATAACCCCCTGATCCGTTATACAGGTAACGGGTATTCTCTTTTAAATCGCTGCCAGTCAGCCTGCGGCAGCTGAAAACGACGGTAAGTAGCTTAGCTCTAGAAGCAAGAAGACGTATATAAGGAGGCTGACACGTGTATAGGCGCCTTATAAGTCGGCAGGGGGTAAATACTAGTGAAAAAGGAAGGCAGGTGTGCAGGTAGCTTTCTAACAGACACGTGTGTGCACTAAGCTGCTTAAGTCTAAACCCACCTGCAGTAGTCAGGTAGCATGTGAAAACTTACTTAACAGATCGCTTAATTGAGTAGAGACTCTGTACTGAGAGAGTCTTTTCAGCCGTTTAAGAGGATTATCTAGGACAGGGTACATAAGGAGTGAAACGCCGCTCTCACCCATCACACTTTCTCGACCCGCCCTTCATCATCGTAGCATCGTCCACTCTACGCTCGCTCAGCATGTTATGAGGGTTATTTCTACCTTTTCAGCTTCTTTTCTTATCGAAGTGTCGACGCTACAGAGCATCGAAACTCTCCAAATGAGTCCAAGAAAGAAAAAGCAACTCCCACTTGAAGCAGGAAGAGAAACAGTGCCCTATGATGCATGTGAGGTAAAGAAACATTGGAAGGACGTCACCAAGGAGCAATGGATAGAAGCATGCTTCAACTTCATCGGAACGGAAGTAGTTTCATTTGGACAGAGGGAGAAAATTTTGTTGGAGCTATTTTTCTTAGCTCCGTATACTTGGCCTGACTGTGGTGAAATTCCTTCAGGTATTTGTTCAGGCTTCGCCATACAAGTTATCTGGTCTTTGAAGGAGCTTCGATAAATGCAACGCACTCACGAGGAGATTGTTCAGAAAATGACAGAATTCGAAACAGAAGAAGACACAATATGGTGCGAGGAGACAACATATACGGACGATGATCTGGAGTACATCATTTGTAGCCCGTTGGAACATTATGTTAAAGACTTTGAGGACATGCTAGACAGCACTGAGATGAACCCGAAAGAGAGATCCCTTATTGCACAGAAAGAGGCCAAAGCTGTGTTGGAAAAGCTCAAGTTTGGTCAAGGATTCACTCTTCAAAGCAGCTGTGTGAGTGTGATAAAAGGTCTTGTGTTAAAACATCCAGACATGAAGTTTTCGAGTGCTGTCGACACACTTCCTTTGCCTGAACTGATGATGAACATGATCGACCCCATCGTACCAACATGTTTCGACTCTGCCAATTGTCCCATGTATAAAATGGTTTCAAGTTTTGCCCATGGCCGATGGCTAAACGATCCACTGAAGTCAGAAAACCTCCTTGATTTAATCAACTGACTAAATGTATTTTCTCATACTAGTATTAGTAGCATTAGTAATAGCGGCTACTCGGTCTCGTGCAGCACAAGCAGCAGCATCTGTCAGCAGCATCCGTGACATCGTCAGCAGCAGCAGCAGCTGCACAAGCAGCACAAGCAGCAGCATCTGTCAACAGCATCCGTGACATCGTCAGCAGCTGCAGCAGCTGCACGAGCAGCACAAGCAGCAGCTGCTGCAGCAGCTGCACGAGCAGCACAAGCAGCAGCATCTGTCAGCAGCATCCGTGACATCGTCAGCAGCAGCAGCAGCAGCAGCTGCACGAGCAGCACAAGCAGCAGCATCTGTCAACAGCATCCGTGACATCGTCAGCAACTGCAGCAGCTGCACGAGCAGCACAAGCAGCAGCAGCTGTCAGCAGCTGCAGCAGCTGCACGAGCAGCACAAGCAGCAGCACCGACAGCAGCAGCAGCAACAGCAAATCAGCAGCAGCAGCAGCAGCAGCAGCAGCAGCGGCGGTGTGGCCCACTAAATTCGAGATGGTGACATACCTGTTTCTTAGAATCGACATTCGACATGAGGTCTAGTGACATTTGACATGAAGCTTGAAAAACATAGTGACAGGTGACATGAGCAATTCTTAAAATCAACATGAGATATGAGCATAATTAAGCGACATCGACATGTGCCATGGCTATTTTTTTTTTTTTTGAAGACAACCGCCATAGCCTCCTCATCCAGACCTCCACTAGTAGTGCTCTATAAGCGCAAGCTTTACCTTAAGAGAGCTGTGGCTGTGAACCCTCTCCTCCCTCCGTACACACAGGTAAATATCAGAGTCAGCCAATGTCGCCAATACTACTCTCATACAAGGGTCAGGCGCTGCTGGACTATAATAGATGGGTCAAGGACCGTTCTACTGAGGGTCAGGCTAGGCCGGACATTCAATAACAGGCTGGACTTTGGCAAATTTGCTTGAAAGGCTGACCCATCTATTATAGTCCAGCAGTGCCTGACCCTTGTCTGAGAGCGGTTTAGGCGACATTGGGTGACTCTGATATTTGCCTCTGTGTAAGATGAGAAAAAGGGGGGCTGTCGCTGACCAAATGGCTCTAAAACAGGGGACTGTTGAAGGACTATATGGTAAAAGGCTGCTGTTACAGTCAAGATACTCATATTTCAAGCCCAGAAAATTGTAATTAGCTTTCCAAGTTGTTTATTTAACAATATCTTGGCCTAGCAAGAAGCTGTCAGATGACATCTAAGAAAAATGTGGGCTGTTAATTGATCAAGAGAGCTACATTGTACCAGAGTCCTATTCCTCTTTTGAGGTGGGACCAAATTTGAAAAAAAGAATAAACTCAAAAAAAAAGCCTTAAGATTGAAAGAGTTGTAGATGACAATTTTAATGAGGAAGTCGTATTCATTAGTTTACAAATAGCCAGTGTAAGTACGCCTATGTATAGGAGAGAGACCTTGCTTATTTCTTATAGGGTTGTAAGATAGTCACATCATGATGCACATCATCATAAACGCATCATGATACATTTCAATCTTTTGGTCGTGTAGCAAGAGTCCTAACACTCAGTATACTCATCATGTAGTCCCGCTCAACCTAGAGCAAGAGTTCTCTCTCTTCTAGACGTTATTGCCCTAAGTAAGTCGCGTTTTTTTTCCTTGTGCAAACTCAGTTTGCCCAAAAACAAAACAAAAAAAATGTTGACATTGTAAGTAGACGAACCAGTAGACTCGCCTCTCTGCCCTCTAAAAGAGAGGGCAGAGAGCGAGTCTTACTCTTAAAAACCCCTCCCCCCCTCCCCCCCTCCCCCCTCCCCCCCTCCCCCCTCCCCCCCTCCCCCCTATGCATCTTAAAGAGTGCCCCCCAGAGTGCCCCTCCCCCCCTAAAAAAAAGAGCCACATTTTTAAAATATTTTTTAGCAAGCTTTCAGCTTGCTTTTTCTTTTTAAAATTTATTTATCTATAAAAATCTCAAGTGACTTATTTGAAATTCGCGCCAACATAGTAGTCACGTGACCCCCTTAAGTAGGTCACTTCCAGTCACGTGACCTATTTGAATTTCCCGCCAAAATGGTGGTCACGTGACCCTCTTAAGTAGGTCACTTCCGGTCACGTGACCTATTTCAATTTCCCGCCCAAAGGTCACGTGACCGGAAGTAGGTCACTTCCGGTCACGTGACCTATTTGAATTTCCCGCCAAAAGGGAGGCCTCTCATTGGCTGCTTTTGAATTTCCCGCCAAAAGGGAGGCCTCTGATTGGCTGCATATCGATTGAGTAATAAACAGTACTTAAGCATAGTCCCGTTCCGATACATACTATACTACTATAAGGAAACAATAAGTCCTGAAGGGTGATGATGCCCCCCTGAACATCAGTGACATCCCTCCGGACCTCACTTAACTGGTCCTGTTGTGAGGCCACCCAGTCAGTGAGCCTCTCCACATCATCAGGCTCTTCTTCCTCCTCCTCCCCTTGTGAGGCCTCCCCCAGCCCACTCCCTCCAGGTATAGGCTTAGGCTCAGGCTCAGGTGGGTTAACAGTCCTATTAGGCTCCAGTTTGGATTTGGCATGTAGTGACATGTTCAGCAAATCCAGTTCACAGTTCTGTCCAGTGGGGGGAGGATGCCTGTACAGGCACTTGCTGCAGTTCCTGGCTGCTCCTGGTATAGGAGGCATGGTTAATCCAAAATAAGGTTACTCCAGCAGAAAAAAATGGCTGTACCTGGTCCCAGTGTTTGAAAGGTAACTGGGTCACAGGGGTGGATTGTGGGAAGTGCCACCCCGGTGACCCCTAGGTGGGAAACCAGGAACCAACTGCAGCGTCTGAGTAGCAGACCACTGCAGGAGTATAGTAGTAGACATACACTGATAGTTATACAGTTATAATAACAACATAATTATAACCCCCGTAAATTATTACCCAGACTGCTTTGGTATTAAACGCAATCAGACGTGTTATAGTGTCAGGCTTATCAGGCTAACATTGTGTGTACGATGATACACCATGTGTCTAAGGTTATCTAGCTTGTGTGTAACATAGTAATCTGACAAGTTTCTAGATTAGCACTTGTTATATAGGGTAGTATGCCTTGTTTGTGGGTAGCCTCTTTTTTGAGGTGGCATTGTGCTCAGTTTGCCTGTTGTTAATCCCTATCCATGTGTCTCTACGCGCAAACTCTGGGTGTGCCTGTTTTAGAGAGGATATCATGAAAATATGTCATTCCATCATAATCTGGCCTTTTATTCATTTTTCAAAAGAATCACTTCCAATACATTTGTGCCAGTCTCGAACACTCCAGGCCCATACTGGGCCTGGACAAATTTATATCTAGATAAAATGATCCGGAATCCTGGATCATTTTTCAATGAGGTGTGCAGGTTCGAATCCTACTTTGGCACAATTGGTAGTGCATTTGAACAATTATTTATCTAAGCCATTTGAGGCAAAAATCCACTGTTATTGACATAGTTATATTACTGTAGTTGGTCTCTTACTACGTATGTAACACTTGAGTACAAAAACCAGACAAGGTAAATTAGACTTTAATATACGGCGACTTTATTGTAAAGGTAACTCTTGGGTATTATAGTACAAGTATAACCAGCGGATATACAAGATCAGAACAGATATATAATACAGTGGGCAACCCTATAGCATAGAGTTAAGCCCGTGAGCACAGGGTGGTCATGTCACGACAGTCCCAAACCTGACTGACTTCCAATGGGGAAGCAGCCGTCTTATATACAGCGCTGCGTAGCCACGTGACCGTACTAGCAGCGCCACCTGTTAGGTTTAGTTATGTAAAAATGATTATGTAACAACTACCGACGGTAACCGAAGGTGGTACCGGTACACTACCGTATAGATAACCGAACTAGAGGAGTCGGTGTATGTAACGAACCGACGACACTAGTTAGATGAATAAAACAGTTATTAAACACAATAGAACCGTGTTGTCTTACATCATACAACATACAATAGATATACAACAATAACAGTTAGACTTTATAGTCAACCCGTTACACTACCCCCCTTTAGAATGTAGGAAGGGTTGGTTTTATAATAATAATACCTCTTGGATACATTATATACCACGTATATCTATTTATCAACAAGTAACATTTCTACTCATAGTAACAACAGGCATACATACATGAACATACAAGTTAACATGCACATAACAGTTTATATCAACAATATAGTCTTTGTAAAACCATAGTCCCGTAGGCACATGATATAAAAACTGTCCAACTGATAGTCCTAGACTAGTATCAGTTAATAGTAAAGGCACCAATAACCACCTTGGAAACTCAACACATCACCTACTTCATTCAGCAATGGTGCGAATCCGTGTGGAGTTAGTGTCCTTATATATAAATAATAGAACTATAATAGCTCTCACTTCCTTTGGCGAAGAAAAGTTTATAATTGGAACTATAGCAGTTCCCACTTCCTTTGGCGTAGAAAAGTTTATATATAAAAATCCATAATAGCGTATCCTAAATAAGGTGGGATAGATCGTCATCCTTATTAGGGGCGGTACTCCAGTACCTAGCAGTTTATGGTGGTAGAGATGGATAGAGTCCAGTACCGGTATAGTACTTCCATCTCTTGTGAAATATAAATATAAAAAGGTAGGTCCGTGCCTCCCTATAAATAATTATCACAGGAGGATGATCCATATAATAGTTCATAGGTCACCATAGTAGAATGTGACCACAGGATCAGGAGCCCTGGACAGTAGTAGAGCACCGACGGTTGTGGCTTAGTAGTAAACCACGGTTGAAGACATCAGGCTGCTTCCAGTGTGGTGGCAGTAGAGACTCAGTTAAGTCACGACAGCACCGTCGGTCTGCTTTCGGTTGTCCAGGGGCGTGTAGCTGCGTCGATGGTTTAGTTTTACCTCCGAGGGGCGGAACAGTGCACCCCAGAGGGCCTGACGGGGGACCAACCTTAGGTGTCCATAGGGACACCGCCGGATGGCTTTCCTTCCCCATCAGGACTTCCTCCAGGAGGGGCCTCCGTGGTGTAAACCACAGCAGCCTCCACCTGGAGAGGAAGGGCTCCACCTGGGGCTACCGAGAGGGTACTCGGCGCCGCAGTAGGCTCCCCGCCACTGACCACCCGGGTAGATTGTGCCATGAAAGAAAATGGCATCTCATACCTAGGTGGGTGTACTGACAGTACCGGGGTCACAGGAGGAGCAGGCCTTGCGGCAAGCCCCAACCTGGACTGGAGATCTGGAAAACCAGATCTCTCCCACTCTGTCAGCTTAAACCCGAACTGCCGGAAGAACTTGGCGTCACAAGTTGTCAACCTTGATTCGAGCTGGTCGATCGTAGCCCTCCAGAAGGCATGATCTTGCTCCAGACTAGCCTCACGCTCGGCAAGGACTCTGGTGCGTTCAGCAACCCAAGCTTTCCCTTCTCGGATAGCCTGTTCTCTGAGCAACTTGTACTGCTCAAAGTACGACTTCTCCAAGAAGGAAACCTGAAACTGGAGTAGCTTACTTGCGTTTTCAGCCATCTTAGCTCTGTAGCACTCAAATCCGGGGACTAGAGTGTCAGAGAATCCAGTGTCAAAGGCAGGACCGTCTCCAGGCAACACAGGTAATCCTGCTAGCCCTTCGTCAACAGCCCTGTGCTCAGGTACTGGAGTCACCTCGTCATCCCTTGCGGGGTCAGAGGTTGCTCCGTGCTGGGGTGGAGCAGTCGGCTGGGCTGACGCCCCATCCGGCTGTTGTACCTCTACCTGTTCAGCGTCACTGACAGGTGAGACACTCTCCTGTGGGGCTGAAGCTTTCTTTTGCTTCTGACTCCACTTGTACTGCTTGACATAGTCAGCAGCGACTTGTTCCGCCTGCTCGTCACCCAAAGAGTTCTGAACAATAGCCAGTGCATTACCCAGTTTCTGTCTCTCCTGCCTGGGCAGTTGATCAGCAACCGGGGGCAATGCAACCGAAGATACCGTGACGGTACCGACGGTTTGGCTACGGTCGACCTCAGATGTTACCGTGGCGGTGGCGACACGTTTCTTCGCAGGTTCACTGCGGGAACGGTCACGTCCACCTTTGGTATCATCTTTGGATGACTGGCGGCCCCTTTTTAGATTTTTCTTCTTAGGAGGGGTATCCTTCTTTACAGTGGGCATCGGAGCTTCTGTAGCTGGTCCCAGGTCGGTTTGTTCGCACTTGGCGCCCTTACACAACCTCTCCCAGTCAGCCTCCGTGAGGTAGTTCCACTGTTTAAGTTTGTTGGTTCGCCACTTAAACTGTAGATTTCCTACACGTTTGTGACTCCCCCAAACCTTCAGTGCAGCCTCAACTCCACGACTAATAGTGCGCTTGTGCACGCCCTTATTGTCGCAAAGATGCCTTACCAAACCAGATCTCCGTTGGCTACGGAATAGTTCCCCGTCACTGTACTCAGGGCAGGAAGTACTCGTACTTCCGCTCACACAGTACAAGTAGGGACGCACATTCATGTGCTTCTCTACCAAATGACGGGCAAACTTGAAAAGGTTTGGCCACCGTTTTGCTGCTGTCGCAGTCCCTTTCAGGCGCTGACAGCGAACGTACGGGCAGGGATCCCCTGGCACGTAGTTCTTCCAAGCATATTTCAGCTTGGGGCGGCATGACCTATGGATGTTAGGTTTCTTCCCGTCTAACACTGCCCTGAGGTACACGAGGTACCAGTCAATGGGATGGGAATCACCTGTCAACCAGTCTTCGTCGTCTGAACCATCGGTCGTGTGAGGTGCAGGAAGAGCCATTTTGCCATTCTCCTGAATTAAATCAGTGAGGCTCAGGTTCTCCCGGTCATCATCACGGAGACACAGGTTTAGACGGACATGCGCTGCCTTGGCGCGGAGGCGTCGATTGGCTCTGCTCTCTGCCACAGACCATCCCTCGGCTTCCGCCTTGGACAGTTTGTCGGCAACAGCTTTGAGTCTATCTGCCTCTGTCGGTGCGACCTCTTCGGTAGCAGGAGTCTCAGGGGAAGATGCAATCCTCCTCTTATGCTTCCGCTTCCGTTTGGTCTTAGCACGGACCGTGGACCCGTCTGATGAATCACCATCAGGGACCGTCGGTTCTTGTGCCAATACACCGGCGGGTTTCGGAGAAGATCCCCCTGCAGGGTTCTCCTCCTGGTTGGTATTGCTACCACCCAGACCAGGTTCTGTCTTCGGAACAACATCACCCGACCCCTCAGGGTTAGGTTCAGTTGGTACCGAAGCCGAGCCTTGACCGACGGTTGGAGCACCGGTAGTGTCCATTTCCGTGTCAGACTCGAGAACTCGGTCATCCCCATCGGAGGCCTCAGCCTTCTCCGGGGCCGTGCATCTGCCATCTACACGGGCTGCCATACTGTTAGCTCAGGCGTAGGTGAACCTCACGGTTCACTCACCCGAGCATTTAGTAGCACAGCTGGTAAACAATAGTGTAGGTACTGCCGGGCAGACCTAGGCACCACTGATCAACACGCTACCCTACGGGCAAACGTGTTGATCTGAAGAAGCCTGGCCGCCTGTGGGGCTTATATACCCCACCCGTCCCCCGTGACCCCGCCCCTTGACCGGCTTCTCAGCCAATCAGGGGTCGCGCCCCGAAGACGCGCCGAGGTGACCCAATTTCCCACGGCTCATTTGGCGGGAGAAATCGATCAGGTGACGCGGGCAGCGCCCTTCCCACGCCTGGCATATCCGACGGTGGGAACTCTCACTGTTGTTTACAATTTTCGTGGCGGAGCCACCGGATAACCCGGGAATGATATACCGGCATTAGAGGATATACACAGCAGCGTGTTGCTAAGCAATATGTGGTCAAAACTAGTCCCATACTTAGAACTAATCGGCAAAGCCAGCCACCCGCCCTGAACACGTGCTTTTCTACCTCCAACGGATAACCACACCGGATAACCCGTCTCTTCTCGTTGTGTTTTGGTGATCGAGTACCGGGCCAATGACCACCGGCCCAGTACGGAACTGTCCAGGGAAATTTAATCAAGCCAGCAGCTAAATGTCGTCAACAAGGTAAGAAAAAAATGTTTACACAATTTTATCTCGCTCTCTGACACGTGTGCTCCTCCGTAGACCTTGTACCGGTATGTCCAGCAATGGTGACACCGGAGGTATCACCTTGCTTTGTTTACCGGTGCCTACGGTTAGTCCTTTACGCACAGCTGACCCTTTTTTACGAGGCCTACCGCGCTTGGGCTTGGTAACACACGACTGTGGTTCAATCGGTAATTTCCTAGGACGACCCCTTCGGCGCGCTACCGTCGGTACCGACGGTATGACCGTTGGTCCTGCCTTCGGTATCTTCGGTAGCGCAGGGTCGGTTGGTGCTGGTACTCGACCAGCACCGAGGGAATCTTCACCGTCATCTATATATGGGACTCCATACCAAGGTCGGAGTCTAGCCACATGTGATTTAGTGAGAGTCCCTTTTTGCAACCGTATTACTACAGTAGTTTCACTAACCACCATAGTAACCGTATGCGGACCATCCCAGGAGTACAGGGTCTTGACTTTGGAATTTGGTGTGCTAAATCTCGCGACCTTATCCCCCACCTTGAATTGGCGGAGTTTAAGGCCCGTGTCATAGCCCACCTTCTGCAAACTAGCAGATTTTTCCAAGTTGTCCCTTACTACTCCATAGGACTCGCGTAATGATTGTCGAAGTGACTCAACAAACATCACTGTGCAGGGTTGCTCGAGCTGGTGTCCCTGCACGCCATAGACCATGTCACTTGGCATGACTATGTCTTCACCCATTACGAGCATGTTGGGCGTACAGCCCGTCGACGCATGTTCGGTAGCGTTGTAAGCATGAGAGATATAGCGAGCGTGCTCATCCCAATCATCTCGATGCTCATTAACCATTGTCGTGAGACATTGGATCAACGTCCGATTGAAACGTTCCACCATACCATCCGATTGTGGTCGATAGGGGTTCGTATGCGTCTTGCAGATGTGTATTTTACTACACAATTCTGCCCACAGTCGAGATTCAAACTCACGACCCTGGTCGGAGTGAAGCATTAAAGGACCTCCCCACATGAGGATCCAATTCTCGAAAAGTGCTTCTGCGCAGGTAACAGCTGTATGATTTACCAACGGATATACTTGGACATACTTGGTATAGTAGTCCTGTACCACCATCATACAGGTATTCCCACGGGGGGTCGTGTTGAAACCACTAATGATATCAACAGCGATCCGGGCAAACCGAACACCGAATAGCTCTTGACTTAGAGGTAGTTTACCGATACCAGGTCCAGGCTTTGATAAACAGCATTGGGGGCATTGCTTTACCCAACGCCGTATGTCCAAAGTCATACCAGGCCAGTAATATCTACTCTTAATCTTTGCCTCAGTCCGTTGTCTGCCAAAGTGTGCTGAAGTTCGGTGGCCATGACAGTAATTGAGCAACTGTAGTCTGAGTGACAGAGGCACTACAGACTGAGCTGTTCTCTTCCTGCCAGGTTGTACCCTCCAGCGGCACAATACACTGTTCCGTATAAAAAGATTATCCCACTGAGCTAACAGTTGTCTAACTTCTTTACATTCCAGCGAAAGTGCGGGGCGAACAGGCTTGGACAGGCCCAACAACTTCAAGGAGTACACCCTCGAAATAGCCGGATCTGCAAGCTGCTCATCCTTCAAGTGATTTAACGTCCAGTTAGGAACTTTCGCACCCACAGACGCAATCACCGCATTGTGAGACCCACAGTCTCGGCAGTCTACACGGTGACAGTTCCGGATAGGATAGCGGGACAAGCTGTCCGCATTCACATGATCTACTCCACTCCTGTGTATGATATGCTCATTCGTCATGCCAAACTCAGAGAGGTGGTTCAACCATCTACCCATCATCCCCTCAGCGTCCTTGAAGTTAAGGAGCCACTGCAGAGATGAATGATCCGTCCGTACGAGATAATTCCCACCATATAGGAAATGTCTGTACTTTTTTGTGTAAACCACCACTGCCAAGAGTTCACGCTTGGTTGTGCAGTAGTTACGTTGTGTTTTGCTTAGACTGTTGGACGAAAATGCCAGCGGCACTTCTCGCCCATCCTGGATCTGCGACAAGGCAGCACCAATACTTGTATTAGAAGCATCAGTGTCCAAGATGAACTTACCAACAGGTGCAGGGTAGTGCAAAACAGGTGTTTCTAAGAAGAGTCTCTTTAACTCACTGAAAGACTGTTCTGCGGCTGGAGACCAGACTATTTTAGCCTTAGCCTTCTTCTCTCCAATCATCAGCTCTTGTAAGGGAGCTGCGACTCTCGAGAATCCAGGTATAAAATCTCTGTAGTATGAACAAAACCCGATGAAAGAGCGTATCTCCTTCGTGTCCATCGGACGAGGCCAGTTCTGTACCACTTCGATCTTATGAGGATCAGCCATGATGCCATGTTCAGAAACAATTCTACCTAGGTATTCAACTGACTTCCTAAAAAGCTTGCACTTTGAAGGTTTCAATTTCAGACCATATGATAAGATGCGTTTCAGCACAGCTTGGAGGTTCTGTAGAGTTTCCTCCACAGAACCACCGAAGACGATGATGTCGTCCAAGTATACTAGGCACTTTTTCCAAAGTAAACCCCGTAACATGGTTTCCATCATTGCCTCGAAGGTTGCCGGGGCATTGCATAGCCCGAATGGCATGACGTTGAACTCAAATAGTCCCATATGGGTAGAAAATGCGGTTTTTTCTCGGTCCCGGGGGTCCATGCCGATCTGCCAATAACCAGATTGTAAATCTAGCGTACAGAACCATTTCGCCCCACCCAGAGACTCCACACATTCATCTATCCGAGGTAGAGGATATGCATTCTTCCTAGTGAGTCCGTTCAACTTCCTATAGTCGATGCAAAATCGACAGGAACCATCCTTCTTGGTGACCATCACCACAGGACTTGACCATGGACTCTCACTAGGTTGAATCACATCTTCATCCAACATCTTTTCCACCTCAGCCTCCATAGCACTTTTTTTAGCCATGGGTAACCGACGGTAGGGGATTCTACTGGGAAGCGCGTCCCCAGTGTCAACCCGGTGTTGTACCGTATTGGTACGCCCTAGAGGATCTCCTGGTTGCGCAAAGGCGTCAGATAACTCCGACAGCTCATTTGCCACCATTTCGCTCTCTAGGGTTGTGAGGTGGGACTCACACAACAGGGACCTTAAATGTTTCGGTAGGTTGGATTTAGCTAGAGCCTCTTCGTGGGAAGAGTCTCCCGCCACCACACCTACTTCCACAAAGTCCGTAGTTAGTGAGTCTACCCCATATGCTCGCGTGGTGTTACCAATAGGCGTCCCCTTTCGTAGAGTGATTTCTCTACTACTCGAGTTACAAATCGGTATCACCCCCCAACGAGCGTTGGCCAGGTAAGTATGATAGCCAGCAAGACCTAACTCAGAGAGCTTTTGATCTTCTGGTTCAAACATTCCCGGCCGTTTGGCCTGCACTCCCACGCAGCTGACTAGGACATCAGATACATGTCCTGCTGCCAACTTTGTGTCTTGTGCCACTGACGCCACAGAAGAACCATTCCTTAAAACGCACTGTACAGATTGTTTATAAGGATGTTTAATCTGAAGTCGGCCCGTTGCGGTGTTCATTGTTACCCCGTAAAGAGCAGCAAAGTCCATCCCCAGTATGCCATCATCAGTGATGTCGGTGATGGTTGGACATATCCAGTATGTCTTGCCATCAACCAACATAGGTTTTACAGTTCTGCCATAAGTCTGCATACTATCTCCCGTAGCAGTCCGAGCCTTTACTCCTAGTAGCGGAGCTTCGGGCTGGTTGCAAAGACGGGCCATGAATTTACGATCGACCAAGGTGTGAGATGCACCCGTGTCGACCAAAAATTCACCACGCGTCCCGGAAATAACCAGACTCAGGTACCAACGCTGTCCCCGTAAAGGGACACACTCAGAGGTCAGCATCGGGCTTCCCCCTCCATCCATAGCAACCCCTTTTGTCAGGAGATAATCCCAACATGGGTCGCTCGGGGAGTCTTGAATCACACTGCTCTGGGCAATTGATTCTAACCAAGACTCCTCTAAGCCAGCGACTACAGAATCCTCCGGATTCCGTTCGTCCTTGCCAGCCCCGCCTTGCCAGACGCTTACAGGTTGTACAGACCCTTCTGCCTCTGCGCGGCCTTGGTTCATGGAAGAGTTAACACCGTCTACTAATCCCTTACAGGCATGGCTAACTGTGGGGGCGCCATCCTTGCCAAGAGGATGGGCCCCATTCAGTTTTCCGTCTCCTTTTCGGTTTTAGCAGCGATGGGTGCAGGGGCTTTGCATTCGCTAGCCCAATGACCCATCTTCTGACAGCGTCTACATGGCTGAGGTTTCGTGTCCTTTTTCTTCTTTTTCCTTCTCTTTCCAGATCCAGAATCAGAAGTGGACGCAGAGCTCTTTTCCAAGTGCTTCCGCAACAAACCCTCAATCATCTTCTCCATGTCCCTGTCAGGCATTACTGCCGCCACCTCCTCAGAGGCGGGCTGTTTTTTCTTAGGTGGTTTTGTGGCGGCCTCTACCACCTGAGCTCCTTTCGGGGCTACAGATGGAGCTGCCGACACTCCTCCACTAGGAAAAACAGCCTGTTTGGTGTCATACACATCTGCATGGTCAAAAAGGTCAGCTAGAGATAAGTCCGGCTGCCATTTCTCCCGCAGATATGCCTGGAGATTGGTGTCTCTGACTCCATTGACAAACCTGGAGGTTAACTCCTGGATGACAGTGGGGGTGTCAGGTCTACATCCCTGATAACACTCGGATATCAGTTCTTGTAGAGCAAATCCGTAGGATCTCAGATGCTCGTCCTTGCGTTGGACACGTTTGAGCAGCTGAGTCCTTGGGTCATGCTCACCAATCTTCCCAATCGCCCATTCAGCTGTTTCTTCAAGTGAGCTCAATGTCTTGATCTTCACTCTCTCGAACGCCAAAAGGGCTGGTTCACCTGGCCCGTTGCAGAGTGCTTGCTTCAGAGCAACCAGCGCTTGCTGATTGTTCCAGCGATTGCTCTCCACAATAGCCTTGAACCGAACTTTGTACTTTCTCCAGGGTGGCGACCCTGTGAAAGGCGGAATATCGATGGCCTTTTGACGGGCTGCATCAGGATGTTTGATGTCCCCAAAGTTGAAAGGAGCATACCGTTCATCCAGTTCATCGATGTCCCGCGGGACGATGTCTGTCCCCAGCTTCTCAATAGCCGGGTTCCGGTCGTACTTAGCCCGCTGGACAGGCGTTAAGCCTTGTCTAGCTCTGGGTTTCGGTACTGGAACTGAGACCATGGTCTGCTGTTGATTCAACGTCGTTGAACCAGTAGATGGGTGGGTGTACCCTGGAGGTGTTGCCGTGCCTCCAAAGGCGCCACCACAGACCGGAGTCTGTAGATAGCTAGCCCCCATCTGAGGTGTCATACCTGTTACCGTGGTGTGTACTAGCGGCGGGACACTTGAAGGTGTCACTGTCGTGTATACACTGGGTATGGGTATGACTGGAGGTACCACCGTGGAAGGTGGTGGTACTTTCTCCGACTTCGTCTTCAGGTCATGATTGACTTGCCTTAAGCTTGCGAGGTCCTGTCTGGCTAAGTGGAGCTGCGTGCTCAAATCCTTTCCCAAGGAAGTTAAGCTTGCAACCTCACATTCGCCGGACACCCTCTGGTGCAAAAGTTTGTCAACCTCCACCTTGTGGGAAGCCATCTCGTTCTGGAGTTCCAGTAGGAACTTTTTCTTCTCATCAACCTCCCTTAGGAATAACTTCCTAGTTTGATTGATGGAAGCAAGTTCCCTCCGGGCTTCAGCGAGCTCATGCAACTCAGTTTTCTTGGTGGGGATCCCCATGGCAGCCAGTAGGTCCCCATCCAGTGGTAAACTGGATGGCTCATCTACTGCTGGCGGGTATCCCTTCCCAGGAGCTTCTGTTGCCACGTTAGTTTTCTTTGATAGCCCGCCACCCCCCATACCGTTCGGTGTAGGAGTGGCACCATCAGTGAAAACCGACGTGTCTGGATCCAATGAAGGATCTGCTACCGTCGGTGTAGAACCGAAGGCAGCTGGGCCGAGAGTTTTAGGCTCTCTACCCGGTATTTTCTGACCCTCAGGACAGAAAAGATTCGTGGAAAGGGAGTCCAACGATCTCCTGGAGCTTATATCAAAGGGTCCCGGGATTGGAGATTGCTCCCCATCCTCTCCTTTGGTAAAGGCTTCCACAATAGGATCACCTATTGCTTCTTGGGAGAGGTCGTCACCGGGCACCTCCGAGGCTGCCCGGCTCTCCCGCCTATTAGATTTGCCTGTGAAGAAGCGTACATTCTGTACGGCTTCTTCACGTTCCTCAGCAGGGGTTTTAGTCCTGCCGCTGAACGAGCTGACAAAATCGTATAGGTAATCCATATACTGTAAGTCTATTTAATACCCTATCAATGGTCGGTTCGTCAAGTGGTCACGGCACCAATGTAGTTGGTCTCTTACTACGTATGTAACACTTGAGTACAAAAACCAGACAAGGTAAATTAGACTTTAATATACGGCGACTTTATTGTAAAGGTAACTCTTGGGTATTATAGTACAAGTATAACCAGCGGATATACAAGATCAGAACAGATATATAATACAGTGGGCAACCCTATAGCATAGAGTTAAGCCCGTGAGCACAGGGTGGTCATGTCACGACAGTCCCAAACCTGACTGACTTCCAATGGGGAAGCAGCCGTCTTATATACAGCGCTGCGTAGCCACGTGACCGTACTAGCAGCGCCACCTGTTAGGTTTAGTTATGTAAAAATGATTATGTAACAACTACCGACGGTAACCGAAGGTGGTACCGGTACACTACCGTATAGATAACCGAACTAGAGGAGTCGGTGTATGTAACGAACCGACGACACTAGTTAGATGAATAAAACAGTTATTAAACACAATAGAACCGTGTTGTCTTACATCATACAACATACAATAGATATACAACAATAACAGTTAGACTTTATAGTCAACCCGTTACATTACCTAATAAGTATGTGACTAGGCCCATTATTTCAATTTAGGTGTACTATAAAGATATCAATTGTAATACTAATTGAGCAAGAGTGGGGTTCGAACCCACATCCCCCTGAGTGCTGATGCACAGTAGCATAGTATATAAGGGCTAGTCTAGGTGTATGTCTCTAAGTAAACCCCCAGACTGTAAACGTACAGTCAGGGCCCGAGACTGCAATTGTGCCTGCTGTACTTGACCACAGGACCAGTTATTTCAGCTGGCTGCGGCTCAGTGCCTAACAAACCGGTAATAGAAAGAGGAGGCTCTAATGGGACGTTCTTACCAGGAGAAAACCTTTTTGAAAAAAAAGGTTTGAAAAAGGAAGTGACAGAGCACAATGCGCCACCTTAGAAGAGGCCAAGAAAGTATGTAGTATTTGACATGTTTTTGGACCACACTATTATGTTGTTGTTTTTTAAATAATACCTAACTTCCTCTGAGATTTATTTGGCAATAACAATTACATGTCGTGGGGCATTTTTCGATTACAGCCAATGTTATATACAAAAAAATATACCAAAGATCACTGTCAAAAATATCAAGTGCCATTAGTAGTGTTAACGTTATGCCTTAGCGAGGTAGTATGTTGGAATTTATATTAGAACTGGCTCTAATGGCACTTAGTCCTGTTTTGTCAGAGAACTTCAGATTTATCCCGACGGGGTACTGGCTTGTTTGCCTGTAATTGTTTTTGTTTGAGCCTTAGATGCACAAGCCAGAACAGTGGTTAGTAGTAGGAGCAAGCAGCTTTTTGGGAGGTTCTCTGGTAAGTAATAAATGCTGAGGTTAAATAGCCAGGGCCAAAGCAAGAAAAGAAGTTTAGCTTTCAGCCAGTCCCTTGATATATTCAAATATAAATTTGAGAATTAAATGTAGTTAGTTTATGTTTTACTATGTTTAGCCTATAATGATAGGTCTCGGCAAAGTTACAATCCATTTCATGTTTCAAGGTAATGAAGCAACGTGCAGAACTACTTTTCATTTCATGTGGAGAAAAAATGTTACTATGCCAGAGCACTAGAATGGCGCTCTCCACAACCTTATGGAACAGCTGATGCTAATTCTCCGTGGGATGTTTCTCCATGATGACGTCACTAAAATAGCTTTGAAACCAATCTTTAAATGTCGTTTTTGAATACAATTTATCAAGAATTGCATGAAATAAACACAGAGACTCACTCTAATCAGTCTGAATTCCTGAAGTCATTTAGACTATTGCCAAAGCGAGGCTCGTGATGCAGTCACTATAATTGTAATAATGAAAAGGAACGTAACTTAGATTATCTAATGATATGTGCTCTACAGGAATTATTTTTAATAAAACCTCAGTTTTAGACCGCCAAACTCTAGCCACGGTACCTAGTCATAATTATCTCATCTAAATACTGGTTACAAATAAAATGTATAACCACAAACAAACAAAACTTGTCAAAGTTGTCTTGAAAGGTTTATTTTTCATTTTCTCTTCTGGCACATATCGTGTAAAATTTAAAAGCCATGTACAATCTTGTGAACATTTCTGCATCATTGGGACTATTATTTGTGTTTCACGAACCGAGGCTTTGTTCTTTTACCCTGGATTGCTTCTAAGGAAGACCACATGTACCTTTACCTGTGAAGAAATGCAATAAAACATATCATAACTCAAACTCAGACATATCATCGTGGACCTCTGTCCACAATCACTTTAAGTCATATGATTCAACTATCTCCCATAAATTGCACAATACACACTCTGGTTAATATTTGGGGCCAGGCAGAACATTCTGCTTTTCATGACGACCCTCAAAAAAAAGGAGGAAAAGCATGTTGATATGCGTCGTCTTCTCAAAACAAGGTAAATAAGTTGATTTTCTGGGCACCTCTAGGTTATTTTGCAATACAAATCATATACATGTATCATTCCTACTACATATTAATAAAGAAAACAAACTCTTCAATAAATCTGTCTTTTGCGTTTATTTTCTCTTCACATCGTGCTTATACTTGGTTGCAATTGTCAATATATTTGACACAATCAATAATGTATTAGTTGTTCAGGAGCCCATTGTAGTGTAGTTGGTCTCTTACTACGTATGTAACACTTGAGTACAAAAACCAGACTAGGTAAATTAGACTTTAATATACGGCGACTTTATTGTAAAGGTAACTCTTGTGTATTATAGTACAAGTATAACCAGCGGATATACAAGATCAGAACAGATATATAATACAGTGGGGCAACCCTACAGCATAGAGTTAAGCCCGTGAGCACAGGGTGGTCATGTCACGACAGTCCCAAACCTGACTGACTTCCAATGGAGAAGTAGCCGTCTTATATACAGCGCTGCATAGCCACGTGACCGTACTAGCAGCGCCACCTGTTAGATTTAGTTATGTAAAATGCTTATGTAACAACTACCGACGGTAACCGAAGGTGGTACCGGTACACTACCGTATAGATAACCGAACTAGAGGAGTCGGTGTATGTAACGAACCGACGACACTAGTTAGATGAATAAAACAGTTATTAAACACAATAGAACCGTGTTGTCTTACATCATACAACATACGATAGATATACAACAATAACAGTTAGACTTATAGTCAACCCGTTACACTACCCCCCTTAAGAATGTAGGAAGGGTTGGTTTTATAATAATAATACCTCTTGGATACATTATATACCACGTATATCTATTTATCAACAAGTAACATTTCTACTCATAGTAACAACAGGCATACATACATGAACAACCAAGTTAACATGTATATAACAGTTTATATCAACAGTATAGTCTTTGGTATCAAACCATAGTCCCGTAGGCACATGATATAAAAACTGTCCAACTGACAGTCCTAGACTAGTATCAGTTAATAGTAAAGGCACCAATAACCACCTTGGAAACTCAACACATCACCTACTACATTCAGCAATGGTGCGAATCCGTGTGGAGTTAGTGTCCTTATATATAAATAATAGAACTATAATAGTTCTCACTTCCTTTGGCGAAGAAAAGTTTTATAATTGGAACTATAGTAGTTCCCACTTCCTTTGGCGTAGAAAAGTTTATATATAAGTAGTATAGTATGTATCGGAACGGGACTATAGTTAAGTACTGTTTATTACTCAATCGACCTGCAGCCAATCAGAGGCCTCCATTTGGTCACGTGACCGGAAGTGACCTACTTAGGGGATTAGTGGTGCATTCTGGGTGACCTACTTAGAAGCTCTCAGCCAATCAGAGGCCGGCATTCTGGTAACCATGGTAACGTGACCTACTTACGTCACGTGACCTACTTAGGCTCAGCCAATCAGAAGCCGGCATTCTGGTAACTAGGGTAACGTGACCTACTTAGGGTTTGTTTGTAAACAACACCACGTGGCTCTCTTGTTTGTAAACAACACCACGTGACACGTGACTGTTTGTAAACAAACAATTCGACTTAGTCTGACATTTTCAGCTGTCGCATGCTGACCTGCTGCTATCATAAGAGAAACAAAAGCCCTAATCACGCTTTTCAGCTGGATCCTTCCACCCACCAGACATGGATCCAGATGGGAGGGTGGTTTAAAATTAATCCGTGTACCGACTGTCATACAATAGTGTAATTAGTTGAACACGTGTTACCTGTATAAAGGATTAGCAGGTCATGGGCTTAGAGTGTGTATAGAAAAACAACTACAGGTAGCGTGAACAAAGCGACCCCCTCCCTTTCTGTCACTCTGTCTGTGACTAGAGGGCGCGCGTGTGGTAAGCGGCTTAAATCTAAAGAAAAAAAATCACCCTCTCCTGTCATCAGCAGTCAGCTGGCCGGCGGCTGGAAAATGCGATTAGAGGGCTGATGAGCGCGGTTTTTTATATTCAATATATTAGAAGTGTGCTTTGTTGCTTATATAGTTCATTATGCGTTTAAAATGTTCGCGAGTATCGTAGAAATGTACAAAAATCCTATTGTGGCGCCATCTGACGAAAAGAGCGGAGAACTATACTAGGGTATGGCGAGCTAGACTAGAGCATGTAATCACCAGGCGGCAGAGTGGTCAAAAGGCAATCTCGTAGTAGTAGGTCTACTTGGATCTTGAGTAGCCACCCTTGTGGTTGCAATTACCTAGACTAGTTGACCCTGCCAGCCTGGTCAAGTGAAATTAGTAAGGAGACCGCACATTAACGCGCTCCACAGTCTTTAGACAGTTAAGACTATAGTACCGTAGATTCTACTGTGTACTCACACTAACTATTTACAGTGCTACATATTCATACCCGTGTTCTAAGTGTTTTTTTAGAAAAAAGCGATCTACTCACCCATTTTTTTTAGACAAACTCCTATTAGCAGGTAACCCCTGTATAAACCATACTGCAAAGATCTGCTACTTCGAGCGTCTGCCTCGTGACTGATAGTGTACAACAAGATGAAGTGGGCAGAGGTGAAGTACTGCTCCAAGAAAAATTGAGGCTCTTTATATAGCTGAGAGAGCGGCTAATCCGGATGTTCTAAGCTTGTTTTCACCTAGAGCCCCACCCTCTTCCAGAGAGGAATCAAATTGCTTTTCACCTGGACCCTTCCACCCCTCATCCATCAGCATGAAAAGAGGGATAACAAGTGTAACGTGCGCTACATGTATATGGGATTATAGCTGGTGAAGAGATAAAGCCAGGTCAACTGTGTATACAAAGACTACAGGAGGTGATTAACGACAGGTGTGACGCGCCAGCCCGTGGACGGATTATCTTCTAAGCTGACGCTTATTCAACTAGCCAGCTGCCGTCCGCTCCACTCACCACGGCAAGAGGAGGTGCTTTTGTTTTACACTTAAGTCGCTTACCACATGTACTCGTCTCTACCTCACAGACAGACACCCTCTCGCTTGCTTCACGACCCCTGTAGCTTTTTTTGTATACACACTCTAATCTCATAACCCCCTGATCCGTTATACAGGTAACGGGTATTCTCTTTTAAATAGCTGCCAGTCAGCCTGCGGCAGCTGAAAACGACGGTAAGTAGCTTAGCTCTAGAAGCAAGAAGGCGTATATAAGGAGGCTGACACGTGTATAGGCGCCTTATAAGTCGGCAGGGGGTAAATACTAGTGAAAAAGGAAGGCAGGTGTGCAGGTAGCTTTCTAACAGACACGTGTGTGCACTAAGCTGCTTAAGTCTAAACCCACCTGCAGTAGTCAGGTAGCATGTGAAAACTTACTTAACAGATCTCTTAATTGAGTAGAGACTCTGTACTGAGAGAGTCTTTTCAGCCGTTTAAGAGGATTATCTAGGACAGGGTACATAAGGAGTGAAACGACGCTCTCACCCATCACACTTTCTCGACCCGCCCTTCATCATCGTAGCATCGTCCACTCTACGCTCGCTCAGAATGTTATGATGGTTAGTTCTGCTATTTTCAGCTACTTTTCTTATCGAAGTGTTGACGCTACAGAGCATCGAAACTCTCTCCAAATGAGTCCAAGAAAGAAAAAGCAACTTCCACTTGAAGCAGGAAGAGAAACAGTGCCCTATGATGCATGTGAGGTAAAGAAACATTGGAAGGACGTCACCAAGGAGCAATGGATAGAAGCATGCTTCAACTTCATCGGAACGGAAGTAGTTTCATTTGGACAGAGGGAGAAGATTTTGTTGGAGCTATTTTTCTTAGCTCCGTATACTTGGCCTGACTGTGGTGAAATTCCTTCAGGTATTTGTTCAGTCTTCGCCATAGAAGTTATCAGGTCTTTGAAGGAGCTTCGATATATGCAAGGCACTCACGAGGAGATTGTTCAGAAAATGACGGAATTCGAAACAGGAGAAGACACAATATGGTGCGAGGAGACGACATATACGGACGATGATCTGGAGTACATCATTTGTAGCCCGTTGGAACATTATGTTAAAGACTTTGAGGACATGCTAGACAGCACTGAGATGAACCCGAAAGAGAGATCCCTTACTGCACAGAAAGAGGCCAAAGCTGTGTTGGAAAAGCTCAAGTTTGGTCAAGGATTCACTCTTCAAAGCAGCTGTGTGAGTGTGATAAAAGGCCTTGTGTTGAAACATCCAGACATGAAGTTTTCGCGTGCTGTCGACACACTTCCTTTGCCTGAACTGATGATGAACATGATCGATCCCATCGTACCAACATGTTTCGACTCTGCCAATTGTCCCATGTATAAAATGGTTTCAAGTTTTGCCCGTGGCCGATGGCTAAACGATCCACTGAAGTCAGAAAACCTCCTTGATTTAATCAACTGACTAAATGTATTTTCTCATACTAGTATTAGTAGCATTAGTAATAGCAGCTACTCAGTCTCGTGCAGCACAAGCAGCAGCATCTGTCAGCAGCATCCGTGACATCGTCAGCAGCAGCAGCAGCTGCACGAGCAGCACAAGCAGCAGCATCTGTCAACAGCATCCGTGACATCGTCAGCAACTGCAGCAGCTGCACGAGCAGCACAAGCAGCAGCAGCTGTCAGCAGCTGCAGCAGCTGCACGAGCAGCACAAGCAGCAGCACCAACAGCAGCAGCAACAGCAAATCAGCAGCAGCAGCAGCAGCAGCAGCAGCAGCGGCGGTGTGGACCACTAAATTCGAGATGGCGACATGTCTGTTTCTTAGAATCGACATTCGACATGAGGCCTAGTGACATTTGACATGAAGCTTGAAAAACATAGTGACAGGTGACATGAGCAATTCTTAAAATCGACATGAGATATGAGCATAATTAAGCGACATCGACATGTGCCATGGCTATTTTTTTTTAAGACAAACGCCATAGACTCCTCATTCAAACCCCCACTAGTAGTGCTCTATAAGCGCAAGCTTTGCCTTAAGAGAGCTGTGGCTGTGAACCCTCTCCTCCCCCCCGTACACACAGGTAAATATCAGAGTCAGCCAATGTCGCCAATACTACTCTCATACAAGGGTCAGGCACTGCTGGACTATAATAGATGGGTCAAGGACCATTCTACTGAGGGTCAGGCTAGGCTGGACATTCAATAACAGGCTGGACTTTGGCAAACTTGCTTGAAAGTCTGGCCAGCAAGAGTCCGTTGAAGGACTATACGGTAAAAAGGCTGCTGTTACAGTCAAGATACTCATATTTCAAGCCCAGAAAACTGTAATTAGCTTTCCAAGTTGTTTATTTAACAATATCCTGGCCTAGCAAGAAGCTGTCAGATGACATCTAAGAAAAATGGGGCTGTTAATTGATCAAGAGAGCTACATTGTTACAGAGTCCTATTCCTCTTTTGAGGTGGGACCAAATTTGAAAAAAGAATAAACTCAAAAAAAAAGCCTTAAGATTGAAACAGTTGTAGATGACAAATTTAATGAGGAAGTCGTATTAATTAGTTTACAAATAGCCGCTGCACGAGCAGCACAAGCAGCTCGTGCAGCTGCTGCAGCTGACACTAGTGTCAGCTGCTGCTTGTGCTGCTCGTGCAGCTGCTGCAGCTGACACTAGTGTCAGCTGCTGCTTGTGCTGCTCGTGCTGGCCAGACTTTCAAGCAAGTTTGCCAAAGTCCAGCCTGTTATTGAATGTCCAGCCTAGCCTGACCCTCAGTAGAATGGTCCTTGACCCATCTATTATAGTCCAGCAGTGCCTGACCCTTGTATGAGAGTAGTATTGGCGACATTGGCTGACTCTGATATTTACCTGTGTGTACGGGGGGAGGAGAGGGTTCACAGCCACAGCTCTCTTAAGGCAAAGCTTGCGCTTATAGAGCACTACTAGTGGGGGTTTGAATGAGGAGTCTATGGCGTTTGTCTTAAAAAAAAATAGCCATGGCACATGTCGATGTCGCTTAATTATGCTCATATCTCATGTCGATTTTAAGAATTGCTCATGTCACCTGTCACTATGTTTTTCAAGCTTCATGTCAAATGTCACTAGGCCTCATGTCGAATGTCGATTCTAAGAAACAGACATGTCGCCATCTCGAATTTAGTGGTCCACACCGCCGCTGCTGCTGCTGCTGCTGCTGCTGCTGCTGATTTGCTGTTGCTGCTGCTGTTGGTGCTGCTGCTTGTGCTGCTCGTGCAGCTGCTGCAGCTGCTGACAGCTGCTGCTGCTTGTGCTGCTCGTGCAGCTGCTGCAGTTGCTGACGATGTCACGGATGCTGTTGACAGATGCTGCTGCTTGTGCTGCTCGTGCAGCTGCTGCTGCTGCTGACGATGTCACGGATGCTGCTGACAGATGCTGCTGCTTGTGCTGCACGAGACTGAGTAGCTGCTATTACTAATGCTACTAATACTAGTATGAGAAAATACATTTAGTCAGTTGATTAAATCAAGGAGGTTTTCTGACTTCAGTGGATCGTTTAGCCATCGGCCACGGGCAAAACTTGAAACCATTTTATACATGGGACAATTGGCAGAGTCGAAACATGTTGGTACGATGGGATCGATCATGTTCATCATCAGTTCAGGCAAAGGAAGTGTGTCGACAGCACGCGAAAACTTCATGTCTGGATGTTTCAACACAAGGCCTTTTATCACACTCACACAGCTGCTTTGAAGAGTGAATCCTTGACCAAACTTGAGCTTTTCCAACACAGCTTTGGCCTCTTTCTGTGCAGTAAGGGATCTCTCTTTCGGGTTCATCTCAGTGCTGTCTAGCATGTCCTCAAAGTCTTTAACATAATGTTCCAACGGGCTACAAATGATGTACTCCAGATCATCGTCCGTATATGTCGTCTCCTCGCACCATATTGTGTCTTCTCCTGTTTCGAATTCCGTCATTTTCTGAACAATCTCCTCGTGAGTGCCTTGCATATATCGAAGCTCCTTCAAAGACCTGATAACTTCTATGGCGAAGACTGAACAAATACCTGAAGGAATTTCACCACAGTCAGGCCAAGTATACGGAGCTAAGAAAAATAGCTCCAACAAAATCTTCTCCCTCTGTCCAAATGAAACTACTTCCGTTCCGATGAAGTTGAAGCATGCTTCTATCCATTGCTCCTTGGTGACGTCCTTCCAATGTTTCTTTACCTCACATGCATCATAGGGCACTGTTTCTCTTCCTGCTTCAAGTGGAAGTTGCTTTTTCTTTCTTGGACTCATTTGGAGAGAGTTTCGATGCTCTGTAGCGTCAACACTTCGATAAGAAAAGTAGCTGAAAATAGCAGAACTAACCATCATAACATTCTGAGCGAGCGTAGAGTGGACGATGCTACGATGATGAAGGGCGGGTCGAGAAAGTGTGATGGGTGAGAGCGTCGTTTCACTCCTTATGTACCCTGTCCTAGATAATCCTCTTAAACGGCTGAAAAGACTCTCTCAGTACAGAGTCTCTACTCAATTAAGAGATCTGTTAAGTAAGTTTTCACATGCTACCTGACTACTGCAGGTGGGTTTAGACTTAAGCAGCTTAGTGCACACACGTGTCTGTTAGAAAGCTACCTGCACACCTGCCTTCCTTTTTCACTAGTATTTACCCCCTGCCGACTTATAAGGCGCCTATACACGTGTCAGCCTCCTTATATACGCCTTCTTGCTTCTAGAGCTAAGCTACTTACCGTCGTTTTCAGCTGCCGCAGGCTGACTGGCAGCTATTTAAAAGAGAATACCCGTTACCTGTATAACGGATCAGGGGGTTATGAGATTAGAGTGTGTATACAAAAAAAGCTACAGGGGTCGTGAAGCAAGCGAGAGGGTGTCTGTCTGTGAGGTAGAGACGAGTACATGTGGTAAGCGACTTAAGTGTAAAACAAAAGCACCTCCTCTTGCCGTGGTGAGTGGAGCGGACGGCAGCTGGCTAGTTGAATAAGCGTCAGCTTAGAAGATAATCCGTCCACGGGCTGGCGCGTCACACCTGTCGTTAATCACCTCCTGTAGTCTTTGTATACACAGTTGACCTGGCTTTATCTCTTCACCAGCTATAATCCCATATACATGTAGCGCACGTTACACTTGTTATCCCTCTTTTCATGCTGATGGATGAGGGGTGGAAGGGTCCAGGTGAAAAGCAATTTGATTCCTCTCTGGAAGAGGGTGGGGCTCTAGGTGAAAACAAGCTTAGAACATCCGGATTAGCCGCTCTCTCAGCTATATAAAGAGCCTCAATTTTTCTTGGAACAGTACTTCACCTCTGCCCACTTCGTCTTGTTGTACACTATCAGTCACGAGGCAGACGCTCGAAGTAGCAGATCTTTGCAGTATGGTTTATACAGGGGTTACCTGCTAATAGGAGTTTGTCTAAAAAAAATGGGTGAGTAGATCGCTTTTTTCTAAAAAAACACTTAGAACACGGGTATGAATATGTAGCACTGTAAATAGTTAGTGTGAGTACACAGTAGAATCTACGGTACTATAGTCTTAACTGTCTAAAGACTGTGGAGCGCGTTAATGTGCGGTCTCCTTACTAATTTCACTTGACCAGGCTGGCAGGGTCAACTAGTCTAGGTAATTGCAACCACAAGGGTGGCTACTCAAGATCCAAGTAGACCTACTACTACGAGATTGTCTTTTGACCACTCTGCCGCCTGGTGATTACATGCTCTAGTCTAGCTCGCCATACCCTAGTATAGTTCTCCGCTCTTTTCGTCAGATGGCGCCACAATAGGATTTTTGTACATTTCTACGATACTCGCGAACATTTTAAACGCATAATGAACTATATAAGCAACAAAGCACACTTCTAATATATTGAATATAAAAAACCGCGCTCATCATCCCTCTAATCGCATTTTCCAGCCGCCGGCCAGCTGACTGCTGACGACAGGAGAGGGTGATTTTTTTCTTTAGATTTAAGCCGCTTACCACACGCGCGCCCTCTAGTCACAGACAGAGTGACAGAAAGGGAGGGGGTCGCTTTGTTCACGCTACCTGTAGTTGTTTTTCTATACACACTCTAAGCCCATGACCTGCTAATCCTTTATACAGGTAACACGTGTTCAACTAATTACACTATTGTATGACAGTCGGTACACGGATTAATTTTAAACCACCCTCCCATCTGGATCCATGTCTGGTGGGTGGAAGGATCCAGCTGAAAAGCGTGATTAGGGCTTTTGTTTCTCTTATGATAGCAGCAGGTCAGCATGCGACAGCTGAAAATGTCAGACTAAGTCGAATTGTTTGTTTACAAACAGTCACGTGTCACGTGGTGTTGTTTACAAACAAGAGAGCCACGTGGTGTTGTTTACAAACAAACCCTAAGTAGGTCACGTTACCCTAGTTACCAGAATGCCGGCTTCTGATTGGCTGAGCCTAAGTAGGTCACGTGACGTAAGTAGGTCACGTTACCATGGTTACCAGAATGCCGGCCTCTGATTGGCTGAGAGCTTCTAAGTAGGTCACCCAGAATGCACCACTAATCCCCTAAGTAGGTCACTTCCGGTCACGTGACCAAATGGAGGCCTCTGATTGGCTGCAGGTCGATTGAGTAATAAACAGTACTTAACTATAGTCCCGTTCCGATACATACTATACTACTTATATAAAAATCCATAGTAGCGTATCCTAAATAAGTTGGGATAGATCGTCATCCTTATTAGGGGCGGTACTCCAGTACCTAGCAGTTTATGGTGGTAGAGATGGATAGAGTCCAGCACCGGTATAGTGCTTCCATCTCTTGTGAAATATAAATATAAAAAGGTAGGTCCGTGCCTCCCTATAAATAAGTATCACAGGAGGATGATCCATATAATAGTTTATAGGTCACACAGTAATATAGTGACCACAGGATCAGGAGCCCTGGATAGTAGTAGAGCACCGACGGTTGTGGCTTAGGTGTAAACCACGGTTTGAAGACATCAGGCTGCTTCCAGTTTGGTGGCAGTAGAGACTACGTTAAGTCACGACAGCACCGTCGGTCTGCTTCGGTTGTCCAGGGGCGTGTAGCTGCGTCGATGGTTTAGTTTTACCTCCGAGGGGCGGAACAGTGCACCCCAGAGGGCCTGACAGGGGACCATCCTTAGGTGTCCATAGGGACACCGCCGGATGGCTTTCCTTCCCCATCAGGACTTCCTCCAGGAGGGGCCTCCGTGGTGCAAACCACAGCAGCCTCCACCTGGAGAGGAAGGGCTCCACCTGGAGCTACCGAGAGGGTACTCGGCGCCACAGTAGGCTCCCCGCCGCTGACCACCCGGGTAGAGTGTGCCATGAAAGAGAATGGCATCTCATACCTAGGTGGGTGTACTGACAGTACTGGGGTCACAGGAGGAGCAGGCCTTGCGGCAAGCCCCAACCTGGACTGGAGATCTGGAAAACCAGTTCTCTCCCACTCTGTCAGCTTCAGCCCAAATTGTCGGAAGAACTTGGCGTCACAAGTTGTCAACCTTGATTCAAGCTGCTCGATCGTAGCCCTCCAGAGGGCATGATCTTGCTCCAGATTCGCCTCACGCTCGGCAAGGACTCTGGTGCGTTCAGCGACCCAAGCTTTTCCTTCCCGGATAGCCTGTTCTCTGAGCAACTTGTACTGCTCAAAGTAGGACTTCTCCAAGAAAGAAACCTGAAACTGGAGTAGCTTACTTGCGTTTTCAGCCATTTTCGCCTTGTAGCACTCAAATCCGGGGACTAGAGTGTCAGAGAATCCAGTGTCATAAGCAGGTCCGTCTCCAGGCAACACAGGTAACCCTGCTAGCCCTTCGTCAACAGCCCTGTGCTCAGGTACTGGAGTCACCTCGTCATCCCTTGCGGGGTCAGAGGTTGCTCCGTGCTGTGGTGGAGCAGTCGGCTGGGCTGACGCCCCATCCGGCTGTTGTACCTCTACCTGTTCAGCGTCACTGACAGGTGAGATACCCTCCTGTGTAGCCAAAGCTTTCTTTTGCTTCTGGCTCCACTTGTACTGCTTGACATAGTCAGCAGCAACCTGACCCGCCTGCTCGTCACCCAAAGAGTTCTGAACAATAGCCAGTGCATCACCCAGTTTCTGTCTTTCCTGCCGGGGCAGTTGGTCAGCAACCGGGGGCAATGCAATCGAAGATACCGTGACGGTACCGACGGTTTGGCTACGGTCGACCTCAGATGTTACCGTGGCGGTGGCGACACGTTTCTTCGCAGGTTCACTGCGGGAACGGTCACGCCCACCTTTGGTATCATCCTTGGATGACTGGCGGCCCCTTTTCAGATCTTTCTTCTTAGGAGGGGTATCCTTTTTGACAGTGGGCATCGGAATTTCTGTATCTGGCCCGAGATCGGTTTGTTCGCACTTGGCGCCCTTACACAATCTCTCCCAGTCAGCTTCCGTGAGGTAATTCCACTGTTTAAGTTTGTTGGTACGCCACTTATACTGTAGATTTCCTACACGTTTGTGGCACCCCCAAACCTTCAGTGCTGCCTCAACTCCACGACTAATAGTGCGCTTGTGAACGCCCTTATTGTCGCAAAGATGCCTTACCAAACCAGCCCTCCGTTGGCAACGGAATAGCTCGCCGTCACTGTACTCAGGGCAGGAGGTCGAAGAACTCCCACTCACACAGTACAAGTAGGGACGCACATTCATGTGCTTTTCTACTAAATAACGGGCAAACTTGAACAGGTCTGGCCACCGTTTTGCGGCTGTCGCAGTCCCTTTCAGGCGCTGACAGCGAACATACGGGCAGGGATCCCCTGGCACGTAGTTCTTCCAAGCATATTTCAGCTTGGAGCGGCACGACTTGTGGATGTTAGGTTTATTCCCGTCCAACACTGCCCTGAGGTACACGAGGTACCAGTCAATGGGGTGGGAGTCACCTGTCAACCAGTCTTCGTCATCCGAACCCTCGGTCGTGTGAGGTGCAGGAAGAGCCATTTTGCCATTTTCCTGAACTAAGTCAGAAAGGCTCAGGTTCTTCCGGTCATCATCACGGAGACACAAGTTCAGACGAACATGCGCTGCCTTGGCGCGGAGGCGGCGATTGGCCCTGCTCTCTGCGACAGACCATCCTTCGGCTTCCGCCTTGGATACTCTATCAGCAATAGCTTTGAGCCTTTCTGCCTCAGTCGGTGCGACCTCTTCGGTAGCAGGAGTTTCAGGGGAAGATACAATCCTCCTCTTAGGCCTCCGCTTCCGTTTGGTCTTGACACGAACCGTGGACCCGTCTAATGAATCACCATCAGGGACCGTCGGTTCTTTTGCCACTACACCGGCGGGTTTCGGAGAAGATCCCCCAGCAGGGTTCTTCTCCTGGTTGGTATTACTACCACCCAGACCAGGTTCTGTTTTCGGAACAACATCACCCGACCCCTCAGGGTTAGGTTCTGCTGGTACCGAAGCCGAGCCTTGACCGACGGTTGGAGCACTGGTAGTGTCCATTTCCGTGTCAGACTCGAGAACTCGGTCTTCCCCGTCGGAGGCTTCAGCCTTCTCCGGGGCCGTGCATTTGCCATCTACACGGGCTGCCATACCGTTAGCTCAGGCGTAGGTGAACCTCACGGTTCACTCACCCGAGCCTTTAGTAGGACAGCAAGCAAACAATAGTGTAGGTACTGCCGGGCAGACCTAGGCACCACTGATCAACACGTTACCCTACGGGCAAACGTGCTGATCTGAAGAAGCCTGGCTGCCTGTGGGGCTTATATACCCCACCCGTCCCCCGTGACCCCGCCCCTTGACCGGCTTCTCAGCCAATCAGGGGTCGCGTCTCCAAGACGCGCCGAGGTGACCCAATTTCTCACGGCTCATTTGGCGGGAGAAACCGATCAGGTGACGCGGGCAGCGCCCTTCCCACGCCTGGCATATCCGACGGTGGGAACACTCACTGTTGTTTACAATTTTCGTGGCGGAGCCACCGGAAAACCCGGGAATGATGTACCGGCGTTAGAGGACATACACAGCAGCGTGTTACTAAGCAATATGTGGTCAAAACTAATCCCATACTTAGAATTAATCGGCAAAGCCAGCCACCCGCCCTGAACACGTGCTTTTCTACCTCCAACGGATAACCACACCGGATAACCCGTCTCTTCTCGTTGTGTTTTGGTGATCGAGTACCGGGCCAATGACCACCGGCCCAGTACGGAACTGTCCATGGAAATTTAATCAAGCCAGCAGCTAAATGTCGTCAACAAGGTAAGAAAAAAATGTTTACACAATTTTATCTCGCTCTCTGACACGTGTACTCCTCCGTAGACCCTGTACCGGTATGTCCAGCAATGATGACACCGGAGGTATCACCCTGCTTTGTTTACCGGTGTCTACGGTTAGTCCTTTACGCACAGCTGACCCTTTTTTACGAGGCCTACCGCGCTTGGGCTTGGTAACACACGACTGTGGTTCAATCGGTAATTTCCTAGGACGACCCCTTCGGCGTGCTACCGTCGGTACCGACGGTATGACCGTTGGTCCTGCCTTCGGTATCTTCGGTAGCTTAGGGTCGGTTGGTGCTGGTACTCGACCAGCACCGAGGGAATCTTCACCGTCATCTATATATGGAACTCCATACCAAGGTCGGAGTCTAGCCACATGTGATTTAGTGAGAGTCCCTTTTTGCAACCGTATTACTACAGTAGTTTCACTCACCACCATAGTAACCGTATGCGGACCATCCCAGGAGTACAGGGTCTTGACTTTGGAATTCGGTGTGCTAAATCTCGCGACCTTATCCCCCACCTTGAATTGGCGGAGTTTAAGGCCCGTGTCATAGCCCACTTTCTGCAAACTAGCAGATTTTTCCAAGTTGTCCCTTACTACTCCATAGGACTCGCGTAATGATTGTCGAAGTGATTCAACAAACATCACTGTGCAGGGTTGCTCGAGCTGGTGTCCCTGCACTCCATAGACCATGTCACTAGGCATGACTATGTCTTCACCCATTACGAGCATATTAGGCGTACAGCCCGTCGACGCATGTTCGGTAGCATTGTAAGCATGGGAGATATAGCGAGCGTGCTCATCCCAATCATCCCGGTGCTCATTAACCATTGTCGTGAGACATTGGATCAACGTCCGATTGAAACGTTCCACCATACCATCCGATTGAGGTCGGTAGGGGTTCGTATGCGTCTTGCAGATGTGTATTTTACTACACAGTTCTGCCCACAGTCGAGATTCAAACTCGCGACCCTGGTCGGAGTGAAGCATTAAAGGACCTCCCCACGTGAGGATCCAATTCTCGAAAAGTGCTTCTGCGCAGGTAACAGCTGTATGATTTACCATTGGATATACTTGGACATACTTGGTATAGTAGTCCTGTACCACCATCATACAGGTATTCCCACGGGGGGTCGTGTTGAAACCACTAATGATATCAACAGCGATCCGGGCAAATCGAACACCGAATAGCTCTTGACTTAGAGGTAGTTTACCAATACCAGGCCCAGGCTTTGATAAACAGCATTGGGGACATTGTTTCACCCAACGCCGTATGTCCAAAGTCATACCAGGCCAGTAATATCTACTCTTAATCTTTGCCTCAGTTCGTTGTCTGCCAAAGTGTGCTGAAGTTCGGTGGCCATGACAGTAATTGAGCAACTGTAGTCTGAGTGACAAAGGCACTACAGACTGAGCTGTTCTCTTCCTGCCAGGTTGCACCCTCCAGCGGCACAATACACTGTTCCGTATAAAAAGATTATCCCACTGAGCTAACAGTTGTCTAACTTCTTTACATTCCAGCGAAAGTGCGGGGCGAACAGGCTTGGACAGGCCCAACAACTTCAAGGAGTACACCCTCGAAATAGCCGGATCTGCAAGCTGCTCATCCTTCAAGTGATTTAACGTCCAGTTAGGAACTTTCGCACCCACAGACGCAATAACTGCATTGTGAGACCCACAGTCTCGGCAGTCTACACGGTGACAGTTCCGGATAGGATAGCGGGACAAGCTGTCCGCATTCACATGATCTACTCCACTCCTGTGTATGATATGCTCATTTGTCATGCCAAACTCAGAGAGGTGGTTCAACCATCTACCCATCATCCCCTCAGCGTCCTTGAAGTTAAGGAGCCACTGCAGAGATGAATGATCCGTCCGTATGAGATAATTCCCACCATATAGGAAATGTCTGTACTTTTTTGTGTAAACCACCACTGCCAAGAGTTCACGCTTGGTTGTGCAGTAGTTACGTTGTGTTTTGCTTAGACTGTTGGATGAAAATGCCAGCGGCACTTCTCGTCCATCCTGGATCTGCGACAAGGCAGCACCAATACTTGTATTAGAAGCATCAGTGTCCAAGATGAACTTACCAACAGGTGCAGGGTAGTGCAAAACAGGTGTTTCTAAGAAGAGTCTCTTTAACTCACTGAAAGACTGTTCTGCGGCTGGAGACCAGACTATTTTAGCCTCAGCCTTCTTCTCTCCAATCATCAGCTCTTGTAAGGGAGCTGCGACTCTCGAGAATCCAGGTATAAAATCTCTGTAGTATGAACAAAACCCGATGAAAGAGCGTATCTCCTTCGTGTCCATCGGACGAGGCCAGTTCTGTACCACTTCGATCTTATGAGGATCAGCCATGATGCCATGTTCAGAAACAATTCTACCTAGGTATTCAACTGATTTCCTAAAAAGTTTGCACTTTGAAGGTTTCAATTTCAGACCATATGATAAGATGCGTTTCAGCACAGCTTGGAGGTTCTGTAGAGTTTCCTCCACAGAACCACCGAAGACGATGATGTCCTCCAAGTATACTAGGCACTTCTTCCAAAGTAAACCCCGTAACATGGTTTCCATCATTGCCTCGAAGGTTGCCGGGGCATTGCATAGCCCAAATGGCATGACGTTGAACTCAAATAGTCCCATATGGGTAGAAAATGCGGTTTTTTCTCGGTCCCGGGGGTCCATGCCGATCTGCCAATAACCAGATTGTAAATCTAGTGTACAGAACCATTTCGCCCCACCCAGAGATTCCACACATTCATCTATCCGAGGTAGAGGATATGCATTCTTCCTAGTGAGTCCGTTCAACTTCCTATAGTCGATGCAAAATCGACAGGAACCATCCTTCTTGGTGACCATCACCACAGGACTTGACCATGGACTCTCACTAGGTTGAATCACATCTTCATCCAACATCTTTTCTACCTCAGCCTCCATAGCACTTTTTTTAGCCATGGGTAACCGATGGTAGGGGATTCTACTGGGAAGCGCGTCCCCAGTGTCAACCCGGTGTTGTACCGTATTGGTACGCCCTAGAGGATCTCCTGGTTGCGCAAAGGCGTCAGATAACTCTGACAGCTCATGTGCCACCATTTCGCTCTCTAGGGTTGTGAGGTGTGACTCACACAACAGGGACCTTAAATGTTTCGGTAGGTTGGATTTAGCTAGAGCCTCTTCGTGGGAAGAGTCTCCCGCCACCACACCTACTTCCACAAAGTCCGTAGTTAGTGAGTCTACCCCATATGCTCGCGTAGTGTTACCAATAGGCGTCCCTTTTCGTAGAGTGATTTCTCTACTACTCGAGTTACAAATCGGTATCACCCCCCAACGAGCGTTGGCCAGGTAAGTATGATAGCCAGCAAGACCTAACTCAGAGAGCTTTTGATCTTCTGGTTCAAACATTCCCGGCCGTTTGGCCTGCACTCCCACGCAGCTGACTAGGACATCTGATACATGTCCTGCTGCCAACTTTGTGTCTTGTGCCACTGACGCCACAGAAGAACCATTCCTTAAAACGCACTGTACAGATTGTTTATAAGGATGTTTAATCTGAAGTCGGCCTGTTGCGGTGTTCATTGTTACCCCGTAAAGAGCAGCAAAGTCCATCCCCAGTATGCCATCATCAGTGATGTCGGTGATGGTTGGACATATCCAGTATGTCTTGCCATCGACCAACATAGGTTTTACAGTTCTGCCATAAGTCTGCATACTATCTCCCGTAGCAGTCCGAGCCTTTACTCCCGGTAGCGGAGCTTCGGGCTGGTTGCAAAGACGGGCCATGAATTTACGATCGACCAAGGTGTGAGATGCACCCGTGTCGACCAAAAATTCACCACGCGTCCCGGAAATAACCAGACTCAGGTACCAACGCTGTCCCCGTAAAGGGACACACTCAGAGGTCAGCATCGGGCTTCCCCCTCCATCCATAGCAACCCCTTTTGTCAGGAGATAATCCCAACACGGGTCGCTCGGGGAGTCTTGAATCACACTGCTCTGGGCAATTGATTCTAACCAAGACTCCTCTAAGCCAGCGACTACAGAATCCTCCGGATTCCGTTCGTCCTTGCCAGCCCCGCCTTGCCAGACGCTTACAGGTTGTACAGACCCTTCTGCCTCTGCGCGGCCTTGGTTCATGGAAGAGTTAACACCGTCTACTAATCCCTTACAGGCATGGCTAACTGTGGGGGTGCCATCCTTGCCAAGAGGATGGGCCCCATTCAGTTTTCCGTCTCCTTTTCAGTTTTAGCAGCGACGGGTGCAGGGGCTTTGCATTCGCTAGCCCAATGACCCATCTTTTGACAGCGTCTACATGGCTGAGGTTTCGTGTCCTTTTTCTTCTTTTTCCTTCTCTTTCCAGATCCAGAATCAGAAGTGGACGCAGAGCTCTTTTCCAAGTGCTTCCGCAACAAACCCTCAATCATCTTTTCCATGTCCCTGTCAGGCATTACTGCCGCCACCTCCTCGGAGGCGGGCTGTTTTTTCTTAGGTGGTTTTGTGGCGGCCTCTACCACCTGAGCTCCTTTCGGGGCTACAGATGGAGCTGCCGACACTCCTCCACTAGGAAAAACAGCCTGTTTGGTGTCATACACATCTGCATGGTCGAAAAGGTCAGCTAGAGATAAGTCCGGCTGCCATTTCTCCCGCAGATATGCCTGGAGATTGGTGTCTCTGACTCCATTGACAAACCTGGAGGTTAACTCCTGGATGACAGTGGGGGTGTCAGGTCTACATCCCTGATAACACTCGGATATCAGTTCCTGTAGAGCAAATCCGTAGGATCTCAGATGCTCGTCCTTGCGTTGGACACGTTTGAGCAGCTGAGTCCTTGGGTCATGCTCACCAATCTTCCCAATCGCCCATTCAGCTGTTTCTTCAAGTGAGCTCAATGTCTTGATCTTCACTCTCTCGAATGCCAAAAGGGCTGGTTCACCTGGCCCGTTGCAGAGTGCCTGCTTCAGAGCAACCAGCGCTTGCTGATTGTTCCAGCGATTGCTCTCCACAATAGCCTTGAACCGAACTTTGTACTTTCTCCAGGGTGGCGACCCTGTGAAAGGCGGAATATCGATGGCCTTTTGACGGGCTGCATCAGGATGTTTGATCTCCCCAAAGTTGAAAGGAGCATACCGTTCATCCAGTTCATCGATGTCCCGCGGGACGATGTCTGTCCCCAGCTTCTCAATAGCCGGGTTCCGGTCGTACTTAGCCCGCTGGACAGGAGTTAAGCCCTGTCTAGCTCTGGGTTTCGGTACTGGAACTGAGACCAAGGTCTGCTGTTGGTTCAACATCGTTGAACCAGTAGATGGGTGGGTGTACCCTGGAGGTGTTGCCGTGCCCCCAAAGGCGCCACCACAGACCGGAGTCTGTAGATAGCTAGCCCCCATCTGAGGTGTCATACCCGTTACCGTGGTGTGTACTAGCGGCGGGACACTTGAAGGTGTCACTGTCGTGTACACATTGGGTACGGGTATGACTGGAGGTACCACCGTGGTAGGTGGTGGTACTTGCTCCGACTTCGTCTTCAGGTCATGATTGACTTGCCTTAAGCTTGCGAGGTCTTGTCTGGCTAAGTGGAGCTGCGTGCTCAAATCCTTTCCCAAGGAATTTAAGCTTGCAACCTCACATTCGCCAGACACCCTCTGGTGCAAAAGTTTGTCAACCTCCACCTTGTGGGAAGCCATCTCGTTTTGGAGTTCCAGCAGGAACTTTTTCTTCTCATCAACCTCCCTTAGGAATAACTTCCTAGTTTGATTGATGGAAGCAAGTTCCTTCCGGGCTTCCGCGAGCTCATGCAACTCAGTTTTCCTGGTGGTGATACCCATGGCAGCTAGTAGGTCCCCATCCAGTGGTAAACTGGATGGCTCATCTACTGCTGGCGGATACCCCTTACCAGGAGCTTCTGTTGCCACATTAGTCTTCTTTGATAGCCCGCCACCCCCCATACCGTTCGGTGTAGGAGTGGCACCATCAGTGAAAACCGACGTGTCTGGATCCAATGAAGGATCTGCTACCGTCGGTGTAGAACCGAAGGCAGCTGGGCCGAGAGTTTTAGGCTCTCTACCCGGTATTTTCTGACCCTCAGGACAGAAAAGATTCGTGGAAAGGGAGTCCAACGATCTCCTGGAGCTTATATCAAAGGGTCCCGGGATTGGAGATTGCTCCCCATCCTCTCCTCTGGTAAAGGCTTCCACAAAAGGATCACCTATTGCTTCTTGGGAGAGGTCGTCACCGGGCACCTCCAAGGCTGCCCGGCTCTCCCCCCTATTGGATTTGCCTGTGAAGAAGCGTACATTCTGTACGGCTTCTTCACGTTCCTCAGCAGGGGTTTTAGTCCTGCCGCTGAACGAGCTGACAAAATCGTATAGGTAATCCATATACTGTAAGTCTATTTAATACCCTATCAATGGTCGGTTCGATCAAGTGGTCACGGCACCAATGTAGTTGGTCTCTTACTACGTATGTAACACTTGAGTACAAAAACCAGACAAGGTAAATTAGACTTTAATATACGGCGACTTTATTGTAAAGGTAACTCTTGTGTATTATAGTACAAGTATAACCAGCGGATATACAAGATCAGAACAGATATATAATACAGTGGGGCAACCCTACAGCATAGAGTTAAGCCCGTGAGCACAGGGTGGTCATGTCACGACAGTCCCAAACCTGACTGACTTCCAATGGAGAAGTAGCCGTCTTATATACAGCGCTGCATAGCCACGTGACCGTACTAGCAGCGCCACCTGTTAGATTTAGTTATGTAAAATGCTTATGTAACAACTACCGACGGTAACCGAAGGTGGTACCGGTACACTACCGTATAGATAACCGAACTAGAGGAGTCGGTGTATGTAACGAACCGACGACACTAGTTAGATGAATAAAACAGTTATTAAACACAATAGAACCGTGTTGTCTTACATCATACAACATACAATAGATATACAACAATAACAGTTAGACTTATAGTCAACCCGTTACACTAGTATTGTATTAAACGATTTGTTTAGGGTAAATACATGTATTGTATGTACATCTATACACATGTTTATAGCATATGCATATTTATATACTTCCCCAAATCTGCGGAAAAGCGGAAAGTAGCAGGTATTGAAATGTCAATTATGGGGATAGCAGCTGGATGATAATTAGTTGATAGGAATGTTGTTTTCATCCACAGTCAAGGAAGTGTTCCTGGACAGAGATTACAGTTGTAAGGACAGCCATCATCCACCTGAATATATAGAAATAAAGGAACAGGACATGAATTCTTTTTTGTCATGTGTATTTACATATACATACGACCAAATGTCACAGATCGTCCTGATTTGAACTTTTTTCCTTCTCTAATCAATAAAATGTTCCAAATGTCATATAAAGTTATCTTTTTGGTCTAGTATGGTCGGGCTTGGATAGATCTACGAGGGAAACCATGGTTTGACCTATGTCAGACCCTTATTTAGGGGACATGGGGGGCAAAAACACCCAAAAATGGACCTTTTTTGACAATAAAAAAAATAATTTGACATTATCCTGTAAGTACCCCTCTATAAATAGAGCTATCTGCACATATCTTTTTTTTGCCTGTTCCCCCATATGGTACGGAACATTTTAAGACCATTTAGGCCTATGTGATATGTTTGATAAATATTATGTATGATCAAAAGTGCTGGGGTAGTTTTGCATAGACACGACTGAGCCCAAACAAAACATGGCCCTGCCTAAATATAAATGTAGTATGAACATAGTAAAGCTGTTGCAGAAAAAGCGTAAATTATGTACCTATACAATAAAAAAAAAATTGTAAGTCTACCTCCAATACCATATCCTGTAGAGCCCATTGACCTTTGACCATGTTTCAGGGGTAGTTTGACCATAGACACGACTGAGCCCGAGTAGATACGACTGAGCCCTTTGATGAAAAGATACTAAGGGGACCTATTATGCACATCTCAAGTTATTTCTATTATAACTTAGAATGTATTATTCATATTTAAAAAGAAATTTCCTGGTAGTTTTGGCTTATCGATCAGAATACTTTGGTATACACCAGTTATCACAGTAGACACGACTGAGCCCTCCTTATAAACCTTTCAATCCATATAACATGCTCCAAACCATGTACAGTCAATTCCTACCTTACTGTAGCCATTCTAGTACAAAAACCCTATAAATTACTATAAGTGGACGGGATCCCTATAAAATGCACCATTTTTTATAGGGAATTATCCCTACACTTTATAAAGAGGGCTCAGTCGTGTCTATGCACCTACATATGACCCTGTACTGTAGATTTAATAATGATATTTAACCTACCCAAATATATGGTCTATAATCCCCAACAACTATACTATTTGTATTAAAAAAATTGAAATCCTATTCAAACATTTACTTTTGACCCCCCTGGCAGCTCAAATCCAGACGATTCATGACATTTGGTCATACACATGACAAAAAATATAGATATGTGATGAAAAAGATTTATTCATTAATTCTCGATAAATAAATATATCATTTACGATTAAGGATAAAAGAAAGTACCTGTCGTTGTATGTCATATCAATTGACATCATACTGTGATATATATGAAACTTATGAGAAGAAAGGGCCCTAGCATAAAAATATGGCTTGGTTCAGATAAACGGTTGATATCTATGTAGATGTTCCAGTGGATAGGATCACATTCCTTTTAAAATATGGAGATATTATAAAGACTTACCTCACAGAGGTCTGCACACTTCAGTGTTGTGATGTCTGTTCCATTCATCCCGTCAGGAGAGCCACAGCGGGGTCTGGTGTCAGTTGTGTTTTGCCAGTTCTGTGCCCAGGGTTTAGGTGGTTCTCCTGTTATGGACTTTATCATCCAGGATACCGAACAGTTACAGACAAAGGGGTTGCCATGGATGGCAAGTTTTCTCAAATTGGAAAATTTGTCAATGAATTCCTTACCATTTGAAAAAGATGTATAATTACAGTTCGCCAGGGAGATGACTTCTAGAGATGTTACATAAGCAAGACCATATGGTTCTATCTTGATATTCGGGTTATCACTAAGATCCAGTACTTTTAAGTTGTTGTTGAAGGTTCCAGAGTTGATGCTCAGTTCCGCCTTCATGTGTGAAGCAGTGAATTCTCTTAGATGCTTAAGATGATTCACTTCGTTATGCTTGACCTCTTTAATGTTGTTACCATCTACATGAAGTTCCTCAAGGCTTGCCATAGAGCAACCCTCTTTTGTTAAGAGATTTTCTAATGAATTACAACGTAGGTCAAGCACAGTTATGTTCTTAAGAATGCTGCAGGGCGCAGGCTTCATTTCCTCTATGATATTGTTCGCTAGGTTGAGAACCCTGAGGCCTGTGGCACTTTCAAGGAAACTCTTTGGCAATATTGTGAGGCGGTTGTGATTTAGGTAGAGTTTTGTTAAAAATGACAAACCACTAAAACGCTCATTCCCAAAGCTTGTGTCTGATAGATTATTTCTCCACAGAAAAAGACGTTTAAGGTTTGGTAAGCCAAAGAAAGCATCTTTAGAGATGAACTGCAGTTGGTTGTCTCTGAAGTCAATGACTTCTATGCTCCTGTAGGCAACAAACATCTCATCTTTGATTTCTGTCACACTTGTATTATGTATTGTAATCCGTGTAGTATTTGATTCAGGGAATATTGACATATTCTGAGGTATTTCTGTCACAGATTTCCCGGAACATGCCAAATGTGTTTCTGTCTCTGTCAGCTTGGTGAGTGAACAGCCATCAGCTACAGCACTTGTTGGGGTGGGTAGTTCAGTGTGATTCCATGCAGTGCATATTTCACCACCGGGTCGGGCAGTTGTTGTTGTTGTTGTTGTTGTTGTTGTTGTTGTTGTAGGAGTGGTCTTAATCATACTCGGTGTTGCGGTACTTGGTGCAGGGGTCGTCTCAGTGGTACTTGGTGCAGGGGTCGTCTCAGTGGTACTTGGTTCAGGGGTCGTCTCAGTGGTACTTGGTGCAGGGGTCGTCTCAGTGGTACTTGGTTCAGGGGTCGTCTCAGTGGTACTTGGTGCAGGGGTCGTCTCAGTGGTACTTGGTGCAGGGGTCGTCTCAGTGGTACTTGGTGCAGGGGTTGTCTCAGTGGTACTTGGTTCAGGGGTTGTCTCAGTGGTACTTGGTGCAGGGGTCGTCTCAGTGGTACTTGGTGCAGGGGTTGTCTCAGTGGTACTTGGTGCAGGGGTCGTCTCAGTGGTACTTGGTGCAGGGGTCGTCTCAGTGGTACTTGGTGCAGGGGTCGTCTCAGTGGTACTAGGTGCAGGGGTCGTCTCAGTGGTACTAGGTGCAGGGGTCGTCTCAGTGGTACTTGGGTCAGGGGTCGTCTCAGCATGCTCTGAGTACACCCAGAAGGTGAGGCTAGCATCCCCTGCCACATTGGCAGCTACCAGCATGACGTTCACCAGTCCCTCCATGTTAGAGTTGCCGCTGATAGTTAACTTTGCTGACACAGAGTGGTTTGCTGCCCAGATGGTTTCTGTTGCTGTAGCATTCTGGAGAATAAAAGCATATTCACAGATAAATGTCTGAAAAAGGTATGTTCAACTTTTTGTGAGTGTGTAAGGTGCTTATATTTACAGTAAATATGGAAAATCACGCCCAGAATTTTACCAATTTTACTGGTGATTACACCACATGTCCCCACATGCATTACAGAATGTACAACAACATATTGAATAAAACAACTCAATTAAATACCATGTTTATTGTAAAATATCAAAACTGAAATGTAATTGCAATACATGATTGCCCAATGTTTAATTTACTCAATGTTTATTCGCAATGTTTTTCATTTACACTGTAAAAAATCATTACTAAATGTTGTCACTGAGGTATCCCTGCAAAAAGATCTCGGGCAGAACTCGTGCGGTTCTTGAGTCACAACTCGGGATTCCTGCGAGAATTTTGCATGTATCTGGCACGAGAATATGTAAACAGCTTTTGACTGTGTCATATTCTGTGGAATTCCACGTTATTTATATCAAACAGAACTTGGGAATTGAACGTTGGGAACTTGGGAATTGAACTGGGTAGAATCCGGTAGGTCACAATGACGCAAGAAAGGCACGAGATATTCCCAAGAATTGTGAACATGTCCTTATTACAGTCAGAACTTGGGAATTGAACGTTCGCAACTGGGTAGAATCCGGGTAAGTCAGAATGGCACAAGAAAGGCACGGGATTTGAACATTCGCAACTGGGTATAATTCTACCCAGTTTCGAACATTCAATTCCCAAGGTCTCATTGTAATAAGGATATGTTCCCAATTCTTGGGAATATCTCGTGCCTTTCTTGTGACATTGTGACCTACCTGGATTCTACCCAGTTGCGAATGTTCAATTCCCCCGCCTTTCTTGTGTCATTGTGATCTACTAGTACCCGGATTCTACCCAGTTGCGAACGTTCAATTCCCAAGTTCTGTTTGGAGGGATCACACACTCCTCAGCTCCCACCGACCTCAGTCACAAATTTGAACCTGTGTTAAATACTTCTGTATTTCTATGGTCACGATCACCACACCTGCACACCAGCCATGCAGTACATAACTAATGGCTCCCTGTTTCTGAATAAGGACCTGCTGACATCTCGATAACAAGGACTTATCTAATTGATAGCCTCCAGCCGCACGTGCAGTAGCTGAACACCTGGTGTTGTCAGAATGTTTAGTTAATGATACACTTACAGTAGTCATCTACCCTGACCTGTCAGATCAGAGGGAATCCTATATTCTGGACTTACTGGCCTCATTGTCTAACTCTGTGAAGAGAGCATCTAAATGTCCAGCATTTCCTGACTCTCACTAGCATGACTGACCTTCAAAACATTATTGTTTTAATCCCTTTATCCCTTAAACTGCATGACTTTCACATGAGAGTGCTTTTGGTGACAGTAACGCTCACTTTTTTCTATGTAGCTTCAAGCTGAAAGTCACCCTTCCCTAGATGAACATTTCACCATAACAGTAATGCTGAAATATGTGATCTGTGGATCAGCAATCTATATGCGACCAGTTATCCTTGTTTGCATATACATCTAATTAACATACATATATACATTTTCACTCCCGTTAATATTAGTCAGTGAGGGATACCACATGATTTATTTTATCAGGTATGGGCCATTTCGTCATCACTCTTCTGAATGAGCAATTGCCATCTTTACAGCAAATAAAAATTAGCTCACCCAATTGAAGTTGTCAATGCTCTGTAGGGTCCTCTCTTCTGGGTTCACCCACGCGTTGTAGGAATAGGCATTGGTCACATCCGCCTGTAAGGTGAGGGAAGCAAAAGAACATTTAAATAGCTACTGAGGGCAATCTATTCAATGAATATATTCCCCACGACACTCTTACAAGGTGAACATAGCAAAAGGTTAAACTGAATATAACCAAGTAAAGGTAGGTAGCCTGATGATTCTGAATAGATCAGGAAATAGCTGCCCAACCTTGACAAGACTGGCATTCAGACTTGTCTTTCTTCTTACTATGGGCTGTCATTACCACATAATCTAAGTACAGGGGGATACATCATGCGCATAACACTTGAAATTCTAAAGATAGCAGAAACATTATAATGAAATGTATCTAGGAGGAATGATATTATAAACCTTATACAGATCATGCATGAAGGCTATATGGTTGATTTATCTAGTGGAAATATGGACATACTCAATATGAATTCGATGTTCGATTTTCCATTCCCACAAATCCAATTCTCACCCATAAATGCATTTGAAATTGAATATATTATTGTTATCACCTTTAAGGAAGTATTTCTGCCAACTAATGTGCTTCCATCTGGGAACACCCAGGTGCTGTAAGGAATGCCTTTGGTCAACAGAGCCTAATAAGAAGATGAACAAAATAATATGTAAGAGCACAACAAACTTAAGAACCACATCATCAAGCTATTGTACACTGTTTGATAACGTATTTACACATTATACCTCATTCTCCTAGAAAATATTTATGCAAATATCAAATCCAGATAATTAGATCTAGATTAAAGCAAGAGATGATTTGTAGTTATTTATTAAGTTATTTTAGTATATCCGATGGTAGGGGTTCATACTGATCATACTTCATTTGCTTCATGTGTTGTATTCATTCGCAGTCCCTTGAGTATGCTTGTATTTGGAAATAATCATTACATATATTGCCCTGGTGCACATTATGGAGGGCACAAATTAAGTGGCACGCATCGCAAATACACTTAAACAATCCTCTAGATGGGTATCATTGCACCCATTACTCTACAGCCAATGGATAACATTTGATAATCAATCACCACTTAGGGATGGTATTGTCAAAGCGTATTAACCAGCTTTAAGTTAAATTGACAAAACATATTTTTTCGAATATACTAACTTTATAACACTTTTTAGGGAGAATCAGTTGTAACATAAGGAGTAAAAACAGACAGAACAAAGATCATAATATAGAGGTGAAAATTGTGAATACAAGTCAGTTTACCTCAAAGACAATATGAGTGGTGTTCTGTGTGTTGGTCTGGTTGGTGTCACTGATGGCAGTAATGTGTGGTGGGTCACAGGTCAGGTCCTCAGGGTACAGCTCTGTGATGTCCTGTCCATGCAGCCAGGCAGGGGAGCCACACCGAGGTCGGAAGTAGGTAGAATTACCCGGGCCCCAGTCCAGTGCCCAAAGCTTAGTGTCATTTAGAGCTTCAACCATCCATGCTGCCTCACAGTCACAGACAAAGGGGTTGTCATTGATGAATAGTCTAGTCAGGTTAGGTGCAGACAGAAATGGTGTGCCGTTCAAATAAGTCAGACCACAGCTTTCAAGTAATACCTCCTCCAGAGATTCCAGATTAGCAAGGGCTGCTGTAGATATTGTGAGATTAGGGTTACGACTCAGATCCAACTTTGTCAGATTCCCATTGAAGGCTCCTTCTTCAACTGTTAGATTTGTGTTCATCTGTGAAGCTGTAAACGTGTTCAGGTTTTCCAGCATTCCTGTCTCAATTATAAAAATGTCATTTCCATCAACATTCAGTATTCTAAGGTTTTGTAGGCATTCCATTTTTGCGCCATGAGATGATATCCTATTATAACTCACATCAAGAAAAGCTAAATTCTTCAGAATCTCACAGGTGTCCGGCAACTCCACAATATAATTGTTGGCTATGTTGACAGTCTTAAGGCCAGGAGAATTTGAAAGTAGCTGAAGTGGTAACTTTGTCAGGCTGTTCTGATTGAGATAGGTTTCCCTCAAAGATGCCAAGCCATGATATACTCCTTCTCCAAAGCTGTCATCTGTGAGATTGTTTCTCCACAGATACAGACTTGTTAGATTTGGTAATGCACTGAAGGCATCTTCAGATATAGCATCCATATTGTTGTCTGTGAAGTCAATAAGCAGCAGATTGGGGTAGTTTGTGAACGTCTCATTGTTGATGTCTGTGATACTTGTGTCACTGACTGTGATCCATATTGTGTTACCAGATGCCGGTGGGGGTATTGAGCTGATATGTCTCCCTTCACAAGTTAGAAGTGTTTCACCCATTTCTGTTAGATTGGTCAGAGAACAGTTTGCAGGTGATGTTGGTGATATTTGGGTACCGCTTGGTGTAGTGGATTGATCCATGCCTGCAGAACTCCCATCAGGCTCATGGGCCCTTGCTCCTCCATCTAACATCTCTCCCCTCTCCCTCACATCTTCCTCGAGGGGTTTCTCTCCACTCAGCAGGTTCCCGTATATAAAGAATCCAGCAATGAGTGCAAACAGCAGAAGCTTCGACACAGGCCTGCACCCAGCCATGGTTGCTGCTGTAACTGTGTGTGCTAAGGCTCGGTCAGTGACCACACCCTAACCTACAACACCTAAGGGAATGGTCATTTATTAGCAAGCAGTATTTAAAATATTTCCCTATCTAGATGAGAACCACCGTCCCCACCCCCCCGATGATCAAAAATCTACCAGTCCCTTACTAGATTAATGATGGTGTTGGTGGCAAAATATATAAATGGTTTCTCTCGAGAAGTGGGTGTGTCAAACATATGTATGTACATATGTACACCTGAGTAGGACCTACTACTACATTAGTTTCCCAATATGTAGACCTTAGGCCACACCAAAAAAAAAGTTGGTCAATGGATTTCACTTTTCCAAAAATGATGCGAGCGAGCGAAAAAAAATAAAAATTTCAAAGAACTTTTTTTGGTTGATGGATTTGTCGTGGAAAACTGGAGCGAGCGACAATTTTTTTTTTTTTTAACCAGCCTCCGACAAAAGTTCTAAGTGGACCCCTTACATAAAAATTTATTGGTTGATCTGGGGGAATTACTGGAAGAAAATTTGAAAAAAAAAAAAAAATTCTCAATTTTGAAAAAAATGAGGCGAGCGAAATCCATTGACAAAAAAAAAAATTTCCATTTCCGAAAATAAGGTGCGCGAAATCCATTGAAAACTTTTTTTTTTGGTGTGGCCTTAAGTGCCTCAAACACCTCAAGTATGTACACCTGCATGGTATTAACTGGGTGTAAGATAGGTGTTCTATCAGATAGAGTCGAAGCTTTATCATTTGAGAAATGTTTTGATTAAAAGTTGTTATCTTCAAGCATCCTGCCTCACACCTGCTCATTATGTAAGCACGCAGCACACAGTCCATTTATATATTAACCCTTTAAAGATGGGTTGTCACCTAAAATTCGTTAATTTTCTATTGATGTCATAATACTATTGTACATCCCATGCTATAAATACTCCCTTACTTTTAAAAGGATGGGATATATCTAAATATATCAAATTAGTATGTTTAGTGCAATCATTTTTAGTGTAGGTCGACACCAAAACTCCCTGTGTGTTTATACTGCATGGCTCAGTGCATTCTCTATCAGATTAGTTCCACCTATACTCTCCTGGGGGAGTGCCTGAGTCAGTGAGGTAAAGCAGGTAAACTGTTATCAATCTCAAATTATGTATTAATAGACAAATATATTGCACTGTTTATCAGCTAAAATGATGATGGAACCCATGGCATTGAAGTGATATCCATTTTGAAGAAAATGTTTGGGAAGTCTATTAGCTGATACACCATCTTTAAGGATGGCATAATGCATTAATGAATCATGCCCTTGGTCGTCATGATGCAGCCCTGGTGCGTAACTCGCCAGGGCTGCATTCAAGCATCATGAGGTTGAGACACTCCCAGGGGCAGCAGCGGCGAGTTACTTGCCGGGGCTGCATTGGTGCATCATGACGATAAATGTCTCTTAAAATGGTAAGCAGGGTTTACTGTATTCAACCTAATAAGCACACATCCCCTAATAAGCGCACACCCCCTTTTTGGTCTAATCTCAGAATATAAAACCTTTACAATTTATGAAGTCTTTAGCCCAAATTGACTCTCAACTGCTAGAAAGGTGGGGGAAATAACCATAGGGTGTGCGCTCATTAGAATTAAATTTTGTTATTGTTTTCAAGCGCACTGTGGGCTCATTACATCGAATATGGTATATTGATTGCAGCCAATGGCTATCTTGTTATAGATACTGAAGCTTAAAATTTCAGCCAACAAGAGGTGACATTTTCTTCATCTCCCTTTGTTGACAAATTGATGATTTTTTATGCCGAAGTGGTGGCGTAGCCACCTGGTGGTGCCGCCAGGCACCACCAGAATGAGGTATATGATGTTTGCACTTTGCCAAAAGTCAGAACGGGCGCCGCCATCTTGGATTGTGCCGCCATCTTGAATTAAGGTGTCACAACACAAATTTATGCTATGTGATAACAATAATATAAATCAACATTTGATAGTTTCTGAGGTTGATTATAATCATACCTAACCCCTCTAATATGGACCCAAGGAATTCAATGGTTCTATCGGTTTGTTGCTAATACAGCTGGTTGCCTAGCAACGGCTACTCTAATTGTTTATCTGCCTAGCAACACACATTTCCATGGTCCTGAAGTTGATTATAATCATGCCTACCCCCCCTAATATGGACCCAAGGAATTAAATGGTTCTATCGGTTTGTTGCTAATACAGCTGGTTGCCTAGCGACGGCTATTCTAATTGTTTATGTGCCTAGCAACACACATTTCCATGGTCCTGAAGTTGATTACAATCATACCTACCCCCCCTAATATGGACCCAAGGAATTCAATGGTTCTATCCATGTGTTGCTAATACAGCTGGTTGCCTAGCAACGGCTATTCTAATTGTTTATCTGCCTAGCAACACACATTTCCATGGTCCTGAGGTTGATTATAATCATACCTACCCCCCCCTTATATGGACCCAAGGAATTCAATGGTTCTATCCATTTGTTGCTAATACAGCTGGTTGCCTAACAACGGCTATTCTAATTGTTTATCTGCCTAGCAACACACATTTCTATGGTCCTAAGGTTGATTATAATCATACCTACCCCCCCTAATATGGACCCAAGGAATTCAATGGTTCTTTTGGTTTGTTGCTAATACAGCTGGTTGCCTAGCAACGGCTATTCTAATTGTTTATCTGCCTAGCAACACACATTTCCATGGTCCTAAGGTTGATTATAATCAAACCTACCCCCCTAAATATGGACCCAAGGAATTCAATGGGTCTTTCGGTTTGTTGCTTATACAGCTGGTTGCCTAGCAACGGCTATTCTAATTGTTTATCTGCCTAGCAACGCACATTTCCATGGTCTTAAGGTTGATTATAATCAGACCTACCCCCCTAAATATGGACCTAAGGAATTCAATGGTTCTATTAGTTTGTTGCTAATCCAGCTGGTTGCCTAGCAACATCTTTTGTTATTGTTTATCTGCCTAGCAACACACATTTCCTTACCCCCTAACATGGACCCAAGGAATTCATAGGAAATGCCATATTCGAGGTAATATCATCCTTCCCCCTGATAACCCCTTCCCGGCCCTGCTTTTCTGGTGTCTTGATTATGTTCCCTTCAAACATACCAACCATGTAGACATTATGTTTCTTCGAATGCAAGAATTGCGGTTGTTGCCGCGTAAAAAAATGCCTGAGGCATTTTTTTACGCGGCAACAACCGCAGTTCTTGTTAGAACGAAGTTTGAAAAAATATGCAAATATTTAACATGATGCAAAAAAAAATTTGATATAATGCAAAAATGCCTAGCATTTCTTTTTTTTACATCATATAGAATAATTATCTAACGCACACACGGTTGGAACGCATTGAATAATTGAAAGGAGAATTTATTGTAGATCCTACTGATGGCATCAAGAGTAAAGAATGTCTACAATATTGATTGGGTGCTTTTTCTCCACATGGTACAGAGGTCTGTATAATGGAGACGACAAATGCTCAAGGAATAAGAACATGAACGCATCGGTTACTTGTCAACAGAAGCACACATGTGGTTTTATTACATACATTTATTACATACATTTATTACATACACTATACCTAACAAGCCAATGCTTTGTCATTAGGTTTTATCTTTACAACATTTGGAAAATATTTCTCTCATTTTGGGTTATCAGTTATTAGCTGCTGATATAATCCATGCTGATATAATCCGTATTTATCATTTACTGTTTAATGGTTGCATAGTGTCTTAATGCGCCATGTCCTTTGCCGTCATGGTCAGCCCTGGCGAGTACACTCGCCAGGGCTGCATTCATGCATCATGCCAACCCTTCAAAAGTACATCAGGTGTGCCTACATGTATACATGTATGCCTCATGACGATTTAATGGGAACTAGTAAATAGAAATTCAGGTAGAGTTTATAACTGACAACCCCTCTTTAATAACCGGTTACAATTAGTTAACATGTTGATATATAGATAATATAAAAAATATAATATATATATATTTATAGACTCTAAGGCCACTCAGAAAAAAAAGTGGTTTCTCATCACCAAGGTCTGAGAATTCTGACGAGGGAGGTTTTTTTGGTTTTTTTACTCGCGGGCTAAAATGTATAGGATTACTTACGTTTTTTGTGACCAACATTCACATTTTATTGGTTAAAAGTTGATTGATTTTTAAAAGTGGAGAAAATGTAAATTACTTCTATACCATTGTATTGCTGGCATTACTAGCTTTAATTTGATACCAAACATGACAATTTCTGTCCATTTTTATCATGTTATAATATCAAAAATCTGCAAAAAAAACAACGTTTTCCTCAAAACCTGATTTTTATGATGCGCGCAGTGATGAGAAACCATTTTATTTTTTTGAGTGGCCTAATAGATGTAACTACAGTACAACAGATACTACAGGTTCCTTTTACATGAGATCCAAAAATTGTTTCTCATCACCAAGCCATGAGAAATATGATGAGGGTGCTTTTCATTGCCTTTTTTTCTTAATTTTGCCATTTGATTATTATCGTGTTTTTCCATTAAAATTTGCTAAATTTAACTTATAAAAACACAATTTTGGTTATACCACTGATGAAACAAGCATATTATATGGAGTGGGTTAACCAACGTTTTCGTCTGTTCTCACTTTGCGATGAGTATTGCTTTGAAGTCTGAAATGGAAAATGAGATTCCACGTTATAAGGCATTGCAACTTTATGAATAAACTGAGGGCATTTTGAGTGCAGCATAGTGATTCAATGTGCTATCCTCTTTGTCGGTAGTATGTATTAAAGTATCATGTAGTCCTCAAAGAGTAGTATAGTATGTATCGGAACGGGACTATAGTTAAGTACTGTTTATTACTCAATCGACCTGCAGCCAATCAGAGGCCTCCCTTTTGGCGGGAAATTCAAAAGCAGCCAATGAGAGGCCTCCCTTTTGGCGGGAAATTCAAATAGGTCACGTGACCGGAAGTGACCTACTTCCGGTCACGTGACCTTTGGGCGGGAAATTCAAATAGGTCACGTGACCGGAAGTGACCTACTTAAGAGGGTCACGTGACCACCATGTTGGCGGGAAATTCAAATAGGTCACGTGACGGGAAGTGACCTACTTAAGGGGGTCACGTGACTACTAGGTTGGCTTTTCAAAATAAGTCACTTGAGATTTTGATGGATAAATAAATTTAAAAAAAGAAAAAAAAAGCAAGCTGAAAAAAGCTTGCTAAAAAATAATTTAAAAATGTGGCTCTTTTTTTCTAGGGGGAGAGGGGCACTCTGGGGGGCACTCTTTAAGATGCATGGGGGGGGAGGGGGGGGAGGGGGGGGGGGGAGGGGCAGGGTTTTTTAAGAGTGAGACTCGCTTCTCTGCCCTCTCTAAAAGAGAGGGCAGAGAGGCGAGTCTACTTACTATGAAAGGTATCATGATCGCGTTTATGATGATGTGCATCATGATGTGACTATCTTACAACCCTATGAGAAATAAGCAAGACATGGGCGTACTTACACGGGCTATTTGTAAACTAATTTCTCTTGAATCTATTAACAGCTCACATTTTTTTTTCTTAGATGACATCTGACAGCTGCTTGCTAGGCTAAGATATTGTTAAATAAACAACTTGGAAAGCTAATTACAGTTTTCTGGCTTGAAATATAGTCTTTCAACAGACTTTTTTTCTCATCTTACACAGAGGCAAATATCAGAGACACCCAATGGCGCTTAAACTGCTCTCAGCCAAGGGTCGGGCACTGCTGGACTATAATAGACGGGTCAAGGACCGTTCTACTGTGGGTCAGGCTAGGTCGGACATTCAATAACGCGACTTTAGCAAAACTTGCTTGAAAGTCTGACCATGCGAGATCCTTATGCCCCAGTCTGTCAATGCTGTCCAGACTTTCAAGCAAGGTTGTCAAAGACCTACCTGTCATTGAATGTCCGACTTAGCCTGCCTGACCCTCAGTAGAACGGTCCTTGACTCATCTATTATAGTCCAGCAGCGCCCGACCCTTGTATGAGAGGGGTATTGACACCATTGGCTGACTCTGATAATTCGCCTGTGTGCACGAGGGGAGGAGAGGGTTTACAGCTTGCGCTTATAGAGCACTACTAGTGGAGGTTTGGATGAGGAGGCTATGACATATGATGTTTGTCTTAAAAAAATAGCCATGGCGCATGTCGATGTCGCTTAATTATGCTCATATCTCATGTCGATTTTAAGAATTGCTCATGTCACCTGTCACTGTGTTTTTCAAGCTTCATGTCAAATGTCACTAGGCTTCATCTCGACTTTAGTGGTCCACACTGCTGCTGCTGCTGCTGCTGCTGCTGTCGGTGCTGCTGCTTGTGCTGCTTGTGCTGCTCATGCAGCAGCTGCTGGCTGCTTGTGCTGCTGCTGCTGCTGCTGACAGATGCTACTGCTTGTGCTACTGCTCGTGCAGCAGCTGCCAGCAGCTGCTGAAGCAGCTGTCAGCAGCTGCTGGCTGCTTGTGCTGCTGACAAGGTCATGGGGGCTGCTGCTGACGATGTCACGGATGCTGCTGACAAATGCTACGGCTTGTGCTGCTCGTGCTGCTTGTGCTGCTGAAGTCGCTGCCAGCTGCTTGTGCTGCACGTGCAGCTGCTGCTGAAGCCGCTGCTAGATGCTGCTGCTTGTGCTGCACGAGACTGAGTAGCCGCTATTCGGCGTTTCACTCCTTATGTACCCTGTCCTAGTTAATCCTCTTAAACGGCTGAAAAGGCTCTCTCAGCACAGAGACTCTACTCAATGTAAGAGATCAGTTAAGTAAGTTTTCACATGCCACCTGACTACTGCGGGAGGGTTTAGACTTAAGCAGCTTAGTGCACACACGTGTCTGTTAGAAAAGCTACCTGCACACCTGCCTTCCTTTTTCACTAGTATTTACCCCCTGCCGACTTATAAGGCACCTATACACGCCTTCTTGCTTCTAGAGCTAAGCTGACTGGCAGCTATTTTAAAAGAGAATACTCGTTACCTGTATAACGGATAAGGGGGTTATGAGATTAGCGTGTGTATACAAAAAAAAACAAAAAAAAAGCTACAGGGGGCGCGTGTCTGTCTGTGAGGTAGAGACCATGTGGTAAGCGACTCAAGTGTAAAACAACAGCACCTCCTCTTGTCGCAGTGAGTGGTGTGGACGGCGGCTGGCTAGTTGAATTTAAGCGTCAGCTTGAAAGATAAAGCCAAATAAAAAAAAAGGTTTGTTTCAGGTCACCCGACCAACCCTAGCAAAACAGGGTCGACCCTACGTTGTTTTTTTTTTAAGCAAGTTTGAAGAAAATTTCATATTTTTATACTTTTTGGGTCATTTTTAGAATTTCCACGGAGGATGGCTAGTACTTTCATGTTAAAAAAATAAAATAAAATAAAATAAAAATCCGACCTACCGACTCCAGTCTTTCTGCCCATGTTACCTGAAACATACCTTTTTATTTTTTTTTGGCTTAATCCGTTCACGGGCTGGCGCGTCACACCTGTCGTTAATCACCCCCTGTAGTCTTTGTATACACAGGTGACTCGGCTTTATCTCTTCACCAGCTATAATCCCATATACATGTAGCGCACGTTACACTCGTTAATTCTCTTTTCATGCTGATGGATTAGGGGTGGAAGGGTTCAGGTGAAAAGCGATTTGATTCTCTCTGGAAGAGGGTTGGAGCTCTAGGTGAAAACAAGCTTAGAACATCCAGATTAGCTGCTCTCTCGGCTATATAAAGAGCTTCATTTTTTCTAATCTCTGCCCACTTCGTCTTGTTGTACACTATCAGTCACGAGGCAGACGCTGGAAGTAGCAGATGTTTGCAGTATGGTTTACACAGAGGTTACCTGCTAATAGGATTTTGTCAGAATAGGGTGAGTTGCTATTAAAATGAACATTTTAAATGGGTTGTTAATATGGTATCTGATGTTAATGAGCTAACACCTAACATTGAGGATTATGACCTCCCAGAGGGGCGTCTCGCCAAATTCTCCAGTCTTGACTATAGTCTTAACTGTCTAAAGACTGTGGAGCACGTTAATGGGTGGTCTCCTTACTAATTTCACTTGACCAGGCCGGCAGGGTCAACTAGGCTAGGTAATTACAACCACAAGGGCGGCTACTCAACATGCAAGTAGACCTACTACTACGAGATTGTCTTTTGACCACTCTGCCGCCGCCTGCTAGTCTGGCGATTACATGCTCTAGTATAGTTCTCCGCTCTTTTCGTCAGATGACGCCACAATAGGGTTTTTGTACATTTCCACGATACTCGCGAACATTTTAAACGCATAATGACCTATAATAAGCAACAAAGCACACTTCTAATATATTGAATATAAGAAACATGTCAACGTTGTGTATTTCTGATAGAATGAGGCAGATTCTTTGAAATATCAACTAAACTATAGTGAGATTGAAAATACTACACCATATCTAAAGCGATATAAAAGCTATATAAAGTCAGAACCTCTGACGGATCGGTAGGATCACTCAACCATTCGTCCTCGAAAGCAACACACGGTTCCCGTCCAACAGGACTTTGAGCCTTGACGCTTTTGAGGAGGATTGATCTCATGCTGCTTAACATGTGGTGTAATTAATCAACACCGCGGCCCCTCTTTAGGGGCCACACAATAAACAAAGAATAAAAAAAGGGTAGGACTTAGGTTTAAAGTGAATCTCCCAGGATTTTGGCGAGGTCGACAAAGGAGGAGATAACAGATTAAACTGCAGGAGACTATACGCAAACCTTGATACTCTCAGAGGGGGAGCTCCATATTGCGGACCTGTGGTCAAGGTAATTACAACCACAAGGGTGGCTACTCAACATGCAAGTAGACCTACTACTACGAGATTGTCTTTTGACCACTCTGCTGCCGCCTGCTGGTCTGGCCATTACATGCTCTAGTGTAGTTCCCCGCTCTTTTCGTCAGATGCCGCCACAATAGGGTTTTTGTACATTTCCACGATACTCGCGAACATTTTAAACGCATAATGACCTATAATAAGCAACAAAGCACACTTCTAATATATTGAATATAAGAAACATGTCAACGCTGTGTATTTCTGATAGAATGAGGCAGATTCTTTGAAATATCAACTAAACTATAGTGAGATTGAAAATACTACACCATATCTAAAGCGATATAAAAGCTATATAAAGTCAGAACTTCTCACGGAACGGCATCTGCAACAGATCACTCAACCAGGTGTCTTGAAATGCCACACAGGGTTCCCGTCCAACAGGACTCTGAGCCTTGTCGCTTTTGAGGAAGGTTTGATCTCATGTTGCTTAACATGTGGTGTAATTAATCAACACCGCGGCCCCTCTTTAGGGGCCACACAATAAACAAAGAATAAAAAGGGTAGACCTTAGGTTTAAAGTGAATCTCCCAGGATTTTGGCGAAGTCGACAAAGGGGTAGATAACAGATTAACCTGCAAGTGACTATACGCAAACCTTGATACTCTCAGAGGGGGAGTCTCATTTTGCGGACTTGTGGTCAGATCTATCCCTTCTAGGGGGCAGGTTGCATGTCGTAAATGTCTACTACAGACATTGGGATATATTGTTAATCTTACTCTAGGGTCTCCATAATTAGACTTTGAATCCGTTGTTAAACGGGTGTGAGGGGGTGGTAACTAATACTTATGAGATGGTAGCTTAGTTCATAGTCTCCTTACCAATTTTCACTTGACCAGGCTGGCAGAGCCAACTAGTCTAGGTAATTATAGCCACAAGGGCGGCTACTCAAGATCTAAGTAGACCTACTACTACGAGATTGTCTTTTTGGTCCTTCTGCTGCTTAGTTATTACATCCTCCAGTCTAGCTCGCCACACCCTTTGAGCAGCACCACCATTGCCTCGGTAAAAGTGTAGGGTGTGTGCTTTCCACCTTCAGGTATCCATAGATTCGATCACTATCACCCCCCTTGAAATGACTTCAGCTGTTAATTAGGGCGTAAAGCCACCAACCAAGTCCCTGTCAAAAGATGTGAATAACGAAACGCGCTAGTATAGTTCTCCGCTCTTTCGTCAGATGGTGCCACAATAGGGGTTTTGTACATTCCTACGATGCTCGCGAACATTTCAACGCATAATGAGCTACATAGGCAACAAAGCGCGCTTCTAATATATTAAAATATAAAAAACAATTCAATATTGTGTATTTCTGATAGAAATGAGGCGGTTTCCTTAAATACCAACTAAACTATAGCGAGATGAAAAATACCACACCATATCTAAGGCTTTATAAAAAACTATAGAAAGTCAGAACCTCACACGGATCAGCATTCTGTTTGCAACGGATCACCCCTGACCCACTGGTCCTCGCATGCCACACACGGCTCTGCCGTGTTTGAGCTTTGAGGTATCACCCATCAAGTGATCCATGCTGCCCAACATGAAGCGTAATTAATAGCTGCTGTTGCATAGCACAGTGGCAGCATCTAACTAACTCTAAAGAGTTAGTCGGCCCCTCTTTAGGGGCCACACAATAAACAAAGAATACCCTGAATCTGGGACCTGCGGGCGAGGGCCCCAACTGTGAAGTCATTATTGGCCACATTGGTAATATCAATTAAAACTTTAGACAACACCCACCTTAAGTATCATTAACGGACAATATCAATGAACTCAGCATCCGCCTGGTTACCACATTTAGCACCAATTTTACAACTCACAGGGGCCACACTAGCCTCACCGCGCTTTTTATTGCTCTGCTGATTTCTCCAATCCAAAACATGAGGTATCTAGTCTAGCTGTGAGCTCATTGGGCTAAACAAAAAAATAATCCGTGTTCAGGTAGCATGGTCCAAAAAAAAATAGGGTAGGTCTACGTCGCCTAAGGCGACGAAAGCGCGTCAAAGCGTTTACAGGGTTCGAGCCCGCGAGCTGCTCCTTGGGGCTGCAAAAAACGCTTAGACACTGAAATCCCATAGGGAAAAAATTTTGGGTTTTTGGACTTTAGGCCTTAATTTGAGGGTGATCCCGGGCTGATAGAAAAATAATTCTTGGACGAGCGGATAGCTCTGGATCTCTTTTATCTAAAACAGCGAAAAATTGATTATGGTTTCGCCGCAATTCATCCGACGGGGGGTAATCAGCCCCCCCCTCTGCCAATCAAGGCAGTGAATCTTGGCGACCGTGCGATCACTCACGGCCACCGCGACGAACCGACAGAAGACCTCGGCATCTTAGTATGATTCGTGTGACCTACTTAGAGGCTCACACGGTGGAGGTGTGTCCGGCGTTCGGCGCGCTGATTGGCTACTGGTGGGAGGCGCTGTGCCGCGTCAAGAACTTCACCTATTAGGGGCGGCTGTTAAAGGCGCACTGAGTTGAGGTGCACCTTTAAGCAAGAGCGCGATCCGGCCCAGTCTTGCGGACCTCTGTTTGGAGAGTGTAGCGGGCGGCTATGTCGCGCTCTCCAACCACAGGCTTAACAGTGGTCCGCAAGACTAGAGTGCAAGACGCGTGCACACACAGACCGAACAGACACACACAGACCCACACACCCACACACTCCTATCAGTGAGACGTCTAGCAGATTCGGGAGAGGGGACCAGGGAGGTACTCTCGGCTAGCGGCCACTAATTGCCTGTTTAGATAAGGCACAGAAACAAAGGGTGATGACAGACTACGTGTTCAAGCAGCCGACATGTCCTGACACTTGATAATGGGTGTGGACCGCTAAATTCGATATGGTGACATGACCATTTCTTATAATCGACAAACGACATGAGGTCTAATGACAAGTGACATGAGGCCCAAAAAATCCTAGTGACAGGTGACATGAACATTTCTTAAAATCGACATGGGATATGAACATTATTAAGTGACATTGCCATGTGACATGGTCATTTTCTAAGATCGACATTCGACATGGGGACCCCCTATCCAGAGCCCCTTGATAGATGACAGCTGTTGTGTGTAAGAAAAGTGTATGCCTCACAATCAAAAGATGATAAAAGGCTTTATCCCACTCGATGTGGGTTTTGAATCAAATATCAAGGGATCAAATATCAGATCGATATTTGACGTCGTCAAGTGATATCTGACGTTGTCAATCACTTTTTACTATGTAGTCAAGGTCGTAAAAACAGGGCGCTCTGATTGGTCAACAGCATGAATGAAAGTTGCATCTCAAACTTTTAATACTCGGTATGGGGCCCCGTGGGACTGGGACCAATATTTTGCAATTTTCGGAAATACTGTCGAGAATTTCTAGATGGCAACATCTTGTCTGGGGTAATTTGACCTCTACTCTTCGATATTCAAGTAATACTCAAGCTATTCTGACTCTAAACATGAGTAAAACGGTCATTTAACCAGCGTTATCGGCAGCGCCGACATCAACAACTGCTGATCTCCCTTGGTTACATGACCCAGCTCCGTTTCTAAGGCCTCATGGATCGGGGCCCTGAAGGGGGATCTGCAGAGGCCCTATATCGGGCCCTAGATATGTACATTATATTAATATCTCATAACTTAATTTACTCTAAAATCTTCTGATGGTTCATAACCTTGACCCTTATCTCCTTTTCTCGCGGGATAAAGATATAATTTGGTTGTTGGTGTGGCCTCTCGTGGATATCTGCTCTTCTCCACGGCACCTCTCGAGCCCCCTGCGGGGCCTCTAGGGGCTGCTAGACGTCTCTCTGCTATGTAGTGTGGGATGTAAAAGAACCCTTGTCTCGGTAAAAGGGCCAATAGATTCGATCACCATCACCGCTCTTGAAATGACCATAGCTGTTAACTAAGGCGTAAAGCAACCCACACACCCACACACCCACACACCCACACATTTTTCTGTATGAGCCTTCAGACCTCAAGCTGCTCAGTGTACGGGACTAGGTTTTGTCATAGGCCCTACGGACGCTACTCAAGGTAAAAATAAGAGAGCTGTCTCACCATGACATTGGGCTGGCTGTAGTTTTTTATGTTTCGGTACCTACAACCAAAACAGCCAGTACCCACCCCAAGGCTTCATGTCGCACGCGGGAAAAGTATAACGGTGGCGCCAACTGTCGGAATAGCGGGTACACTACGTCATTAGTTCTTTTGTTCTCCGCTGAGTGACTGGGCGAAATGTAGTCGGTAGCTCTATTTTCTGTGCACTGTTCTGTTCATTTTCTACACTTAACACTTAAATAGACCGCGTGTTTGTACAAGCTAACCGTTTTTATCAGTGCAAAAATTAAATAAGCATCGGATAGAACACTAAAAAAATGAGAAAGTAATCCAGCACTTAGTATAAGGCACCAGTTTTATCATGAGACACCGAAAGTCTGGTTTTTTTAAGGTGGATAAGACAGTCGACTGAGAGCTCCAAACTAACCAAAAACGTACCAGAGGGAGAACGTACCCGACAGGGCAGGGGCCTTCTACGCCCCGGCTCTGATTGATGAGCAAGCGACAAGTGCTACAGAGGGCCTATTCCTCTTTTGAGGTGGGCCCGAAATTGAACAAAAGAATAAACTCAAGAAAAAGCCTTAAGCTTAAAAGAGTTGTAGATACCGATTTTAACGAGGAAGTCACATTCATTAGTTTACAAATAGCCCGTGTAAGTACGCCCATGTCTTGCTTATTGTCTATAAAGTTGTAAGATAGTCACATCATGATGCACATCATCATAAACGCGATCATGATACCTTTCATAGTAAGTAGACTCGCCTCTCTGCCCTCTCTTTTAGAGAGGGCAGAGAAGCGAGTCTCACTCTTAAAAAACCCTGCCCCTCCCCCCCCCCTCCCCCCCTCCCCCCCCATGCATCTTAAAGAGTGCCCCCCAGAGTGCCCCTCTCCCCCTAGAAAAAAAGAGCCACATTTTTAAATTATTTTTTAGCAAGCTTTTTTCAGCTTGCTTTTTTTTTCTTTTTTTAAATTTATTTATCCATCAAAATCTCAAGTGACTTATTTTGAAAAGCCAACCTAGTAGTCACGTGACCCCCTTAAGTAGGTCACTTCCCGTCACGTGACCTATTTGAATTTCCCGCCAACATGGTGGTCACGTGACCCTCTTAAGTAGGTCACTTCCGGTCACGTGACCTATTTGAATTTCCCGCCCAAAGGTCACGTGACCGGAAGTAGGTCACTTCCGGTCACGTGACCTATTTGAATTTCCCGCCAAAAGGGAGGCCTCTCATTGGCTGCTTTTGAATTTCCCGCCAAAAGGGAGGCCTCTGATTGGCTGCAGGTCGATTGAGTAATAAACAGTACTTAACTATAGTCCCGTTCCGATACATACTATACTACTTCAAAGGATTAAGATAATGTGACACGGACATTGTTTGTACACAACATACAATGTTTATATATACAAGGTCTAATCCTAAAATAAGATTTGGATTCAAGTTCACAGAGAAAAGAAACAGCGTCAAAATGGAGTCCAGGTTGCCTCTACAATGGCTCCCCTTTTCAGGGGAGTCCAGGTCGCCTAAGGGAGCCTAGGTGACTCTCTGGCTGACCTTTGGAGAGAAAAGAACACTTTCAAAAATGAAAATTCACTTTTAAATTTCCTTTTTTCTGTGACCCTCCTTGGCCACCATACATACCTGCAAAGTCCATGAAGCCGTCGCCATTGGAGTCGGCCTCCCGGATCATTTCGTCCACCTCCCCCTGTAACACAACATGGGCTGTAGAGGGCGGCCAGAGGCAAAACCAGAACATTTGGCGAAGCCACCATTTAGAGAAAAATAGTTAACCCTATAAGTAAGTACGGCATGATGCCTTAATGCACCATGCCCTTGGTTGTCATCATGCATGAATGCAGCCCTGACGAGAAAACTCGCAAGTGCTGCATTCAAGGACCATATCGACCCTATGAGATTGAGACACTCCCGTAGGGTCGGCATGATACACCAATGCAGCACCAGCGAGTTATTCTCCTGAGCTACATTAATTTATTATGACGACAAATGTCATCTTTTAGCGACATCCGTCCACAAGGGTTAAACGTGTGATTGAATGTGTAATTAACATAGCAATTGAGTCAGGGTCAGGGCAATTAAGTGATTGCTTTGTTAGATTGTTTGAATGAAAATGTGTATCTTTAATGAAATCTAGAATCTCCCATGTTCGGAATGAAGGAAAAGATGTGGGGTACAAGCTTATCCTTTCTTACCAGCAATGACTAGCATTGTGCACTGATTTGCTAAGTGGCTAGACAAAATGCTTTATTCTCAGGACGGCGTCTATCGTGGGGACTATTAAACTATAGTTTCATGAAGCATAACCTTTTTATTTCTTTTATTTCTCCAACCGTATTAAACTTTTCTATTTCTAATTTTGTTCAGCTAGGAAGACCACTGTTCTTGTGCCGAGAAGAAAGCCCCAGCCTGTTAAGATCTAACATCGGTCATAGTCATGCATTTTCAAAGCTTCTATGAAGTTCAAAATTGATATATTGAGTGATAGAGTCTGTAATTTGGCTTATGGAGGTCTGCAAGTCACCTACAACTTAGCTCTATGAACAAAAAGCACCTTTCAGGTCCTTTAGTGAGTGTTCACTTTTTTAACAACAGGGGTTGGCGGGTTTGTGGGGGATGGCACAAGAAATCCCCCACTGTTGGGGTGGAGGGCACAAAAATCTCACCTGTTTTCAGTGAAAAGGTCAGCGCATTGCTATGCTTGAAAGAGCCTGCGCGTGCAAAGGTTTGACCCACGGGGGGGAGGGGGGGAAAAATATCAACCACCGAAAATCTACCACCTCCCCTGTTGGCCAGTCACTTAGGCCAAAAAAAGTTAGTTTCAGGTCACCTGACCGACCCTATCAAAACAGGGCCGACCCTACATTTTTTATGCAATTTTGAAGATTTTTACAAATTTTTGGGGCAATTTTAGGGTCTTCGGAGAGGCGGGCTAGTACTTTTATGTTTAAAAAAAAGTTTAAAAAAAAGAATCTGACCTACCGACCCTACATTTTCTTGCCATGTTACCTGAAACAAACCTTCTTCTTGTTTGGCCTTACCTTATCGATAGTCTCCCCGAGTCTGAGCAGCACGTCGAGCAGCTCCTCTGTACCAATCAGTCCGTCCGAGTTGGTGTCGAACACAGCGAACACCTCCTGTAACTCTGTCTCCGGGTCAGACGACATCTTGTTAGCCATCATCTGCAGGAACTCACTAAAGTTGATGGTACCACTGCCTGAGGGAGGAGGAAATGACTATTCTGTATGGCTGTGTCTCACGAAATCGGGCCAAGTTGAAAGTCTTTGACGGGGGGCAATCTTTGACTGGGTTGATAGAAAACGGTTTATTTAGGGCAGATGAGCTGAAAAAGTTAATGGATGTTTTAACACTTCAAATTAGTCATTTTTTCACTAATATCTTCATCTGCCCTAAATAAACCGTTTTCTATCAAGCTGGTCAAAGATTGCACCCGGTCAAAGATTGCACCTGGTCAAAGATTGCAGCTGATCAGACTTTCAACTTGGCCCGATTTCGTGAGATACAGCCATATTATGATTTTTAGAAATGCAAACAGCTACAGTATGCTATCTCCATTTCTTTTAGACGTATTCATGGGTGCTCTCACTTCTACTCCTAATATGTAAAAAAGGTTTGAGAAAAGTTATAAAGCTGAAGAGATGTAAACTATGATAAGTTTTGTACTTTAGGCCTCTTCAAATAATATACATGTACTTGTTTCTCATCACCGCGTGTAGCACCAAAATCGTGTTTTCAAGATTTTTTAAACTTTTCTTTTTGCAAATTTTAATGGAAAAACTTGATAATAATCAGTGTTGCCGAAATGACGCCGGCACGCCGGCTTTTGCCGGCGTAGACTCTTAATGGCCGGCGTAGAATGGCCTGTCTTGATCTCAGCTTTCTAATGATGAAAGAATTTTTCAAATCGGCCAACTATAAGCGAAGAGAGGCTCATATTTGTAAAACTGTTTTTTAACATATATTATTTTCAAATTCTTTTATGTTCTTGCTAGTATAAATGAAGTTTATTAAGGTACTTTGAAATCTCAAAATTTATATGGCCTGCGTGAGGATAAAATGGCCTGCGTAAGATGCCAAGACGCAGGTCACATTGGCCTGCGTTGGGGAAAAGTTTTCGGCAACACTGTAATAATGAACAAATATGGGCTGGATAGAGAAACATGCATACTCACAAATTGCATAGATCATTTATCTCTTAATTATTTAAAGATATAATTTAGTTTACTGAGAGCCTATAGGTTCCCCTACCCATTTAGCCTTGAGCAAAAAAAAAGGGAAAAAAAGAAAAAAAGGTGCCCTCGTCATATTCTCATGGCTTGGTGATGAGAAACAAGTTTTTTATTTGCAGTGTCCTTTAGGCCAAAAGAAAGGTTTGTTTCAGGTCATCCGACCGACCCTATATCAAAACAAGACCGACCATACCGTTTTTATGCAATTTTGAAGAAATGTTCAGATTTTTACCCTTTTTTTTGTCAATTTCAAGGTATTCAAAAAAGTTGGCTAGTACACTCATGTTAAAATTTATTATTTTTAAAATCCGACCTACCGACTGTACATTTTCCTCCCATGTTACCTGAAACAAAGGCCACTCAAAAAAGAGTTGTTTCTCATCACCGCGCGTATCATCAAAATCATGATTTGGAGAAAACTTTTTTTCTTATTGGCAAATTTAGTATCAAATTAAAGCTTATGCTGTCAGTAATCCAGTCAGCTAGGAAAGAATTGCATTCTAACAACTTTTACTGATTTATAAACTCTGAATTAGTAAAATGTGAAAATTGATCGTGAAAAGTCTAAATTTCCCTATGTATTTAAGCCCCGAATAAAAGAAAAAAAGTAAATAAAAAACACCCTCATCATTTTTTCACTGCTTGGTGAGGAGAAACAACTCTTTCTTTTTGAGGGGCCAAACCTTCTTTTTTGGCCTTATCCTTCATGTGTACTTACTGTAAGTGCCTATACCACAGACTAGACTAACTGTGAGTGCCTAGATACCACACACTAGACTTACTGTAAGTCCCTATAGCACACACTAGACTTACTGTGAGTGCCTGTAAGTAGTATAGTATGTATCGGAACGGGACTATAGTTAAGTACTGTTTATTACTCAATCGACCTGCAGCCAATCAGAGGCCTCCCTTTTGGCGGGAAATTCAAAAGCAGCCAATGAGAGGCCTCCCTTTTGGCGGGAAATTCAAATAGGTCACGTGACCGGAAGTGACCTACTTCCGGTCACGTGACCTTTGGGCGGGAAATTCAAATAGGTCACGTGACCGGAAGTGACCTACTTAAGAGGGTCACGTGACCACCATGTTGGCGGGAAATTCAAATAGGTCACGTGACTGGAAGTGACCTACTTAAGGGGGTCACGTGACTACTAGGTTGGCGCGAATTTCAAAATAAGTCACTTGAGATTTTTATGGATAAATAAATTTTAAAAAAGAAAAAAAGCAAGCTGAAAGCTTGCTAAAAAATAATTTAAAAATGTGGCTCTTTTTTTTAGGGGGGGGAGGGGCACTCTGGGGGGCACTCTTTAAGATGCATGGGGGGGGGAGGGGGGGGAGGGGGGGGAGGGGAAGGGTTTTTTAAGAGTGAGACTCGCTTCTCTGCCCTCTCTTTTAGAGGGCAGAGAGGCGAGTCTACTTACAATGAAAGGTATCATGATTGCGTTTATGATGATGTGCATCATGATGTGACTATCTTACAACTTTATAAGAAATAAGCAAGACATGGGCGTACTTACACGGGCTATTTGTAAACTAATGAATGTGACTTCCTCGTTAAAATCGGTATCTACAACTCTTTTAAGCCTAAGGCTTTTTCTTGAGTTTATTCTTTTGTTCAATTTTGGGCCCACCTCAAAAGAGGAATAGGCCCTCTGTAACAATTGTCGCTTGCTCATCAATCAGAGCCGGGGTGTAGAAGGCCCCTGCCCTGTCGGGTACGAGATAGATCGACCTCTGGTACGTTTTTGGTTAGTTTGGAGCTCTCAGTCGACTGTCTTATCCACCTTAAAAAAACCAGACTTTCGGTGTCTCATGATAAAACTGGTGCCTTATACTAAGTGCTGGATTACTTTCTCATTTTTTTAGTGTTCTATCCGATGCTTATTTAATTTTTGCACTGATAAAAACAGTTAGCTTGTACAAACACGCGGTCTATTTAAGTGTTAAGTGTAGAAAATGAACAGAACAGTGCACAGAAAATAGAGCTACCGACTACATTTCGCCCAGTCACTCAGCGGAGAACAAAAGAACTACTGACGTAGTGTACCCGCTATTCCGACAGTTGGCGCCACCGTTATACTTTTCCCGCGTGCGACATGAAGCCCTGGGGTGGGTACTGGCTGTTTTGGTTGTAGGTACCGAAACATAAAAAACTACAGCCAGCCCAATGTCATGGTGAGACAGCTCTCTTATTTTTACCTTGAGTAGCGTCCGTAGGGCCTATGACAAAACCTAGTCCCGTACACTGAGCAGCTTGAGGTCTGAAGGCTCATACAGAAAAATGTGTGGGTGTGTGGGTGTGTGGGTGTGTGGGTTGCTTTACGCCTTAGTTAACAGCTATGGTCATTTCAAGAGCGGTGATGGTGATCGAATCTATTGGCCCTTTTACCGAGACAAGGGTTCTTTTACATCCCACACTACATAGCAGAGAGACGTCTAGCAGCCCCGCAGGGGGCTCGAGAGGTGCCGTGGAGAAGAGCAGATATCCACGAGAGGACACGCCAACAACCAAATTCTATCTTTATCCCGCGAGAAAAGGAGATAAGGGTCAAGGTTATGAACCATCAAAAGATTTTAGAGTAAATTAAGTTATGAGATATTAATATAATGTACATATCTAGGGCCCGATATAGGGTCTCTGCAGATCTCCCTTCAGGGCCCCGATCCATGGGGCCTTAGAAACGGAACTGGGTCATGTAACCAAGGGAGATCAGCAGTTGTTGATGTCGGCGCTGCCGATAACGCTGGTAAATGACCGTTTTACTCATGTTTAGAGTCAGAATAGCTTGAGTATTACTTGAATATCGAAGAGTAGAGGTCAAATTACCCCAGACAAGGTGTTTCCATCTAGAAATTCTCGACAGTATTTCCGAAAATTGCAAATATTGGTCCCAGTCCCACGGGGCCCCATACCGAGTATTAAAAGTTTGAGATGCAACTTTCATTCATGCTGTTGACCAATCAGGGCGCCCTGTTTTTACGACCTTGACTACATAGTAAAAGTGATTGACAACGTCAGATATCACTTGACGACGTCAAATATCGATCTGATATTTGATCCCTTGATATTTGATTCAAAACCCACATCGAGTGGGATAAAGCCTTTTATCATCTTTTGATTGTGAGGCATACACTTTTCTTACACACAACAGCTGTCATCTATCAAGGGGCTCTGGATAGGGGGTCCCCATGTCGAATGTCGATCTTAGAAAATGACCATGTCACATGGCAATGTCACTTAATAATGTTCATATCCCATGTCGATTTTAAGAAATGTTCATGTCACCTGTCACTATGATTTTTTGGGCCTCATGTCACTTGTCATTAGACCTCATGTCGTTTGTCGATTATAAGAAATGGTCATGTCACCATATCGAATTTAGCGGTCCACACCCATTATCAAGTGTCAGGGCATGTTGGCTGCTTGAACACGTAGTCTGTCATCACCCTTGTTTCTGTGCCTTATCTAAACAGGCAATTAGTGGCCGCTAGCCGAGAGTACCTCCCTGGTCGCCTCTCCCGAATCTGCTAGACGTCTCACTGATAGGAGTGTGTGGGTGTGTGGGTCTGTGTGTGTCTGTTCGGTCTGTGTGTGCACGCGTCTTGCACTCTAGTCTTGCGGACCACTGTTAAGCCTGTGGTTGGAGAGCGCGACATAGCCGCCCGCTACACTCTCCAAACAGAGGTCCGCAAGACTAGGCCGGATCGCGCTCTTGCTTAAAGGTGCACCTCAACTCAGTGCGCCTTTAACAGCCGCCCCAAATAGGTGAAGTTCTTGACGCGGCACAGCGCCTCCCACCAGTAGCCAATCAGCGCGCCGAACGCCAGACACACCTCCACCGTGTGAGCCTCTAAGTAGGTCACACGAATCATACTAAGATGCCGATCTCTTCTGTCGGTTCGTCGCGGTGGCCGTGAGTGATCGCACGGTCGCCAAGATTCACTGCCTTGATTGGCAGAGGGGGGGGCTGATTACCCCCCGTCGGATGAATTGCGGCGAAACCATAATCAATTTTTCGCTGTTTTAGATAAAAGAGATCCAGAGCTATCCGCTCGTCCAAGAATTATTTTTCTATCAGCCCGGGATCACCCTCAAATTAAGGCCTAAAGTCCAAAAACCCAAAAATTTTTCCCTATGGGATTTCAGTGTCTAAGCGTTTTTTGCAGCCCCAAGGAGCAGCTCACGGGTTCGAACCCTGTAAACGCTTTGACGCGCTTTCGTCGCCTTAGGCGACGTGGCTAGACGTCTTGACTAAAACTTAGTGAGGGTTCGAACCCGGAACGTCCGTATTAGACGCCTAATTTCTACTAGCCCCGAAAACGAGAGTATCACATCTATATAGGTCAACCATGTTAGCCTTGGTTTAAGTGCGTGTAGAACCGTGTATTGTGCATTTATGCAGCATACAGATATGGAGACAGGCTGCTACAGTGTCAAATTGATCGGCATTGTATGTAACTGGACATGAAGAAGGATATTTTTACTTAGTTTTCTAAAAAAAAAAAAGAGGGTAGTTCTCGGTACTACTATAATACTAATAGTGTCACTAAGGGAGAAAATGTAGGGGCACCGTAATTGAGAATTTCTTATTCATGTCGCATGTCGATTTTTAAGAATGCTAGTGTCACATGTCACTTAAATGGTCTAATGACACAGATAGCACTAAACCTATAGACCTACCCCCCGTCCCCTTAGTCTTTCTATACTGAATCCGGGACTTGCCGGCGAGGTCGACAAAGGACTTACCTAAGGCCAAACAAAAAAAAGTTGTGTTCAGGTAACCCGACCGACCCTATCATTTTGCCCCGACCCTAATCTTTTTAGATTTTTTTATTTTTTTTAGACTTTTCCTGATCTAGGTTATCACCAAAGGGGAAAGGAGTACCTAATGACCTTCAACTATCCTATTTGTCATCATTTGAAAGATAAGAAGGGAGGAAATCCTTTCTATGACAAAAACAGTGCTGATAATGGCTTAATTAGACAGATATTGGTCCTACATTATCAAATAACAACTCTATACAATGTGATTCTCCCATACAACTCATCTCAAAACCCTAAAAAAAAAATCCTAAAAAAAAAAAATCGACCGACCTACCCTATTTTTTTTTTTGGGCCATGTTACCTGAACACGGATTATTTTTTTGTTTGGCCCAATGAGCTCACAGCTAGACTAGATACCCCATGTTTTGGATTGGAGAAATCAGCAGAGCAATAAAAAGCGCGGTGAGGCTAGTGTGGCCCCTGTGAGTTGTAAAATTGTAGTGGGGCTCCTTAGCCAAATGATCGTTCATTTTGTGATAGAAGCATGAGATTTGGTCCAGATATAGTTTGAAGTATGCTTTATCATATTAGGATGGGAGGCCTTCGGAAATTTTATTTATTCAGGTCGATTTTGACGACCCAAATTAGGTCAAATTTAGAAGGTGTAAATATGCATATGATATTTATAAAAGATAATTCCATACCAAATTGCATTATATTTATCATCAAAATATGGCCCCATACATGCAATAACAGGCCCATTTGCTTAATTTATATAATGTGACCTAGTTTGACCTAATTTGACCTAGTTTACATATTGTCCAGTAAAAGCAGTGGTCAAAGTGAACAATGTTGTTGGAAAAAATATGTCAGTGGTTTTCCACTCTTTGATATGTCCTCTGTCAGGAAAAAATATGTTTGCCAGTCTGTGTCCCTGAAAAGTGTCTGAAATCAAACATGGCCGCTGTTAAACTAGGTCAAAGAGGAAAATCGTCATAACTATGGAACCAATCAAGGAAGAAACATGTTTAATAGCTCTATTAACATCAGCATTTCAAGATCCATCCATTGGCATTACTTCTGAAGGTCAAGGTCACATACATTTGTTAGAAATTTAAAAAGGTTGCCATAGATGAGTAAAAAGTGATGAATTTTCATGTAAATTGAATATAACAATATCAATCTGAACATAAAAGTAGGTCTATCATAACATTATCTCTTTTTTTATCTACACCACATAATTTAATCAGTATCATGTTGTAACTGAAATTCAAGATGGCAGTTATCTATAATGAACTGAAGGTGAGGAAAAGCTGCAGCAGAGAATCAGCTAGAGATATACAAACCGGTAGAAACTTAAATTGTTATGCCTAAATCTGTTTTGTCCATTCCCTATGTGTCAGCAACAAGTAAAAATCATTGATTGGAGTAGTTGTCAGTGCTATTTGTAACAACATAAATTGATTACAAGAACAGTGAGGAAGTAGGTGATCACTCTAGAAGCATTCAGACAATGGTAAATTGACTTGAGAAACTGTGCTTATATTCTAGAAGAGAAAGGTATCAAGCTCTCACTTACTGCCTTCTAAATATATTCGGTCAATTTACCATGTAGGAAGATTCAAGCTAGTGAATAATTCCCTGGTGCATCTGTGCCACTTCAATCCAGGATGACATTTGATATAATATTGTAGTGATCCCAATACTTGGGTTGGTAGGCTAGGACTAGGGACTGTCGGGGAACCGTCCAAGTATCTGACTATTAGGGAACTGTAAGGATTGTATGACTTGCAGCTACCTCCCAAGGAACAACACAAGTGGTTGTACAGTTGTAAATAGCCTTCTTTATTCAGGATATAAAGATATATGAAGCACGGTCATGGCTACACTCAGTGTACCTCTAGAGACATCACAGATGGTATGGCAGAACCTGGACCAGGTTGCTTCTACCCAATGGGTGGATGGTTTATCTGGGGAGCAGAGTCCAGTCGAAGGTTCTGTCAGTGGAGTCTTCAGTAGCAGCTACCTAGGAAGTCTCAGTGAGTCTCCTCGTAGGTGGAGCTCCCAGTGAAGAAACTGCGCAGTTCTAGTTGCAACCGTGCCGGGTAGGTAGCACTGGCCGGTCGAGTTTACCCAGGCCAGGTTAGTAACCAGGCAGTGCTGCAACCGGGTAATACTAGCTGGGTCAGATCAGGACTGATCCGGTCAAGCTGGCACACCTCTAAGAGATATAGCATAATGATGCAGAATGGTACATCAGCCCACACTATACATGCCTGTTCAATAGACCCTCTCAGTATGCAAGTTGGCTCTTCCCATTTAACCATTTGAAGGATGAGAAAGTTCACACCTTAAAATCCTCCAGAGCACCATTTTCAAATATGAAATTCCTCCTGGATCTATGTGTCCCTGGAAGATAAATATCCTAAATATTCCTACACCTCAAAGCCCATAATACAACATTCATGTTTTAACCTTCCTGTTCCAATTCCTTGAACTCCTCCTCTTACCTGCTGAGTGGCTCTATGGACATATTTTACCAGCCATGTCATGCTCAACAATATCTTACTTCCCTATGGAGCAGTTTTCTCTCCAAGTAATACATTTGTTTAATGAGCACACTACATTTCACTTGATATTATCAGAATATGCTAAATTTTCAGAGCTGTTGACATGTCCAGACTATAAAAGCTTTACTGCACAGGGTGCAGCTTAATCCACTAACGAGTGTCAGTGATCAACTGGTGGTTGTATGCAAAACTAAACATGGAGGACTTCATTGTTCATTGCATGTGAGAAAATACAGAAAATCGGGAAATTGTAGAAGATATTGTTTGTCTCAAATGTAAATCCATGCAAGCTGACATGGGTCATTGAAGTATCAGGAGTTTCACAACAGGTATCTAAACAATAATCAAGTCAATGTGCTAATATTACCATTTACAGTATCTTAGGGCAGTGAATGTCTCGAATGCAGCATGTGTTTATAGAAAGTACTGCTCCAGGGCAGTATCACAAACACTCTTTCCAGCCACCTCCCTGTTGGTTTGAAGTGTTCAGAGTAGGCCTACTGCCCTTTAATGGGCCAGAATCAGCTGCAATGACTCATGGGTTGATAATCAACAAATGAAGAGAAGTGTTGCTCATCACACATGTTCTCAAGTTGTAAATACCCAAGATACAGGTATTTCCTTGCACATCATACCATTAAAATATCTCATGTTCGGGGGAAATGAGTATGGGCAGTACTCTGGACAATATCAGGTAATACCAGTATTGCCCTTCTCAGAGTGCATCGATGCACTATCAGTATATCAAAGTGCATCAATATACCAGCTGTCTGGAAAATGGAACCATAAGGCAGAACTGATCAGTGGCAACAGCAGGGTTTAGTGTACATGGTTTGGGGTCAGAGCAAGGCTTTCTTAACCACTTGACCATGCTAAGTCTGACCCTCTGCTTAAGGTTTGCTGCTGTGTGAAAAGGTATAACCATTGCTGTGTAACACAACCAATGTTCCAAGAAACTGGTCCCAAACTGGTGTCTAAGGGGGGTAAGCTCTAGACTAATGTCTTTTATCAGTCGAAAGGTTTAGCTAACGACAGGGCATTTAGTGAAAAGAATTTGAGTCAGTCGTCAGGCCTATGCGTTTCTATTTAACTTACTTTTGTGCTTTGATACCTAAAACTATTTTAGGGGTTGCCAACATGGATTTCATCAGGGAGAAGCAAATGTCAAACTCATCAGGGAGAAGCAAATGTCAAAGCAACAAGGCTAATAACAATTTAAACTTCTACCGGTTTGTATATCTCCAGCTGATTCTCTGCTGCAGCTTTTCCTCACCTTCAGTTCCTTATAAATAACTACCATCTTGAATGAATTTCAGTTACAACATGATACTGATTAAAGTATGTGGTGAAGATACTTGAGAAAATAAAGAGATAATGTTATGATTCACTTACTTTTATGTTCAGATTGATATTGTTATATTCAATTTACATGAAAATTCATCACTTTTTACTCATCTATGGCAACCTTTTTAAATTTCTAGTAAATGTATGTGACCTTGACCTTCAGACGTAATGCCAATGGATAGATCTTGAAATGCTGATGTTAATAGAGCTATTAAACATGTTTCTTCCTTGATTGGTTCCATAGTTATGACGATTTTCCTCTTTGACCTAGTTTAACAGTGGCCATGTTTGATTTCAGACACTTTTCAGGGACACAGACTGGCAAACATATTTTTTCCTGACAGAGGACATATCAAAGAGTGGAAAACCACTGACATATTTTTTCCAACAACATTGTTCACTTTGACCATTACTTTTACTGGACAATATGTAAACTAGGTCAAATTAGGTCAAACTATGTCACATTATATAAATTAAGCAAATGGGCCTGTTATTGCATGTATGGGGCCATATTTTGATGATAGATATAATGCAATTTTGTATGGAATTATCTTTTATAAATATCATGTGCATATTTACACCTTCTAAATTTGACCTAATTTGGGTCGTCAAAATCGACCTGAAAAAATAAAATTTCCAAAGGCCTCCCATCCTAATATGAAAAAGCATACTTTAAACTATATCTGGACCAAATCTCATGCTTCTATCACAAAATGAAAGATTGAATCTATATTGGAGGCTAAGGAGCCCCACTATTGGTGCTAAATGTGGTAACCAGGCGGATGCTGAGTTCATTGATATTGTCCGTTAATGATACTTAAGGTGGGTGTTGTCTAAAGTTTTAATTGATATTACCAATGTGGCCAATAATGACTTCACAGTTGGGGCCCTCGCCCGCAGGTCCCAGATTCAGGGTATTCTTTGTTTATTGTGTGGCCCCTAAAGAGGGGCCGACTAACTCTTTAGAGTTAGTTAGATGCTGCCACTGTGCTATGCAACAGCAGCTATTAATTACGCTTCATGTTGGGCGGCATGGATCACTTGATGGGTGATACCTCAAAGCTCAAACACGGCAGAGCCGTGTGTGGCATGCGAGGACCAGTGGGTCAGGGGTGATCCGTTGCAAACAGAATGCTGATCCGTGTGAGGTTCTGACTTTCTATAGTTTTTATAAAGCCTTAGATATGGTGTGGTATTTTTCATCTCGCTATAGTTTAGTTGGTATTTAAGGAAACCGCCTCATTTCTATCAGAAATACACAATATTGAATTGTTTTTTATATTTTAATATATTAGAAGCGCGCTTTGTTGCCTATGTAGCTCATTATGCGTTGAAATGTTCGCGAGCATCGTAGGAATGTACAAAACCCCTATTGTGGCACCATCTGACGAAAGAGCGGAGAACTATACTAGCGCGTTTCGTTATTCACATCTTTTTGACAGGGACTTGGTTGGTGGCTTTTACGCCCTAATTAACAGCTGAAGTCATTTCAAGGGGGGTGATAGTGATCGAATCTATGGATACCTGAAGGTGGAAAGCACACACCCTACACTTTTACCGAGGCAATGGTGGTGCTGCTCAAAGGGTGTGGCGAGCTAGACTGGAGGATGTAATAACTAAGCAGCAGAAGGACCAAAAAGACAATCTCGTAGTAGTAGGTCTACTTAGATCTTGAGTAGCCGCCCTTGTGGTTATAATTACCTAGACTAGTTGGCTCTGCCAGCCTGGTCAAGTGAAAATTGGTAAGGAGACTATGAACTAAGCTAACATCTCATAAGTATTAGTTACCACCCCCTCACACCCGTTTAACAACGGATTCAGGGTCTAATTATGGAGACCCTAGAGTAAGATTAACAATATATCCCAATGTCTGTAGTAGACATTTACGACATGCAACCTGCCCCCTAGAAGGGATAGATCTGACCACAAGTCCGCAATATGGGACTCCCCCTCTGAGAGTATCAAGGTTTGCGTATAGTCTCTTGCAGTTTAATCTGTTATCTACCCCTTTGTCGACTTCGCCAAAATCCTGGGAGATTCACTTTAAACCTAAGGTCTACCCTTTTTTATTCTTTGTTTATTGTGTGGCCCCTAAAGAGGGGCCGCGGTGTTGATTAATTACACCACATGTTAAGCAGCATGAGATCAAACCTTCCTCAAAAGCGTCAAGGCTCAGAGTCCTGTTGGACGGGAACCCTGTGTGGCATTTCAAGACGAATGGTTGAGTGATCTGTTGCAGATGCCGTTCCGTGAGAAGTTCTGACTTTATATAGCTTTTATATCGCTTTAGATATGGTGTAGTATTTTCAATCTCACTATAGTTTAGTTGATATTTCAAAGAATCTGCCTCATTCTATCAGAAATACACAGCGTTGACATGTTTCTTATATTCAATATATTAGAAGTGTGCTTTGTTGCTTATTATAGGTCATTATGCGTTTAAAATGTTCGCGAGTATCGTGGAAATGTACAAAACCCCTATTGTGGCGTCATCTGACGAAAAGAGCGGAGAACTATACTAGAGCATGTAATAGCCAGACCAGCAGGCGGCAGCAGAGTGGTCAAAAGACAATCTCGTAGTAGTAGGTCTACTTGCATGTTGAGTAGCCACCCTTGTGGTTGTAATTACCTAGCCTAGTTGACCCTGCTGGCCTGGTCAAGTGAAATTAGTAAGGAGGCCCCCCATTAACGCGCTCCACAGTCTTTAGACAGTTAAGACTATAGTCAAGACTGGAGAATTTAGCGAGACGTCCCTCTGGGAGGTCATAATCCTCAATGTTAGGTGTTAGCTCATTAACATCAGATACCATATTAACAAACCATTTAAAATGTTCATTTTAATAGCAACTCACCCTATTCTGACAAAATCCTATTAGCAGGTAACCTCTGTGTAAACCATACTGCAAACATCTGCTACTTCCAGCGTCTGCCTCGTGACTGATAGTGTACAACAAGACGAAGTGGGCAGAGATTAGAAAAAATGAGGCTCTTTATATAGCCGAGAGAGCAGCTAATCTGGATGTTCTAAGCTTGTTTTCACCTAGAGCTCCAACCCTCTTCCAGAGAGAATCAAATCGCTTTTCACCTGAACCCTTCCACCCCTAATCCATCAGCATGAAAAGAGAATTAACGAGTGTAACGTGCGCTACATGTATATGGGATTATAGCTGGTGAAGAGATAAAGCCGAGTCACCTGTGTATACAAAGACTACAGGGGGTGATTAACGACAGGTGTGACGCGCCAGCCCGTGAACGGATTAAGCCAAAAAAAAAGAAAAAAAAAGGTATGTTTCAGGTAACATGGGCAGAAAGACTGGGGTCGGTAGGTCGGATTTTTATTTTATTTTATTTTATTTTTTTAACATGAAAGTACTAGCCATCCTCCGTGGAAATTCTAAAAATGACCCAAAAAGTATAAAAATATGAAATTTTCTTCAAACTTGCTTAAAAAAAAACGTAGGGTCGACCCTGTTTTGCTAGGGTCGGTCAGGTGACCTGAAACAAACCTTTTTTTTATTTGGCCTTATCTTTCAAGCTGACGCTTAAATTCAACTAGCCAGCCGCCGTCCACACCACTCACTGCGACAAGAGGAGGTGCTGTTGTTTTACACTTGAGTCGCTTACCACATGGACTCTACCTCACAGACAGACACGCGCCCCCTGTAGCTTTTTTTTTGTTTTTTTTTGTATACACACGCTAATCTCATAACCCCCTTATCCGTTATACAGGTAACCAGTATTCTCTTTTAAAATAGCTGCCAGTCAGCTTAGCTCTAGAAGCAAGAAGGCGTGTATAGGTGCCTTATAAGTCTGCAGGGGGTAAATACTAGTGAAAAAAGGAAGGCAGGTGTGCAGGTAGCTTTTCTAACAGACACGTGTGTGCACTAAGCTGCTTAAGTCTAAACCCTCCCCGCAGTAGTCAGGTGGCATGTGAAAACTTACTTAACTGATCTCTTACATTGAGTAGAGTCTCTGTGCTGAGAGAGCTTTTTCAGCCGTTTAAGAGGATTAACTAGGACAGGGTACATAAGGAGTGAAACGCCGAATAGCGGCTACTCAGTCTCGTGCAGCACAAGCAGCAGCATCTAGCAGCGGCTTCAGCAGCAGCTGCACGTGCAGCACAAGCAGCTGGCAGCGACTTCAGCAGCACAAGCAGCACGAGCAGCACAAGCCGTAGCATTTGTCAGCAGCATCCGTGACATCGTCAGCAGCAGCCCCATGACCTTGTCAGCAGCACAAGCAGCCAGCAGCTGCTGGCAGCTGCTTCAGCAGCTGCTGGCAGCTGCTGCACGAGCAGTAGCACAAGCAGTAGCATCTGTCAGCAGCAGCAGCAGCAGCACAAGCAGCCAGCAGCTGCTGCATGAGCAGCACAAGCAGCACAAGCAGCAGCACCGACAGCAGCAGCAGCAGCAGCGGTGGTGTGGACCACTAAAGTCGAGATGAAGCCTAGTGACATTTGACATGAAGCTTGAAAAACACAGTGACAGGTGACATGAGCAATTCTTAAAATCGACATGAGATATGAGCATAATTAAGCGACATCGACATGTGCCATGGCTATTTTTTAAGACAAACATCATATGTCATAGCCGCCTCATCCAAACCTCCACTAGTAGTGCTCTATAAGCGCAAGCTGTAAACCCTCTCCTCCCCCCGTGCACACAGGCGAATTATCAGAGTCAGCCAATGGTGTCAATACCCCTCTCATACAGGGGTCGGGCGCTGCTGGACTATAATAGATGAGTCAAGGACCGTTCTACTGAGGGTCAGGCAGGCTAAGTCGGACATTCAATGACAGGTAGGTCTTTGACAACCTTGCTTGAAAGTCTGGACAGCATTGACAGACTGGGGCATAAGGATCTCGCATGGTCAGACTTTCAAGCAAGTTTTGCTAAAGTCGCGTTATTGAATGTCCGACCTAGCCTGACCCACAGTAGAACGGTCCTTGACCCGTCTATTATAGTCCAGCAGTGCCCGACCCTTGGCTGAGAGCAGTTTAAGCGCCATTGGGTGTCTCTGATATTTGCCTCTGTGTAAGATGAGAAAAAAAGTCTGTTGAAAGACTATATTTCAAGCCAGAAAACTGTAATTAGCTTTCCAAGTTGTTTATTTAACAATATCTTAGCCTAGCAAGCAGCTGTCAGATGTCATCTAAGAAAAAAATGTGAGCTGTTAATAGATTCAAGAGAAATTAGTTTACAAATAGCCCGTGTAAGTACGCCCATGTCTTGCTTATTTCTTATAAAGTTGTAAGATAGTCACATCATGATGCACATCATCATAAACGCAATCATGATACCTTTCATTGTAAGTAGACTCGCCTCTCTGCCCTCTAAAAGAGAGGGCAGAGAAGCGAGTCTCACTCTTAAAAAACCCTTCCCCTCCCCCCCTCCCCCCCCTCCCCCCCCATGCATCTTAAAGAGTGCCCCCCAGAGTGCCCCTCCCCCCCCTAAAAAAAAGAGCCACATTTTTAAATTATTTTTTAGCAAGCTTTCAGCTTGCTTTTTTTCTTTTTTAAAATTTATTTATCCATAAAAATCTCAAGTGACTTATTTTGAAATTCGCGCCAACCTAGTAGTCACGTGACCCCCTTAAGTAGGTCACTTCCAGTCACGTGACCTATTTGAATTTCCCGCCAACATGGTGGTCACGTGACCCTCTTAAGTAGGTCACTTCCGGTCACGTGACCTATTTGAATTTCCCGCCCAAAGGTCACGTGACCGGAAGTAGGTCACTTCCGGTCACGTGACCTATTTGAATTTCCCGCCAAAAGGGAGGCCTCTCATTGGCTGCTTTTGAATTTCCCGCCAAAAGGGAGGCCTCTGATTGGCTGCAGGTCGATTGAGTAATAAACAGTACTTAACTATAGTCCCGTTCCGATACATACTATACTACTCCTGTACCACAGACTAGACTTACTGTGAGTGCCTATACCACAGACTAGACGTACTGTGAGTGCCTATACCACAGACTAGACTTACTGTGAGTGCCTATACCACAGACTAGACTTACTGTGAGTGCCTGTACCACAGACTAGACTTACTGTGAGTGCCTATACCACAGACTAGACTTACTGTGAGTGCCTGTACCACAGACTAGACTTACTGTGAGTGCCTATACCACAGACCTGACTTACTGTGAGTGCCTATACCACCGACTAGACTTACTGTGAGTGCCTGTACCACAGACTAGACTTACTGTGAGTGCCTATACCACAGACTAGACTAACTGTGAGTGCCTATACCACAGACTAGACTTACTGTGAGTGCCTATACCAAAGACTAGACTTACTGTGAGTGCCTATATACCACAGACTAGACTTACTGTGAGTGCCTATACCACAGACTAGACGTACTGTGAGTGCCTATACCACAGACTAGACTTACTGTGAGTGCCTGTACCACAGACTAGACTTACTGTGAGTGCCTATACCACAGACTAGACGTACTGTGAGTGCCTATACCACAGACTAGACTTACTGTGAGTGCCTATACCACAGACTAGACTTACTGTGAGTGCCTGTACCACACATTAGACTTACTGTGAGTGCCTATACCACAGACTAGACTTACTGTGAGTGCCTATACCGCAGACTAGACTTACTGTGAGTGCCTGTACCACAGACTAGACTTACTGTGAGTGCCTGTACCACACATTAGACTTACTGTGAGTGCCTATACCACAGACTAGACTTACTGTGAGTGCCTATACCACAGACTAGACTTACTGTGAGTGCCTAAACCACACACTAGACTTACTGTGAGTGCCTGTACCACAGACTAGACTTACTGTGAGTGCCTGTACCACACACTAGACTTGCTGTGAGTCTCTATACCACAGACTAGACTTACTGTGAGTCTTTATGCCACACACTAGACTTACTGTGAGTCTCTATACCACAGACTAGACTTACTGTGAGTGCCTATACCACACACTAGACTTACTGCCTGTGCCCATACCACAGACTAGACTTACTGTGAGTGCCTATACATGTTTTGTACCACACACTAGACTTGCTTTGGTACCAATACCACAGACTAGACTTACTGTGAGTGCCTGTACCGCAGACTAGACTTACTGTGAGTGCCTGTACCACAGATTAGACTTACTGTGAGTGCCTATACCGCAGACAGACTTACTGTGAGTGCCTGTACCACAGACTAGACTTACTGTGAGTGCCTATACCACAGACCAGTGCCTCCAGTTCCTGCAGGGATGGCCGCTGTCCCAGGGCCACCATCACCTTCCCCAGCTCGGCCGTGGTGATGTGTCCATTATGGTCACGGTCAAACACACTGAACGCATCCTGGAAAACTATACAAGCAAACGCCAAGTGAGAAAACGGTGGCTGTTTCAGGCTACGTAGGCAGAATATTTAGTTTAGGAAAAATGTTTGGAAAGTGTTGGTGACTGAAAGAAATTTAAAAAATTAAAAGAATTCCAGCTTAATTATAACACTACGAGGGGAAATTAATCAACTTAATTAATGTTTTATTTTTCCATGGTCAATGACAATTTGATGACGAAAGTCAATATCCCTTTGAATAATGATCCGCCCCGCCCCGCCCCTTATAAAGTTTGTTATCATTTGTGGCAGCCCCTTATGATAATTCTTACTAGATGTTTCATTAGTAGTTCCATACATGATTTACATACTTTTAACATTTTCCTGCTAGAAGCCATGGTTGTTGGTATTATCCGCTGTCTTGCTCTTACATGTGTCAGCCAATGTGTTCTCCTCGTTAGTCTAAAATTGTAAACATTATCACAATTAATGACACCTGAAGAAGGACTAGTTCTGTTCCGAAACGTTGTAAAGTTGTATACGTTGTGATTCCTCCCTTCATCAAAAATAATACATGATAATTTAAAGGTCGGCAAATGGTGTATTTGGAAATTTGGAAATTTCTCTTGAACATGACAAATACGACTTCTGTACATTTTCACTGGCCTACTAAAAGTAAATGTAAATTAAAAAATATTGGCATGGTACACTTGAGTGTCAAGTCTGATCTTTTCTGTGGTTGCCTGAAATATAATTCTGATTTTCTGGGATTTTCTTTTCTTAAACCATGATGCCCAGCAGTTACAGCTCAGCCCTCCTCAGACACCGAGGGGAAATCCTCCCCGTTACGGGGACAAGCCCTTGGTGTGTAGTTTTTAACTGACTATATCTTATTACAATATTGCAAGGTTGTGTTTTGGGAATAGGGCCCCATAATTTAGGATTTTTTCTAAATAGGGGGCGGAGGGGGCAGATACTGCTGTGGGTGGGAGGGGACAGATACTGCTGTGGGGGGGGGGGCAGATACTGCTGTGGGGGGGGGGGGAGGGGGCAGATACTGCTGTGGGGGGGAGGGGGCAGATACTGCTGTGGGGGGGAGGGGCAGATACTGCTGTGGAGGTGGGAGGGGCAGATACTGCTGTGGGGGGGGGAGGGAGGGGGCAGATACTGCTGTGGGGGGAGGGGCAGATACTGCTGTGGGGGGAGGGGCAGATACTGCTGTGGGGGGAGGGGGCAGATACTGCTGTGGGGGGGGGGAGGGGGCAGATACTGCTGTGGGGGGAGGGGCAGATACTGCTGTGGGGGGAGGGGCAGATACTGCTGTGGGGGGAGGGGGCAGATACTGCTGTGGGGGGGGGGGAGCAGATACTGCTGTGGGGGGGGGGGCAGATACTGCTGTGGGGAGAGGGGGCAGATACTGCTGTGGGGGGGGGAGGCAGATACTGCTGTGGGGGGGGGGGGGCAGATACTGCTGTGGGGGGGGGGCAGATACTGCTGTGGGGGGGGGCAGATACTGCTGTGGGGGAGGGGGGGGGCAGATACTGCTGTGGGGGGGGGGGAGGCAGATACTGCTGTGGGGGGAGGGGGCAGATACTGCTGTGGGGGGGGGCAGATACTGCTGTGGGGGAGGGGGGAGGGGGCAGATACTGCTGTGGGGGGGGGGAGGGGGCAGATACTGCTCAGTGTGGGGGGGGGGCAGATACTGCTGTGGGGGGGGGGGAGGGGGCAGATACTGCTGTGAGGGGAGGGGGCAGATACTGCAGATACTGCTGTGGGGGGAGGGGGCAGATACCACTGTGGGGGGGGGGGGCAGATACTACTGTGGGAGGGGGCGGGGGCAGATACTGCTGTGGGGGGGGGGAGAGGAGGGGGCAGATACTGCTGTGGGGGGGGGGCAGATACTGCTGTGGGGGGGGGGGCTAGATACTGCTGGGGGGGGCAGATACTGCTGGGGGGGGGGGCAGATACTGCTGTAGGGGGGGGGGCAGATACTGCTGTGTGGAGGGGGGGAAGGGGGCAGATACTGCTGGGGGGGAGGAGGGGGGTGGGGTGAGCAATTATCAATCAGCAATGGCCCCTGGTGGGGGGGCTGGGTAAAACCCCCCTGTATGAATCTTCAGCCCAGAAGTATGGGTTGTTTACAAACCACCGGGAGGTGGGGGACAGGAGGCACGACTGGAGGCACGTACAGGGCAGTAGGGCCCCCCCCCACTCCCCCCCACTCCCCCCACACGCCACCCCCACACGCACCCCCACCCCACACACACTCACACACACACGCACCCCCACCCCAGCCACTACTGATCATGTGAGTACATCAACAGCACACCTATTACCACACCTGATGGCGCAGCTGCAGTGATGTAGCCACATGTAGCATGCCATAACATTTTAATAGTCCATTTTGCTCTTGATCTAGAGAGATTCTTAAGGGTGTTTTTTTTTACTTTTTTGCACCTTTGCCTTGCAATATAGGATAATTTAGTCGATACATAGGCCTACATATTTTCTTTACAAAATAGGGGCCCTTGATAGGGGGTCCCCATGTCGCCATGTCGATTTTAAGATATGTCCAATGTCCCATGCCACTATCTATTTCTTCATCATGTCCCATGTCACTAAGCCCCAAAAAGGCCCATGTCGCCGTGTCGAATTTAGGGGTCTATTTTTACCCGGACGTCTGGTCATGGGCCTGGACATCTGACCCCGGGTTGCGTACTGGCTCTTTGGTGGTAGGTACCGAAACATAAACTATAGCCCACACATTCCATGATGTGACAGCCCTCTTATTTACCCTTGACCAATTAACAGCCCCCCATTTTTCTTATATGTCATCTGACAGCTTCTTGCTAAGCCAGGATATTGCTATATAAACATTTTGGAAAGCTAATTACAGTTTTCTGAGCCTTTTGGTTAGTTACAGCCCCCCTTTTTCTTATCTTACGGACATTCACCGCCACAGCTCCCGGGCCCATTTTGCAGTGGGTACCCAAACTGAGGTTGAGTGCCCCCCCCCCCCCGGCATCTGACCCATATAGGAGTATGGTGATTTCTTAAAAATTGACCCATGTCGGTGTAAAATCTTAAATAGTGTACCCATATTGATGCAATGTATAACAACTCTTAACACTATCTTATGTCTATGTAGGCCTAGGTAGAGGCAGTAATGGGTGTGGACCACCAAATTTGACATGGCAACATGGCTATTTCTTATAATCGACAATCGACATGAGGCCTAGTGACATATGACATGAGGCTCAAAACACATAGTGACAGGCGACATGAGCAATTCTTAAAATCGACATGGAACATGGGCATTATTAAGCGACATTGACATGCGACATGGCCATTTTTTAAGATCGACAATCGACATGGGAACCCCCCATCTAGACCCCGCAGTAGGTACCTCTATCTAGGCAATAGTAGAATGAATAGCATTGAATATATAGATAATTTTAATCAAAAGATGTGGGGGGAGGCTCAGCTAATTCCTCTGTCTTGATTATCATCTATGCACCTACTGGATACTATAACAAAGGTGACTCTGAAAAAGATGTACCCATAGAGGTGTACACCTCCCCAAGTACCTGAAAAACGACCTCCCTGGGGGACTCCTGCTGGGGGCGGGGGGGGGGGGGCATGACATCCCACGACGCAATGCTTTATAACAATTCAACTTTTAAATGTTACTCTTTTGCTCCCTGTATTTACTATGATTATAATTAACTGTAATTATGACATGCATAGTGTAGTAAATAAGACCTACCATGCCGCGCCAGCTGCAGTGTGGAGCCAGGAGGAGGCTGGAGAGATGAGAGGTGCAGGAGGAGGCTATAAGGTGGGATTAGTGGTAGGTGGAGGCCAGGTGGAGTTGGTGGTAATCGGAGAGGTGGTGTAGAGGTGGTTCCCTGCAGCAGCTGGGCTGGTCGGAGTAAGGCTCTGACGGGTCTGCTCTCTGCTCTGGGCACATCCCGCTCTTAATACCCTCTAGCCGCACCTGGGGGGGGGGGGGGGGGGGGGCACTACCCCATGTTTGGAATTGGAGTCCATGTGTGAACACGATTTCGAGGGAAATGGTCTCTTTTGGAGCCCCGGTATGGACCCGCGAGGGCTTTTGGTAAAGGGGTGTTTTGTTGGCAATTTTGGAGAGAAAGGGGTACATTTTGAGATCATTTGATATTTGATATTTCTATGGGAAAATTTACCATTTTTTACATGGTCACCCGTGATAATAGATAAGGCTATATTTCTCATTTTCACATATGATTACGGTACGTTCCTATTGCTAAATTCCTGTGAAACAGGCCTATATATTTTGGTAATTTTTTTCCAGTGACTATGGTATCAAATTTAGGGTGATGTTCAGACATTGTGATGATAGAAAAGATAGGGAGTGCCCCCCCCCGGGCATGGTGACTATAGAAAGGATAGGGAGTGCCCCCCCCCGGGCATGGTGACTATAGAAAGGATAGGGAGTGCCCCCCCCGGGCATGGTGACTATAGAAAGGATAGGGAGTGCCCCCCCCCACCCCCCCCCGGGCATGGTGACTATAGAAAGGATAGGCAGTGCCCCCCCCCGGGCATGGTGATTAAAGAAAAGATAGGGAGTGCCCCCCCGGGCATGGCATGGTGACTATAGAAAGGATAGGGAGTGCCCCCCCCGGGCATGGTGAATATAGAAAGGATAGGGAGTGCCCCCCCCCGGGCATGGTGACTGTAGAAAGGATAGGGAGTGCCCCCCCCGGGCATGGTGAATATAGAAAGGATAGGGAGTGCCCCCCCCCCGGGCATGGTGACTGTAGAAAGGATAGGGAGTGCCCCCCCCGGGCATGGTGACTATAGAAAGGATAGGGAGTGCCCCCCCGGGCATGGTGACTGTAGAAAGGATAGGGAGTGCCCCCCCCCGGGCATGGTGACTATAGAAAGGATAGGGAGTGCCCCCCCCCGGGCATGGTGACTGTAGAAAGGATAGGGAGTGCCCCCCCCCCCCGGGCATGGTGATTAAAGAAAAGATAGGGAGTGCCCCCCCCCGGGCATGGTGACTATAGAAAGGATAGGGAGTGCCCCCCCCCCCCGGGCATGGTGACTGTAGAAAGGATAGGGAGTGCCCCCCCCCCCGGGCATGGTGACTATAGAAAGGATAGGGAGTGCCCCCCCCCCCCCCCCCCGGCATGGTGACTGTAGAAAGGATAGGGAGTGCCGCCCCCCGGGCATGGTGACTATAGAAAGGATAGGGAGTGCCCCCCCCGGCATGGTGACTGTAGAAAGGATAGGGAGTGCCCCCCCCCCCATGGTGACTATAGAAAGGATAGGGAGTGCCCCCCCCCGGGCATGGTGACTATAGAAAGGATAGGGAGTGCCCCCCCCCCCCGCCTGAGCTGCTCCCCCTGCATACCACGGGTCACTCTCCAGCAACTCAGAGCAGCTCACACTCTCCAAACGGATCTCTAGCTTTACACTATGTGTTAACATGGGCCAGACATGTGCTGTGAGAAGGTAACTTGGCACATACAGACACTGAGGATATACAAACAGACTTGATGCCAGAGTGTGTAGCTCACCAAGCACAGCTTCTGTCCATTACGTATGCTTTATACCTGGGGGAGTTGGGGGGGGGGGGGGTTCTGCTGGGAGAGTGACGGCCAGACAGCCACATATTTGCAAGCACTGGGCAGACATACTTCGTTTTCTCTTCAATCTTGGCATGAGACTGTCTTCGTTTTTTATATATTTTTACCACAAATTCTTCCCTCCTTTCCTCCGCCCAATTGCACCTGGCTCACTCTCACCAGATCGATGCAACTATTATTTGGACGTACATGATCGGCGGACGTACATGATCGGCGGACGTACATGATCGGTGACGTACATGATCGGTGACGTACATGATCGGTGACGTACATGATCGGGAGTTATTGACTGCCCTACCCTTTCTGACCATGTTAAAACACAAATAAACCTTACCAAGATGTACATATGATGTGTATCTTGACATGTAAGATTTTAGGCATGTGTAAATGCGACTATAAGATAATTTTACATGATGTTTTAATACCGATCATGTACGTCATGTGACGTACATGATCGGTTGTACATTGAGCCTCCCCCATTTGACCCCTATAAATATTTTGGGAGTTTTTTTTTTCTAATAAACTCTCCAAAGATACATTACAGCCTGTAGGTATGGTTAGGAATGTTATATATCATGGTACAGGGGGTAATAGGTGCATTTTGTACTCTGCCGATCATGTACGTCCACCGATCATGTACGTCCACCGATCATGTACGTCCACTTTTTCAGTTGCACTGATTTGGTGAGAGTGAGTCACCTACATTCTATTTTAAGACATATACATGGCTCTTCTTCAGAATTCTTCACCAACATAGTTGTGATACTATTGGTGGCATTGATGAGAAAGAAAACAGGGGGAGGGGGGATTCCCGCCCCGCCCTACCCCAACTTTAAATTGGGGGCCCAAGTGTGTTCCCCCCCCCCCCCCTCCAACTTTTTGGGAAACATTGTTGACTCAGAATGCCCTGAAATACACGAATCTCATGCTAAAATTCTCAAAATTTTCCAAATATTTCTCAGGATCATATAATATATTTCAAAAGATCACTGAATGCATGAATCTAAAAGAAAAGTTAAGATAAGACCTCCAGTTGTACATGTAACTCCCTCCTGCAACTCCTGATATAAAGTTATTAATCCATTTGGGCTGAAAGAATTAACTTATTGTTTGGTGTTTAACAGTCTAAAATCGGCCCAAAAAGGGTGTGTGCGCTTATTATGGGAGGTGCGCTTATTATGTTGAATACGGTAATCCTTCTTTTACTGATTGTAGAGTTTGAGCAAGAACAATAAACTGTGTTTAAATGCACGAGTATTGCTTCACTCGTGAAACCGGAAGTGTTACCTTTATTGCGTGTATCATACCCGTTGCATCGTAGTTCCGTTATACACGTAGAGAGGGGGCGTCGGCGCTTTGCCGCGCTGATCAGACACTACATCTCCTCACCACTTTATATAGAAGTTCACACAATCATATATGACAGTTTTAACAAGTATGATAGAGTCTCTGAAACATGAAATAGTGTATTTCTAACATATACAAATAATGTCCTTTTGTAATGTCTTTTCTAGTTATACTGATACTCAATGTGTTTAAACCAAAATTAAAATGATACCATCAAAGTCTTTCATCATCATGTTAGAGGATATTTAACACAAACTCTCACTTAGGGACAAAATCCCTCATCCACTCTGGAGCATGTCTTTCACGTGTTGGTCTTGGTGAAGCAGGTACTCCTGTAGACACAGAGGGAGCACCGGCGGTATCACCGGCCACATCCAGCGCAGGCATTGGGTCATTAGGTGTCTCTGCAGCTGATGGAGGTATGAACCGTTTCATGTGGGCCGCATTCCTCATGCGCCTCGGCCCATCAGGTGATTGGACCACCACTGCATTTCCTTTCTTTTCAATGACCTCATGGGGAGTCGGGTTAAATGGTGGTGTGAGCTTGTCGGTCTTGTGAAGCTCTTTCAACAACACCTGATCACCAACCCCAAAATCACTATCTCTAGCAGAACGGCGAGAGTCTGCATATTCCTTTCTTTTGAGCTTCTGGAGGGCATCTCTTTCCTTCATCAGACCTTGCCCCGCAGATTCACACTGTCCCATGTCAGCTGTAGTCACCTTTGGTAATTTGTCCCTCAGTTTCCTCCCCATCATCAGCTCTGCCGGGCTCATATTGGTGACAGTGTGAGGAGTCACTCTGTAGTGAAACAGGAAGTCCTCCAACTCGTCGACCCAGTTCCTCTTCTCAATGCGCGCAATCTTAATCACTTTAAGCAGGGTGGAATTCAGCCTCTCCACTTCTCCGTTGCTCTGGGGCCAATAGGGAACTCCTTTAAAGTGATCTATGCCATGCTTAGCTAGGAACGACTCAAACTCAGCAGATGCAAAAGGCTGTCCGTTGTCGCTCCTCAATGTCTCTGGGTATCCATGATAGTGACACATGGCTTCCAGACACTTTATCACATTTGTCGCAGTCGTCTTTGTCAAGTAAGCGACCTCTGGCCAGCGCGAGAAGTAATCAACAACTACAAGTAGATGATGTCCACCTGGGATATCCAGCAGGTCAACCGCGACATCAACCCATGGTCCCACAGGAAGCTCGGTGGACTTCATGGGCTCAGGGCTCATTCCCTTTCCTACTACTTGACATGGGTAGCATGACTTTATGTACTTTTCCACCTGTGCATCCATCCCAGGCCACCAGACTTTCTCACGGAGACGGCTCTTGGTGCGCACAATTCCTTGGTGCCCCTCATGAGCAAGTTCTACGGTACGGAGCCACAACTCTTCTGGCATCACAAGCCGGTGACCTCTCATGACCATCTGGCCAGCCACCCAGAGTTCACCTTGGACCGCTTTGTAGAGGGTCCCATTCAGCTTTGTCCAATCTCCAGATACTATGGCTTCCCGGACCAGTGTCAGGGTGCCATCACTCTCTGACAACCTCTCGACATCCCGTGGTACAAGTGCGACAGGCACTGCATCACACACCACAGAGTACACATAGTCAACGGTGGATAGTCCCTGATCATCCTCAACATCTGTGTCACCAGACACGGGCAGGCGACTCAGTATATCAGCTTTGTTCTCTTTTCCTGGGATATGTACTATACGATAGCAGTACTGTTGCAAGTATAATAACCATCTCTCTATCCTTGCAGATGGGGGGTTAGACCTTGGACCCAGAACTGACACAAGAGGTTTATGATCAGTCTGTATGACGAATTCAATCCCAATCAGATATAGATTGAACTTCCTACATGCCCAGTACACACCCAAAGCCTCCCTTTCGAACTGTGAATACCTTGTCTCCACATCTGTAAGCTTACGACTAGCATAGTATACTGGGCGGTATGAGCCATCATCCTGTCTCTGTTCCAAGATGGCACCCAGGCCTACCCCCGAGGCATCTGTAGTAATGCGGGTCAGCAACCCAGGTGTAAAGTAGGCCATCACTGGGGCCCGACTCAGATAGTCCTTCACATCGTCGAATGCCTTTTGTTCCACAGATGTCCACTTCCACTCTGCTTTATCCCGTGTTAGCTCCCAGAGTGGTGCAGAGACGGTTGCAAAATTCGGTATAAACTTGGCACAAAACTGAGCAAGACCCAAGAAGCTTCTGGTCTCTGAAGCATCCTTTGGAGGTGGTGCCTCAACTACAGCTTTCACCTTGTCATCTGCAACTTGTAGACCATCCTTTGTGATCACATGGCCCATGTAGGATATTGCTGGCATGTTGATCTGACACTTGGACCCATTTAGCGTCAGACCATGTTCATCTAGTCTTTGAATAACCCGCTCAAGTCGCTCATCATGTTCCACCTGGTTAGCCCCAACTAGGATGATGTCATCTGACATATTGTACGCTCCCGGACAGTCCTTGATCACTTGGCTGATGAGCTGCTGGAATTTCTCAGTTGCCATATTTACTCCAAAGACAAGCCGCTTATACTGGTACAGCCCATTTGGACCAGCAAACGTTGTAATTTCTCTGGATTCTGGATGGAGCTCAACCTGATGATATGCCATGTTCAAGTCAAGTTTAGAGAAGACCTTACCACCGCTCATCTCCTGAATGGTTTCCTCTACAGTCGGAATGGGGTGCCGTTCCCGCACTATCGCCTCGTTTGGCCTGCGCATGTCCAGACACAGCCGCAGGTCCCCATTCGGCTTGCGGGCCGTCACCAGAGGACTGAGCCAGTGTGTAGGTCCTTTAACTCTTTCAATGACATCAAGCTTCTCTAACTCCTGGAGTTTCTCTTCCACTTTCTTCCTGCGACTGAATGCAATCTTACGTCCTGATTGAATAACAGGTGGAACACTTTCTTTCACATGTAGCTTCAACTGAAAGTCCTTTAGCTTACCCAAGCCGCTGAATACCTGAGGATATCGGCCCTTGAGTTGATCCCACTGGGAAGGCGAGCACACATTAACATTTATTCCAACACTAAGCACACCCAGTTCTTTTGACGTCTGGTTGCTAAGAAGGGAAACCTGCGCCTCTGGGACTACAATAAAGTCTGCCATCATTGACCTCTGAGTCTCTGGTACTGAAATCTTGAGTTGACACTGCCCTAGCACTGCCAGTGGTTCCTTTGCTGTGTACGCATACAATCTCTTGGAGCATTTATCCAATTTGATAGGCTGAGATTCACATAAGAACTTAAAATCCTTGAGAGACATCATGTTGTGATAGGCTCCCGAGTCGACCATGATCTTTAAGCTCTGACCGTTCACTTCGTATCCCATCCTCGTCGCCAGAATGTAGAGTTTGAGCAAGAACAATAAACTGTGTTTAAATGCACGAGTATTGCTTCACTCGTGAAACCGGAAGTGTTACCTTTATTGCGTGTATCATACCCGTTGCATCGTAGTTCCGTTATACACGTAGAGAGGGGGCGTCGGCGCTTTGCCGCGCTGATCAGACACTACACTGATAGTTAACACTTGACGGGGTCTTCGTACAAAGAAAATCAAGTGCTACTGCCCACACAGAGAGGAGGCTCCTTAACCTAGAACGGTGAAGGCAGTTACCCTACAGTCAGTCTGAATGATCCATACACCGTTAGCGATAGTGGAAGACTCCCTACTTCTTATTGATCGTATGGAGATCTTGGTTCATTTAACAGCAAGTTATATACATTTTGTACCAGAATACATTAAAATGGCCCAATTGACCTCTAGATTTTTAACATTTTCCTCAGGTTTGCCACTAGTTAAATGTTCAGAGTATCCCTTCATCAAACATCACTCTTTGTTTTTAGCTAGGCCATTTCATGGTACTTCTACCAATCATTATCAGACACAACGAAATGTTACAAGACATTATGCTACATTTGAACTTGTCAGAAGCAGGACTCCCCCCCTTTTTCTAGTTGTGGGAGGCGATCAAGAATATAGGAAATTCCACATTGTTATACCCAACTAACAGAAAAACGCTATTTTACGTCAAAATAACGTTTTTAGTGTTATATAACATTTTTTCCGTAATAAGAAGCCATAGAGAAACGTTATTTAATGCTGTGTAACGTTTCTTGTTCACTGGGTAGCTTATAACCATTACCTCAATCAATGGTTAAGCACATGCTATAATATGTTATAGTATAGCCCTATGTAGACTTTGTATGCGGTTGATGCTATTATTAAATATATATGTAAACGTCTATGGTGAGGGGGGGGGGGCATCAAACGATCCAAAGGACTTGTTTCCTCAAGGATTGGATCCACAAATGATGAACTGATGTGTATTAGATAAGAAATAAAAAGACAATGGGATAATGTGGGAAAGTTTAATAGAAATCACAAGCTCGACCATGCTTGTTTGATATATGGTACGCAGGTGGGGAAAACTTTATTTTTTCCTCAAGAAAACGTTTCAATAATAAAATGTTTAAAATGTTATCTTAACAATATATTTAGTCTACCTCAATAAAACTTTTTTGCGTAAATAAAACGTTCAGAAAATGTTTTTTTAACTTTGAAATAATGTATTTTGTTCACTGGGGGTAAAGGTTGGAAATTGCTTGTATCATTACAGAATCTTGATATATTTGGGGGAGGGGGGGGGGGCAGCCCCCTCCCCCCCCCTTTTTTTCCCCTACACCACTGTAGTTTGTTGACCACTCCCTAATTGTAGATTCAAGATTCATGATTGACTTTATTGACAAATGAGAAGCACATTTACGTCAGCGCCAGGTTGCTCCCAGTGAACAAAGACATGTTATTTCAACGTTAAAAAACGTCATCACAAGGTTTGAAAATGTTCATTTCCTGAACGTTTTATTCATGTAAAAACCTGAACTCAAAATAACGTTAATATAACGTTTGTAAATGATGTTTTATTGAGGTAGAAATGACATAAAAATAACGTTTTATTGAAATGTTTTATTGAGGTAAAAATAACGTTTTCCACTCACCTGTTTACCATCTTTCAAACATAATATATTCTTAACTTTCCCTAGTATCCCTACGTTTTTATTTATTTGCCTACTGACACATCTATTTGCATTACTAACACATCAGTTCATCATTTCATGGGTCCAGTCCTTGCGGAAGGAAGTCAGTTGGACCCTTTAGTTTTGTCATGTCAGGAGTAGAAATTAACTGGGGTAGAAATATACCAGGATGTATGTATCCTGTAATTCTACAGAAATGGTGTCTAATGTACCTGTAACTACAATGAGCTACAATGCAGTTGATTCACCATGTATTGCACTCATAATTAATCTAACATTAAATGCTGATACTAGTATCAATGTTTTAAAATAGTTTATAGTATTAATTAGGTCCCCCATAGATGTGGACATAGATGGATTGTACTAGATTTTTATCAGAACTGTCTAGTTAAAATCGCATTACCAGCTAAACTGTCACCTGGTGAGATAAACTTGAACAAGGAGTCTAAACGTTGGAAAAAATGTCGGAAAAAAACGTTTTTAAAAATGTTATCAGCACTTGATAAAATATATACTAATAACATCAATAGGATGTATATTAGAAGTCTGTTCATGTAACTGTACTATTTCATAAATGAAATGACTTCATATGACGGCTTTCGACCTCATATTTAAATTACTTAAAAGTTATTTATAAACGTTATTTTGATGTTGAAATAACGTTCAAAACAGAGGTTCTATTCCTAACCTTATACCCCATGCCTTATATAAACGTCTAAGAACGTCCAAATAACGTGTCTTGTTCACTGGGCTGTTTAATATGTGACATTTAATAATACACGCCATGGAAACCTCAACCCACGGAAACAAAGCGTATTACATCAGAGAAAAGTACAACATAACATCCAATCCACTACACATTGGTGAGTAATGACCACAAGTCGAGCCCGCAATCACAAATCCGTCACAATGAGTCATGGCGCGAAACGCGTCGTCGGACGCCACGTAGCGTCTTGGTGTCGCGTGTGAACGGGTAGCCGCATAAATAGTCAGCCGGCCGCAGTGTTCACCAAAATCCAGCATGGCCACCATGTCGGGCCGAAAAGCCAGCTCGGCTCCAAAAACGGGCAAACTATCCGTCGCCCAGCCCACAAATGTAAGCAAATTCGTGGTCATCCTAGCCATGCACATTACCAAGAAGATCATGCTGATCGACACGACCAAGAGGATGTGCCTGTACATCTGTGCGCTGACGGCTGGGTCTGTGTTGACGGACCTGTTCCCGTTCCCTCGGTCTTTCCTCTCCCACAAGGACTTCATTCTGAATCGGCTGTTTGTGGCATATGGCTGGGGATGGACTTGTCTCATAGTACTGGCCTTTATCTATTATACCGCCTCCGTCTACTGTTCTACCAACAAGGCACTATTACGGAAACACATGTTACGGATGCTGGTGGGCTCGGTTTATTGGTACACCATGACATCAATTTTCGACGCCATCGAGCGCGGGACTGGCTTCTGCACCTTGGACCTGGGTATCGATAGTTTCGACGACAAGAAATCATGTCGGGAGGCGGGAGGAAAGTGGATTGGTTTCGATATTTCGGGGCACGCCTTCCTACTGATATACAACCTACTTATAATTTCGGAGGAGGTCCGTGCCATTGGTGGCTGGGAGAGGATAGCAGAGATCGTCAAGGAAGAAGAGGAAAAACCCTCTGGAAGATTTGGAGAACTTGAGCTCGTCAATTTACAAAAAACCTACGCATACAACACCCCATTTGTGCGTGTGCTGGCCATAGTGATGATGTTCTTGACTTTTATATTTGAGATCATGCTGCTAGGGACGATACTGTACTTCCACAACATGCCCCAGAAGGTGATAGGCGCCGCTCTGGCCATCCTAGGCTGGTTTGTCACGTACAGAATGTGGTACAAATCGTCTTTCTCCCCGGGAGAAGTTGGTGTAGGGAAATTTAGGTATATTGCCAAGGCAGCAACGGCGAAGGCAAATTGATATGTTACCCATGTCTAATTATAGGTGAAGTCAATATGCAAATGAAACGTGTTGTTATATTAACAAGAGTCCATGGATACTGAGTGGTTCACGATTATTTATTTAATTTAATTTGCGTTCAATTACTGTAGCCTGTATTAAAATATCACTAGTCACCACAAATGCCACTTTTCCTAGGTTTGTAGGAATATCAATTTTTCTTGGGATAACGGTAATAAATTACATCAATTGTGTATGGTAAACTTACCGAAATCAGAAAATGGCCTGCTTTTTGAAGACTAATAAGTGGCATTTCACTGACACTAATAAATGTATCTATGGTACCAGTACTAGTATAACCTTCAGATATAACCTGTAATCACTCGAAGCATTATAAAGATGACCATAGACAAGCTGATCTGATCGACGGACTCGATCGATAGCAAGGGAGACGTGCCGTTTGTGGCAGACATCCTTCTGATCGAGTCGCGAAAACAAATTCAAAATATTGTGCGATCAGAATGGCTGATCAAGGCGGAGATCATGTCAGGCTCATCTGCAGTGGTTTAGTGAGATGGACACCAGATATTTTTTTGGACTTCACCACTAACATTTCTCATGGTATTCAATATAATACATTATATAGTTTTGGCAAACATAAACATGTTCTTTTGTATCACTTTACAAACATCTGGTGAACAGGATACAAGTGTCTTTAAATATCATAAAATACCCAGTATGCCTTTCTTTTTCAAAGGCTTTTTTACCATGTGAGCGTGAATAATTTCCATTTCGTAATTTCTTTTTATTAATATATCGCTTTTTTGGTGTTTATTCTAGAATGGTTTTGTAGTTTTTAGTGTGTGGCAGGTTTACGTTTGCTCTCAGTATTAAACGTTGAAGTTGATGGTTTCTCGTGCAGCATACGTCAGGATATGTAAATACGACCAGTGAGACTTGTTTGGGATTACGTCAGTTATCTCGTGTGTGGTATGTTTATTGAGAAATGTAACGACCCGCGTATACTGTGTATACTTCTCAATTGAAATTAGATCTCAATATAATTTCTCAATAAGGGCCTGAACACCTACCTAATCTGTATAACGTTGCCACTGAAGATGGTCCAAGTCCTGCCGTGATGTATTAAACTGAGTCAAGGTGCAAGACATAAATATGAAGGGGATTTGCATTTCCGATCAATGGATCATTTTGTATACATGTATGAAAGATTAATTTTATCATTGTTTCACTGGATGTAGGTATGAACGAACTGCTGATATAGTTGAACTAACCCATCTCTGGGTGGAATGATACAAACACGCTGCTTGGTTGGACTCTGCTTGTGTGCGGCATTTGTTAGTGTTAACGGTCAGCATGGGGGGAGGCGCGTTGTAGCGTAACCGGACACTGTCCGTACCACCCATGCGTTCTGGATTTCCGAACTGTATAATGTTACTCACTACAAATGTTTGTGTAGATAAATCATGGTTCATTGGAAAATCAATATTTGATTGTACAATCATGATACGTGTGTCTGTACACAAGATTGACCTTGTACATATGATATAAATAAAACCCCGATTTATCACAAAAAGGGTCTATTTTCTGCATTGTGTAAATATATAATTGCACATACCCCATTTTCATCCCCTGCCATATATTTCACATTATTGAACTTATTCTGAACGATGAGACTTGATATGATAAGATGGTCTGTACTTTTTTGTAATCATGATCTCATTGGGTCTTACTGAATGAAAAGTTGGTCTACAGAGTTCACTTTTGAAAAAAATGCAAATACGAGGTAAATCTTTTTTCTTTCTTTGTCTGCATTTTGAACAAAACGATTCAGTGCATCAAATCTAAAGACCAATTTTTTATACAATGTGGCTTCGTCACTTATTTCCTGTAGCATTCATGAAATCATTATTATGTTTCAATCGTTAATCTGAATGGGTGTACATCACTTGAATGCCTTCAATCTGCTTGACGTGATAAAACTGATCATTAAAATCATATTTTGATACACATATACATCTCATTAGAATGGAGAAGGTAACTAAGGAACGGATGGCAAGCTTTTGACTTTGTAAGCTACAAGTGTGTTTAGTTTTATACCTTTTACTGTCCCCTACAACCCCATACTGAATCGGGCCACACTTTCAACTGTTTTCCTATTTGATCTCCACTTCGTAAGATGTTTTGTGTTGGATATTTATTTTAAAAACGGACTTAATTTTTCGGTTGACACAGTTTCAAAGCAGCATAAGTGTCAACATACCGCTTCCATTTAATTGGCTACAATGTTCTAACACAATTTCGAGAAACACCTTTTGTGGTTGGCTGAATCAGGTGCGGCGTGTAATAATGTACTTCATGTTTTTCTTGTTGACTTTTGGAGAGACGTTGACTTTGCTCCTGCCTGGACATGGTACCTGGTGCTGAGACTAGACTCTGATGCATGTGCTCCATCCCTCTAGGTTCTCTCCTTGTGTGTCTCACTATACACGATTTTCTCGCAATTCTTTCACTAATAAAACAATGAACAAATCTCATGAACTGATTTTGAGCATTTTTGTCTGAATACAGTTGGTGAGTTCGTTAGGCGAAAAATCCACCTATTTAGTAAGTTAGTAAATCAGCATGCCTGTTGCTTCCGGTAAAACCTTGCAAAGAACCAGGTTCAGCTGGCTGTAACTGGTTGCTTGCAACCTTCTACCGGAAAGTACAGTCACGCTGGTTTAGTTACTAAATAGGCGGATTTTTCGCCTAACAAACTCACCAAGTAACACAGCCAAGCTCTTGGCGCCTAGCGGAATATCTTTTATTCCCTGACCTTCACTGCGCAATTCTTAGGGTGTATTATGTAAAAACTGGTACCCATTGTTACAGCTGATATCAGTGCTTATCTCGTCAGATCAAGCAATGGCTGCCCACATAACGGGTCCCGCTAGTCAGAAGTCCCAGCTAATATTACCGTTAAACCTCACGTATAAGCCAAACTCGCGAATAAGCCACACCCCGATCCTATAAGCCGCACAAGCGATCTGACTCGCGTACTAGCCGCGGCTTATACGCAAGGTTTTACGGTATAAGCCGAAGCTCCAACTTGAGACAAAAATTCGACCTATGTAAAATCATGTTTGAAAAAAAATTCTGATTGATCTAATGTAATAAAACCCCACTTGTAAGCCGTACCCCTTATTTGAGAAAATTTTTTTGACTAGTATGCAAAAAAAACCTGCTTAAATGAATTTTGCCTTTGTCGGCATGAATGCAGCCATGGTGAGGCACACGTGGGCCTTAACCCTTTAAGGGCTGCGGAGTGCATTAATTCATTATGCCCTTTGGTTGGTATAATGCTTGAATCAATGTAATTGGAGTAACTCGCCAGGGCTGTATTGATGTATCACGCCGACCCAATGGGGTTGATATACTTTTTCATTTATGCATCATACCTACCAAGGGCATGATGCATATAAGCACAAGCGGCACAAGAGTTAAATAGCATGTGGCTTACGAAATTTTAATCAGCAAGTCTACTACCGCAATTAATCACATTTCGTTTGCAGTTAAAATCTCAGATTTATTAAAAGGCCAATTTTTTAACTGCTCATAACATGCTCCTTGTTTTTTTTGTTTTGTTTTTTATAATTTAAAAGAAAGGAGTCTTTCCACATTGTTTTGAAGCTGCAGAATGTTGTTTACCGATGACTCTGTAGAGCCGAGGCAAAAGAAAGCTTTACTAAAACGACATCCGGCCTTTTTGAAGATTTATGCATTTGTATATATTTGGCACTGAAAGCTGTCGTGTTTGGAAGAGTTTGAACAGAATAACGCAAAAAGAACAAATGAAATATAAGACATGACTATGCAGTTTTATTTTTTTGTAAATTTTAGTATCAATGATTGATTATTTCCCTAATACACAGTCATTGTATTCATTAACAAACATTACTAGATTACATGATTTCACTGTAAAGACAAACAAACCAAACATGACTCCTCAAACACCGACCGCTCTGTAACTCTGATGAGCTTTGCTATTGGTCATTTTCAAGATGGCGCCTAATTGCCGACCGGGCCCAACCTCAAAAGTATTTGGGAAGTCTAAGTCCTTCTTGCGCTCGTATATCTTGTGCATGATCTGCTCCCACTTGACCGGCTCACACACCTGGCGGCTCAGCAACTTCCGCATGGCCTTGACCTTGCTGTAGCGGTAACTGTCCACGTTAGAGTGCACGCTAATTAGCGGCACCTTCATGTCGGCAGTTTCTAGCGCCTGTTCCAGAGCGGCCCTCGCGGGGTACATTAACCTGGAGTGGAACGCGCCACTCACGGGAAGGTCCTTGATTCTGCGGATCCCAAACTCCTTACTGTTGTGCTTGATGAAGTCCAACGCCTTGAAATTAAAATGGTAAACATTGTATTTGTTCATTTCTGATTTTAAATTAGGGTAAGACAGTATTCCACTTTTAGAAGAATCAAAGAGAAATATCAAGGAATCCTAAAAAATCCTGAGACCAACTATTTTTTGTGTTTTTCCTAAATGCTAGTAGTTGTTTTCAGATGTTTGTTGTGTTGACATTCACATATTACGACCAATTACAAGGAAAGCTATAATGCAAGTTCAATATGCTGAACCATCTGCTACAGATGACTGACTTATCCTCAATTTTTTAATGACTTTTTGTTGGTTTTACTACTAAACTACAATTTCTTTTTAAAAAGGTAATTTTCTTTAAAACCGAACTACTGCCCTATTTCTTTTAACCACGTTAGGGAGTGGTCAATTTTTAACAACAGGAGGTGGATTTTCGCGCGAGTTGAAATTGAGCGCGGTCGACCCCTTTGAGCTATCGTAACGTGCGGGCTTTTTACAACTACTACCGTAAATTCTCGCGTAGAAGCCGCGGCTAGTATGCGAGTCAGACTCAGCTTTCTTTTGAAAAGCAAACATGCCTATATAGGGTGCGGCTTATACGAGAGTTTTTATTAGTATACTACTGTACCAAAATCGCAATATTCAGACCCCCTCTGCGGCTTATATAATTTGTCAAAGTTAGGGGTGCGGCTTATACGCGAGTTAGGCTTATACGCGATAATTTACGGTAGTAAAACAGGTCGCTACCCAGCGATGCACCGCACCCCAAGCTGGCCCCATTACAATTTCATGTTAGACTCAGCATTAGAGATTGAAAATGTTATGCCACTCCGACCCTATTTGCGATACACTAAGGCATTCCCGCCATGCAGTTTTGTAGGGCAGACGAACGCTGTCTCCACGATTTTCCCGCGCACTATCACTGGCAGCAGAGCTGCTGGTTCACTAAAAAGGGGTGCAATTTTTTGGATCCCCTCCCCCTTCAAGGGGTCCAAATCCACCAAACCCCCCATGTTGGCAAAAAATGACCACTCCCTTACCTGAACACAACTTTGTTTAAGCCTTACCTCCACATTGCCAGCCAGTACCTTACACTCTGGGTAGAGGTAGTTGGCCACCACACAGTCCACAGTGTCTGGGTCCATGCCCAGTTCCTTGATACAGTACAGCCGGGCCGTGTGACACGCCAGCTTCGTCTTGTTGTCCGGGCCCAGGAACGCCGTCATCATCCCGCTCGCCACCTCCTCAGACGCAGCCTGCATCGCTATCGCTCTTTCCCGCACAATTTCCAACCCTGTAAATTTTTTTAACAAAATGGATGGTAAATGGCTCATCAATTATGTCAATGACATAATCTATGACAGTTATTTTAAGTTTAATCTTAAATGACATTTTTACTTTATGTTGTACAATCTGTGTATAGCGCTTAACTGATAAGGGAGTGATCATTTTTCGGCCGTAAGGGGGGGGGGGTAAAAAAATTTGCAGTACAATCCCTAATGCTTGCAAGCTTTCAGAATCTGCTCAATATTTTCCCCAATTCTTAAATAATCCAAAGAGTACATTTCAGGGTTCCTCCTTCACTGCAAGTACACTGGCATCCCGCCGGGGTTACTTTTGCTGCTGCCAGTGTAAAATGGCATCAGAATCGCCGCTGGTGTACGACATTTAGCTTCCTACAAGTGTTTGAATTTTGTAAATTCTAAGAATAGAAAAGAAGTCAGGGCCATATTAAACGGTTTAAATATCAATATTTTGAAATTGTGGGTATTACGGTGTCATTTTTCCATCTGCAGAGAACCCTGCATTTTATGTAGCAGCAGTGCCTACCGTACCGTAGTGATTAAGCGCCGGGGTGCTCTTCAATTTGGCGGGGATACAGGCGCTTATACAAGACAGGCGCTTATTCAAGGTCATGATTTTAGTGCTTAAGAAACATTTGGGTGCCCCTATACCCCCGGCGCTTATTCAAGACCGTCGCTCTTTGAAGACCAGCCACTTTATCGCGACAGTACGGTATACTATATCCCTTTAATAAACAACAATAGAACCTCTGCCAACTACCATACCTGTCTCGAAGGTTACTGATCCAGCAAATACCAGGGCAGCAAATTCTCCAACGCTGAATCCTGCAGTAGCAATGCACCTTTCTATTGCCTGCAGAAAGGGAAAAAATCTTATCAATTTCTGCAGATCCGGTACTGATCAAATGTGTGTGTGGTCGCTTTTAAATCTACATCTCTTTTATCAAATCAAAGTTCTAAAATTCATGGATCATTTGACAATTTTATAAAAAAAATTGTTTAAACATTATAATGATGGTTATTGAATTGATTTTGTTCTATTCTGTAAAACTTGTAAGTCTTCAATGCTTTTATCTGAATCTAAATAAGTCTCATCTGTCATGACCTTAGACAGTTAACTTACCATTTCATTCTCTTCTTTTAGCTTCTCTACCGCAGCTAAGGAAGCCACAAAGACAGCAGGTTGGCAATGTACAGTTTTGTCCAACTTTTCTTTGGGACCATTTATGCACAAGTCTAAAAGATCATAACCCAAAATATCACTGGCCACATTATATAGTTCCTGGACTTTAGGTATTCCTATGACATCCTTTCCCATTCCAACAAACTGGCTTCCTTGTCCTGGAAACAATAACACAGATGTTTCTTTGGGGTCAATTTTAGGTCGATACGATCCTCGACTTTGATCTCTCCTCTGTTGTTGACGTTTAAATTCCTCCATATCCGAGGGAAACTCTGGCGGGATATCATTGTCTGTTGTTTTTGCATTTTGAACATATTCCTTGAGAGTTTCTGGGTCTGTCTGTACAGGGAATTGATGTGACTTGCTTCCGTGTAGTTTGTTTTCCTCATGATGTGTGTACTCAGTATGTTCAGTAAAATTGCCTCTTCCTCTCCGACCAGCCCCGCGGGGAACCTGTAGATGGGCACATCTAGATAACGACCTCTGTGAGGGCACCAAAGGAACTGCACTATTTTTACTTTTGGAATTTGATGATAACGTAAATGTAGAATAGCTACTCTGGGGGCCTCGGTGGATGGCAGCTGTCAAAATACCCGGTGTTTGTTGGAAGGGCCACAAGCAGGTGCCCTTTCCGCCGCTGACCTGCCCTATTTTCGCCCAGCATATAGCGGCCCCTATATGTCTAAACGAGCTCATATTTGACTCTGTCTTTTATCCAATGTTTGCATAAATGTCCCTGTGTCTATTACTGTGTGAAATGGAGTACCTCACCACGTTTTGCCTTAGAATGAATGGATTTGTCAATGTCACTCGCGGTTCTCTTGCACACCGGCCGCCATGCTGATTTCAATACCATAATTCGTTGTATTTATCGTAAAACATACCAGAAATTCTTTTGCTTTGATTATTTCATCACATTATTTCTTCAGAGTGTTTTGGATATAATCATCTAAATATTAAGCGTCAATTGGTACTTATCGAATTTAGATTAAATGAGAGTGTTTTGCGACATTATGATTTCGCGCGAAATTTGCCCACGTGATTTAAAGTCCCCTTTGTGGCTCGTCGGATGGCGGGAAATAGCGGTGCGCTCTGAAAGACAGTCATCAGCAACCTTTTGGTAAGTTGATTGCTCAAAAATGACAATATTACTTGAAGATCTGATAGAACAACTATTTACGAATATACATAGATGAATCAAGTATCATTCTATCGCTCTATATTGATTGTCATCAACGTGTAGCCTGTATATCTGTTGTCAGCAATTTGACACATTCGCGTGAAGTGGAAAATCTGGATGTGTATTGGGAACCTGTGTATTCAATATTGTGCTTTCTATTTTACTATTCTATTTGTCAGCTTGTGTGATCTTTTCCAGCTTTAGTATTTCATGTTGCACAGACTACAGTTCTTGAAGAGATATTAAAATGGTATCAGTTGCATGTTTGAAAGAAATAGATTCGGATCCGACTTTGATACAAAATTGAAAAACAATAATATTTTCCTTGAGATTATGGCCCAGGATCGGGGGGGGGGGGGGGGGGGTTAAGTCTTAAGATGTGAAAATTCTTCGAAGTAAACCGCGACATCACATACTGATAGACCTTACCTCTTAAAAAATACAAAGGGGACCTGGAAATCCGTAATGACCTTATTGTGAAAAAGATATAAATGATAAATGGTTGTGATTATTAACAGGGAGGGGTAGTTTAATACCGTAGTGGTCTAAGTGGAGTGACCCCCCCCCCCTCCCGCTTTGGACTATACTCTATACTATAGTATAGTAAGCTTCTTCACTGAAAAGGGGTGAAAATATTATTTTCCCCTCCCCCCCCCCCTCCATCCCGTTGATATCAGATAAATAATGACCACTCCCAATAATATGGTACAATTGTACAATCAGAAAGATATTAAAAATATGTTTTGAACAGCCTCAGTTCATCAGAAGGATGTGTCCATCTACAAGTTCCTCCATGAACTAGATGAAGATCTAGTCGCAAAGGTGGAGCTGAGAACAGTGACAAATTTACTGAAATTAAACTAGATCTATATCATTCACAGAGGGAGACACGTCACCCTAAATCCTTAATACAAAATGCATCCAGACAGACCCAGAAAGCCTTCAGTGTAGGTAGCATTACCAACAAGGTGTATACATCACTGTTCTAGTCAAATTCATTGTGGGAGTTAACCTCAAATTGGGACGGTTAAATCACTGACCCGTCAGAAGTGGAAGATCATACCAACCCAAGATTGATCCCAAAAAAACATGTCATTGTTTCCAGGACAATGAAACCTGATTGCTGGAATGGGGAACGGTGTCATAAGAATAACTTAAGTCCAGGAACTATTAATGCGGCCAGTGATTGAGTTAAGATCTTTTAGACTTGTTTACAGAACGAATGGTCAAAACCATACATTGTCAACCTGTTGTCTTTATGGCATCCTTTAGCTGCTGTAGGATAACTAAAGGTTCAGGATGGGAATGTGGTTTTGTTCAAATTATTTTTAAAAGGCAAAAACAAAGGACAACAAAACCATGCACCGCCAACTTAGAGGGGGGGGGGGGTCATGTAGGATTCTCTTGTTGATTCTTGTGTTAATCTCTTCACCTTTTTGACAATTGCAGATCAATTTGAAGTAAATCATTAAAGATGTCGTCTCCTGCTCCCAGAACGCCTGGAGGAAGTCGGCGTGCAAAGCGTGGCCGGCCGGACGAACCCAGCAGTCCCGACGCCTCACAAGGTAGCCTCATCAGTTACATCCGCCAACCACTGTCATTGGTCATATCATACAGATATGCCACTTTTCCTATTTTTTGCAGAAATTCCTACTCTTTTTTTTTTGCTGAGATTTCTGTATTCAGGGTTGTGAAAGCTCAGATTAAAATCTGATTTCAGATCTTTTGGTCTTTAAATTGGTCATTCTTGTGATTCGTCCAGATCCAATAAGAAATCTGTTTCGCTTTATGATGGGGGGGGGGGGGGGGACTTAGAAATGTCAATAGACCAGATCACCAAAATACATCAAATAGCCCCATTTGCCCTCTTGATTTTCAAAATTCTCCTGGGGGCATATCCCCCAAACCCCCCTATAGATTACTAGTACTGCTGTTTTTCTATGATGAAATTGCATAGTGTAGATGAATTAAATCCTCTTCAGCGCAAACCCTCAGATCTTTTGCTTTTTCCCAGTTCACACCCCTGGTATTGAATTATGGTAAATTCCAACATAATATTGACCAAAATCAAAGGACTTCACATTTTTTGTAAATCAGAGAGTGGCATGATGAATGGGATTTTTATCAGTTTCCTATTTCACAGCTGGAATAAATTGAGTACCGGGTACTTTGAAAAATAGTAAATAAATAAAGATAATATGAGTTGCTCTGGGACAATGGATATTTATCCACACACACGGCACTATAGAAAAAAAACTTTTTGTTTTACAGATTCTACAAGATCAAGCAGATCTGGCCGCGGCACACGTAAGTATAAATCGCCTTTGGAGTCTTGTAGGGGGTTTAGCTATTAAATGCATGTTATTGTAAAATCTGGACAATTTGAAGTTCTGTGCTTGTGGCAGAGAATAGGAAAAGAATGAGAAAAAAACAAAGAAGTACTGTGGAAATCATCAAACGCACAAAGTACATTGAATGTATTGTGTGCATAATAACGCTCCATGATGAGCCAACCTCCCACTTGGAGACAATGCTATGAACTAAATAGGGCAGAAAAAAAAAGAAAAAAAGGTGGGCTTATCAATATCAGAAAGGTTTTACAATAAGTAATGTGCAATTATCAAACAAGTGTATGACAAACAGCATTGAACATATTGTGTATACATTTGCAGCCCGCCGTACTGCCCGTAAGGGTAAAGATGACAGCGAGGCGACATCCCCTCCCTCCCAGCGGCGCCGCATCGACTCGTCTCCTGGAGGGGACCTGGCCCCGCTACCCTCCTCTCCGCCCGGGCCCATGGAGCCGCAGTCTGAGGGTCTGTTCAGCAGCCCGCCCGGCTCCCGGCTGCACGGTGAGTAGCTTTATACTACCTCATCTAAGCACCAGGGTTCCCACGTGTCATGGAAAGTCATGGAATTTGAAAGCTGTCTGGATTGTCATGGAATTTTGTAAAAATTCGTCATATGTCATGGAATTTGAAAATAATAGAATTAATATTACAAAATCTCCGAGAATGTACCATATGCTTTCTAGATTTTAGATATTTTCTCAGGGGCCAAGCCCCATGACCCCACACAGTAATTTTATAAATGTCATGGAAATTTAAGATTTTTGTCATGGAAATGTCATGGAATTCTGATCTGAAATTTTTGTGGGAACCCTGAAGCACACTTAACCCTTTAAGGACAGATGTCGCTGAGAAATGATATAAGTCGTCATGATGCACCAATGCAGCCCCGGAGAGTCACTCGCCAGGGCTGCATTCATGCATCATGATGACCAAGGGCATTATGTTGTCCTTACAGGGTTAAAGGGATTACTTTAGTAGACCATCGGTTTTAGAAAAGAAGTTTAGGAAACTTGATCTTAATAATAGGGTAGGTATCGCTATTCGCTAAGTGTTTTAACAAAATTCTGCTGTAAATGACCATTTGTGTTGGATTTAAAATGAGAAAATATGTTGAGATTAATATGGGGCGGGGGTCTTAGACTCTGGAGGGGCCTCATCCCATACAATTCATCTTAAACAACACCATGTTTTCACCATGATATCTCCTACCTTTAGGAACCAGTGAGATAGACCTCAGCTCACCCCTGAACTACGGGACTCCAAGCTCCAAGCTGGGTGTGGGTACCCCGCGCACCCCCGGCGCCCAGGGGACCCCCATCAGGCCGCGCCCAGACGTCCGCTCAGAGCGCAAGATGAGGATGGTCAACGTAGGGGCCGGCGGATCTGACCCCGCGGTGAGTGGCGCTCTTTGGTGTATTTCAGTGTTGCCGAAAACAATTTCTCAACGCAGGCCATTTCATACTCACCCAGGCCATATGAGTCCAGATGAATTTTGATAGTTCAAGGTACCATCATGTCCCGCCCTCATGGCCTAAATGGGAATATCAAATAAAATAAAAAACCTCCCGTCCGCACCTCTTTTTTTCCCAAAAGTATCCGCAAAGTTGATTTTAAGCGGCCTAATCATAGGCTAATGCATTCATAGACATAGAAGACATCAGCATTTAAGTAAACAAATCTACTTTCACAATCCCAGATTGCTGTATAGATCAAAGAAAAATGTGTGTGATAAATATTCTTTGTATTTTACACAAATTTGCTAAAATTGTGACTCAATGCTTCAGGAACCTACTCGTCTGACCAGCGAGATCTCGAGTGACGCCAACGCGGGGCCGCAGCTGGTCATCTGGGGCACCGACGTGGTGGTCAGCCTCTGTAAGGAGAAGTTCAAGAAGTTTGTCACTCGCTTCATCGACTTGGAAGTCAAAGACGACGAGCGATTTGAAGGATTTGATCCCAACGAGCCTCTCTACATGCAACGCCTGGAGGAGGTGAGTGGTACATGTAACGCATTACCACTTTTGAGTAAAAAAAGTCAACCATCATGATTTGTCCAGATCCGTTAAAGATGGTGGGCTTTTTTCAGTGGGGGAGGGGGTCGGGGAAGTATTGCTCAAATTGTCACAGGGTGAGCAGAATATATAGCAGAAGGCATCAGAATGCAGGATTTCGCGATTTTTCAAAAATCTTCGGGGCATGCCCTTCCACATATTGGGCTTTTACAGCTCAAACCACTAAGGGCCACACAGTGCTTTCAGTGAAGTGTGTTAATATTTGTCTAAATGCCTACCTCCCCCTGTACTGACAGATTAACCTGGTCGGCGAGCCCTTCCTTAACTTCAACTCAGAGCACCTGCGTCAGTTTGACGCCGACCTGTACCGTCAGCTGGTGAGCTACCCCCAGGAGGTGATCCCCACCTTCGACATGGCCGTCAACGAGATGTTCTTCGAGCGCTTCCCGGACACGAGCCTGGAGCACCAGATCCAAGTCCGCCCCTACAACGCCGAGAAGACGACCAACATGCGCTCTCTCAACCCCGAAGGTGGGTCTCACTTTTTTGGTGAAATTTAGGGTCGCCTGGTCGAGTTGTTTTATTGATGGCCTGAGTCTAGTTTACTACATGAGACATACGTTTTGAATCAGCAATACTGTACCGTAAAACCTCGCGTAAAGGCTGCGGCTAGTACGCAAATCAGAGGTGCGACTTATAGGGTCGGCCCAGAGTCGGGGTGCAGCTTATTATATGCGGATTTTGCTGCTATGGTACAGTACTAAAGTCACCATAATCCGATCGCTGGTGCGGCTTATAAGCTCGGCACAAAGTCTAGGTGGGCTAAAACGCAAGTTAGGCTTATACGCGAGGTTTTACGGTAGTGCAAAGGGTTAAGAGCATTTGAGATCATTCCTCCTGTGAAAATCCAAATAGGTGTAGATTTTTTTCCTCGTGCAGCAAAGTGGGGTAGTTCACTATCACTGCTATATGTAGCAGAAAATTTAATGAGGATGTACAATGATTGTATGATATCATCCACTAAAACTCTGCGCTCTTGTTTTCAGACATCGACCAGCTGATCACCATCAGCGGTATGATTATCCGCACGTCCAACCTGATGCCGGAGATGCGGGAGGCCTTCTTCCAGTGCCATGTGTGTAAGAACTCGGTGTCGGTGGAGATTGAGCGGGGTCGTATCGCCGAGCCCACACTGTGTACCAACTGTAACACCAACCACAGCTTCCAGCTCATCCACAACCGCTGTCAGTTTACAGACAAGCAGGCCGTCAAACTGCAGGAGAGTCCTGGTAAGTACACTAATACTGTAACCATAACTACTGTATAATAAATAGACAAAAGTTCACTAGTTTAGCTCCTCACTGAGGGTTATTTCCCAAGGCGAAGCCAATTGTTACCTTGGTCTGTTCTATAAGGGTCAAGTATATCTTAATCAATATGCTTCAGTAATATAGACAAAGTATTGAATTTTTGTTTTCTTGGTAATTAATCCCTGGAATTTGTAATTTTGAAGACTAAAGGGGTCACCCCTGTGATTTGTACAGATGCAATGAAAAAATGTTAACGTATATAGAGAGGATGCTTCTTAGTCTGGAGGGGATTCATCCCTTACAATTAGTCTAAAACATCATCCGGAGGCGGGGTTTCGGCCCAGTCTTGGAATTTCCTTCAAAACCCAGTCCCATGCTTGTATATAACAATAAACAGCAGAAAATGCTAAAAACTTACAAACGAGTGAAATAATTATTCCCGTAGATGACATGCCGGCGGGTCAGACGCCTCACACCACCATCGTGTACGCTCACAACGACCTTGTAGACAAGGTGCAGCCGGGAGACCGGGTCACCGTGACGGGAATCTACCGTGCCACCCCGCTCCGCGTCAACCCCCGCATGAGGAACGTCAAGTCTGTCTACAAGACGCACATAGACGTGGTGCACTACAGGAAGCTGGACGAGAAGCGACTCTCGGGCAACGACGCCGACGAGGAAGGGTAGGTAGCCTATGTAACCAAGGATGGGAGTCATCAAGTTTTTCCCTGATTTCAAGTTGTTTTTTTATGTCGCGAAGACCGGTACTTAACTATAGAGGACCTTTATTCGGGACCCTGAATTAGAACATTTCAAGGTGGTTTTATATTTGTGTTTTTTTTTTAATTGGTTTTTTTTAGTACTTTCATCCCTGTTACACACATCTCGCATCTGACCCCGGCAGACTCTTGAAAACCCGTACAACCTGCACAGCAGTGCTGGAAATGATCACTTTTGTACTGTAATATCATATGGTTCATAAAGCCCTTAAAAATTCTGTTGCCCAGGAAATTGAATATCTGCAGAATATTCTAACCCCACACCAGAACCAGTGAAAATCTTCAACCCTGTCCTCATACTAGAACCCAGCTTGATTCACATACAAGCTATAATAATTCCTTGCCAAGGGCCAGGGGAGATCTGGGAATTTTGTGGAATTTTACCGAGAATAGAGAATAAATTAAACAAAATTAACATGACAAAATCCACTAGTAGTGCATGGATAAAGCTTTAAAAAAATTAAGAGGACTGTATCTCTTTGAGTAAATATTGACAGGAAAGGTCTTGTAATTTAAATCTGAAATTTTCATGGAAACCTTTGCAAGAAAATAGTAAACCGGTATTAAATAATTTAACATAATTTTTCCCCAGGTTGGAGTACCGGATCCCTGAGGAGCGCGTTAAGATGATTAAGGAGCTGGCAGCGCAGCCCGATATGTACGAGAAGTTGGCAGCAGCCATCGCTCCCTCCATCTACGAACACATCGACATCAAGAAGGGTATTCTGATGCAGCTGTTTGGGGGCGCCAAGAAGGACCTCAGCAAGGCGGGACGCTCTCACTTCAGGTACTGGGCAGCTTTATCATAGTCAGGGTTCCCACCCATCCGTTTAAAGTCAATGAAGTTTTATTTTCTTTAAAAGTCAGTTGAATGTCAGTTAAAAAAAAGAATTTTCATATTTTGTCAGTTAATTTCAAGATTTTTGAGAAAATGTCAGTTAAAACAGGGTTGCCACTGTCAGGGAAAATATTTTTTGTACCAGGTCAGGGAAATGTCAGGGAATTTCAGATTTTTTGGCAAAATGTCAGGGAAAATAATATTTTGTCAGGGAAAATCTTTGAAATACCCCAAATAATTGCCTGTTTTCTTTGAAAAACCTGTATACTATGATTGTAGTGGAGAAAATTATCTGAATCCTCAAAACAGCTGTTGTTAAATAATGACAACTCGCTAAGTCGAAGATAACTTTAAAAAGAGCGCTTATTCATAGTTGGAGGGCATTTAAAAACATTATGTTCATGTCGCGATTGTCAGGGAAATTTGATATAACGGCAGGGAAAAGTCAGGGAATTTAAAACTACCTTGTCAGTGGCAACCCTGTTAAAGTCAGTTAAAAAATATTTTCAGCAAAATTTATAGAATGTACCAGTTTACTCCTAGATTTTAAGATAGAAATCTGGGTATGGATACATGCGAAATGCGGGTTATCCACGGAATTCTTGGTACTAGATGTGTCACTTTAAAGCATTTTTGTCAGTCGAAAGTGGTTAAATGTCACCTAAAACTGTGACTGAAAAATAGTGGGAACCCTGATAGTTCTTGTTATTAAAGATGGGTTAGGAACTAATTTGAGGTTGATGTTTATTTTTTACTTTGAGTTCATAATGTCTATATAGATATGTATGTAGCGTTTTAAATCATTCTGATACGTATAGATGCAAAAGATATGGAGAAACCCATTTAAAACCCATTACAGATGGGTCCTTTGGCCTATTCTAGCGATGGTTTTCTCTATATTTCATGGATCAATAAGTATGAGAATCATTTAAAAAGCTACATACCCGGTACATATTTCTATCATTAAACAAAAATTTAATTCACTAACAAAGATTGTGTTGCCCAGGGAATGGAATATCTGCAGAACTAAGACCTGTGCTAAATGTAAGTTAGGGTTGCCACTGTCAGGGAAAATATTTTTCGTTCCAGGTCAGGGAAATGTCAGGGAAAATGATATTTTCTGAAAATGTCAGGGAAAATGAAATTTTGTCAAAGAAAATCTTTGAAATACAAAAAAAAAAAAAACTGTTTTCTCTGAAAAAGTGTATATTTTACTATTATTTTAAGGGAAAAAAATATCTAAATCCTCAAAAAGGAGGGGGTTAAGTGTTTGTGCACACGCTATACACAAAACCCCTGTTGTTAAATAATGACCACTAGCAAAGTAGAAGATAACCTTTAAAAAGAGTGCATATTCATAGTTGCAGGGCATTTAAAAACAGGGTTTATGTCGTGGTTGTCAGGGAAATTTGATAACGCCAGGGAAATGTTAGGTAATTTAAATCTTACTTGTCAGTGGCAACCCTGTAAGTTAGTACCGTAAATTCCCGCGTATAACCCGCATCTCGCGTATAACCCGCACCCCCAACTTAGGAGAATCCTATAACCCGTTTCTGGGTTTGAAAACTCATATTTTAGTACTGTTCTATAGTAATAAAAACCCTCGTATAACCCGCACCCTATATAGGCATGTTTGGTATCAAACGAAAGCTGAGGTTGATTCGCGTACAACCCGCGGGAATTTACGGTAGATGTTGTTGTAACCCATAGTGTGTTGTTGTCAGGTCTGAGTTGAACATCCTGCTGTGTGGAGACCCGGGTACCTCCAAGTCCCAGCTGCTGCAGTACGTCTTTAACCTGGTACCCCGCGGACAGTACACCTCCGGCAAGGGCTCCTCCGCTGTGGGTCTCACCGCTTACATCACCAAGGACCCTGAGACGAGGCAGCTCGTGCTGCAAACGTAAGGCCACACTTTATACTACCGTATTTACCGTAAAACCTCGCTTATAAGCCGCGGCTAGTACGCGTGTCTGATCAACGGTGCGGCTTATAGGATCAGCCCATGGTCAGGGTGTGGCTTACATGTGAGTTTTTGCTACTATGGTGCAGTGATAAAATCACCATAATCAAATCACCATTGCGGCTTATAGGATTGGCCCAAATTCTAGGTGCGGCTAATACGTGAGGTTTTACGGTACTTCTGCCTACTTTTGCAGCAATACCTGCTGGAATATCTGTATTAACTTGTGTTCATTGCATGTTGAAAGTTCACCAAATTTGTAATTGTAGTGTTTGTGTTTGGTTTGGCTTAAACAAGTGTCAGTAGCTTGTAACCTGGATAGCAACAAAGAAAAATGTTTGGAAATACATCCTCACCTTTATTCATTAAAATAATCTGTTTAAATAATCTGTTACACAGGAATTCCTACGTTTACTGTAATTCCAGGCAAAAATTCCAACTGAAATAATGCAATTTCCTAAATTTATCGACCATAGACTAGCATCTCTCATGTTATAATGGCTAAATGGTTGGTGTTAATCTCACAGAGGCGCCTTACTACTGAGTGACAGTGGCGTGTGCTTCATTGTGGTGTAATGGTTGGTGTATGTGCTGCATTGTATAATGGTTGGTGTTTTTCTCACAGAGGTGCCCTAGTACTGAGTGACAATGGCGTGTGCTGCATTGTTACAATTTGTAGTATAATGGTTGATGTTTATCTCACAGAGGCGCCCTAGTACTGAGTGACAATGGCGTGTGCTGCATTGTCGTATAATGGTTGATGTGTGTGCTGCATTGTCGTATAATGGTTGATGTATGTGCTGCATTGTGGTGTGATGGTTGCTGTGTGTGCTGTATTGTATAATGGTTGGTGTTTATCTCACAGAGGCGCCCTAGTGCTGAGTGACAATGGCGTGTGCTGCATTGTCGTATAATGGTTGATGTGTGTGATGCATTGTATAATGGTTGGTGTTTTTCTCACAGAGGCGCCCTAGTACTGAGTGACAATGGCGTGTGCTGCATAGACGAGTTTGACAAGATGAACGAGTCGACGCGCTCCATCCTGCACGAGGTGATGGAGCAGCAGACCCTGAGTATCGCTAAGGCCGGCATCATCTGCTCCCTCAACGCCCGCACCTCCATCCTGGCCGCTGCCAACCCTATCGAGTCGCAGTGGAACAAGAACAAGACCATCATAGACAACATCCAGCTGCCTCACACACTCCTCTCCAGGTCAGTGGTGCAGTTTTTATAAATGTAAATGGAGCAGCGCTCAATTTATTTTAAATCCTAGATAGAATATAGAATTTATTGATAGAGGTTCAGCTCTATATTATCGGTCAGGGACATTACTTTCTATTTTTATCTTTAAAAAGGGGGGGAAAGGATCTTGGCGAAATTTTTCTACGAGCCAGGGGGAGGGGGGGGTAAAAAGTTATTGTTTTTAAAATATCCATCTGTATTGATTTGAAGAGATTTTCCAGTGTATAAGGGTTATTAGGAACTCTGATCTGGGAAAGTTTCAGCAGGCCTATAGTTTGACCTCGTGGGAGTCCCAGCAATCACAGGGAACCATTGTGCAGACGCTGGAAATGCCACCTTACTGAATTGCCATTTGTCTTGTTTCCAGATTCGACTTAATTTTCCTGATGCTGGATCCACAAAACGACGAGTTTGACCGCAAGCTGGCGACTCATCTTGTCTCGCTGTACTACCAAACACACGAGCAGCAGAAGGACGAGTTCATGGTGAGGGCTCAACTTGTACATCTATTATTAGCCACAGCTTGAACGTCAATCAGAACCAGCGTTCATGTGATACCAAACATGCCTATTAGGTTGTGGATTTATACGAGGGTTTTTGAAAGCATACCAGCAGCTCCGCTGCCGGAGATATTGGCGCGGGAAAATAGTGGAGACAGCGTTCGTCTGACCTACTATGCTGCATGGCGGGAATGCCTTAGCATACCGCAAATAGGGTCGTAGTGGCGTGAAACATCATTCTCCTAGCATATGTTAGGCATGTAGTTTCCTTCAGTTGAACGCAGAGAGTAGGTTGGAGAGTGAGCAGACGAAGTGCATTCTTGGGTAGGCTCCCGATTTCCCTGTTGTTGTTTAACCACAGTAGGAAAAGAGCTATAAGCAAACCCCAGATGAGATCCGAAAGCTAGCATCTCAAAACAAATTTTTCTCGTACTAGGGGCGAATCCAGGACTTATGTAAAAGGGGGGGGGGGCGTGTAATGCTTGATCATGTATTTGGGTTGTTGAAACATCTACAATAAAGTATAGAAAAATAGGGGGCGCGTGCCGTGAATCCGCCCCTGCATCCTGTTAATTTTACTCTGCACCACAACGTAGTGCCCTCGGCAAAATCATAATCAAATATCACCTTACCCTGGTAAGTCTCATTTAATTTCACAATTTAATTAAGTCATCCGCTAATCCGTCATTAAAACATCACGAGACATTGTAAACTCGGTTGTTAAAGGACGTTATGCTGACACCCACCTTGTGTGTTTTAGGATATGGCCATACTGAAGGACTACATCGGCTATGCTAAGGCCTACATCCACCCCAAGCTGAGTGAGCGTGCCGGCCAGTCCCTGATCGAGACTTACGTGGAGATGCGTAAGATTGGCAGCGGTCGTGGTCAGATCTCGGCCTACCCTCGGCAGCTGGAGTCGCTGATCCGGCTCTCGGAGGCACACGCCAGAATGAGGCTCTCACCTACTGTAGATATCCAGGACGTCCAGGAGGCGCGCAGGTAAGACACTGCATTTATTTTTTTATAAAATACGACAGCTTCATTGATGTAACCAAGGAGTGCCGTATTTAACACCCCCGTGAAATAACCCATGGCCGTATTTAATGGCCTGTGACGTCATCAAAAACGGCTGTTTGTTTACATTTGAATGGCGTAGAAGGAAGCCATTTTAGCCTTTTTAGGCTCCCCCCTACCATAATTTTGGTATTTTGAATCGAAAAAGATTTTTTTAAAAGCACAAAGATGCACTCCTTTAAGTCTGTTGACTGGGTTATTTCACTTGTTGAACCTTGGGCCGCATTTCACTCACACTGGGCATATGTAGTGTTGGATGTAAAAGAACCATTCTTTTGGTAAAAGTGTAGGGATGTGATCTCTACCTTCACTCACCACATAGATCCGATCACTATCACCACCCTTGAAATGACCATAGCTCTTAATTAGGGCGTAAAGCAACCCAACAACCAACCAATCAGTACGGAGGATGAATTTTTTTTTTTTAATGATATAAAATAAAATTAGTCTTTCACATTTTGCTATCTAAAAACCTTACTAAAGGTCCCATTTGAACACCGTGAAAACTGGCATATAGCAATTTAAGTCGAATTTCACAATTTTGTTTTTATTGCGGGGGATTTCATTGCACTGCAGCGGGCCTGTACCCAAAGATATTTTTTTTAAATGTGGCTTAAAGTACTGTTAATCTTTATGGACCGCAAAGTCTTCTGTCGTTAGGATGCGGCAGAGATACCACTTGTCCTACTTTTGCAGGTATTCCTACTTTTTGGCTGGGAATTCTGTAATAAAATTATACTCAGAAATTAAATTCTTTAGTAGGTTTCTCCCTGATTTCAAGAATTTTTCATGGTGCGAAGGCACACTACATTTCCAACAGAAAATTTGCCAAAAGCTGAAATTTTACCTTTTATAATGGTTATTGCATTGGGCCAAATTTTTAAAAAGAGGTTTGTTTCAGGTCACCCAACCGAGCCTACTGAAATAGGGCCGACCCCATGTTTTTTTATGCAATTTTGAAGAAATTTTCATATTTTTATGCATTTTGAAGGAATTTTAGGGCTTACCCGGTACACTTAAACTGGCTAGTACTTTCATGTTTTAAAAAAGAAAAGAAAAAAGCTGACTTACCGACCCTTGACTTTCTCCCCATGTTACCTGAAACATACCTTTTATTTAATTTTTGACCTGTTAGACTAACATTTAATTGATTGTGTTCCGTGTTCCATTCTCAGGCTTCACCGAGAGGCGCTGAAGCAGGCGGCCATCGACCCAAGCACCGGGAAGATCGACATCTCGATCCTGACGACCGGTATCGGCGAGGCGGCTCGCAAACAGCGGGCGGAGCGGGCCCAGGCGGTGAAGGCTCTGATCAAGGCCAAGGGGAAGGTGCCCACCCTCAAGTACAGCAAACTGTATGAGGACTTCAAGGAGGGCAGCGAAGTGGTGAGTTGGACTAAGGCCAAAAAAAATATATACCGTAAAACCCCGGCTTTAAGACAGATTTTATTTGGCAATTGTTTTTTTTTTGCACAAGACGGATTTTTCCCCGAAGTTGGGGGGTCGTCTTAAAGGCGGGGTTTTGGAAATTTTAAATTTGGAAAAATCATGAAAATATGAAAAGAAAATATCATATAAATATATTATAAACTTTTCTCCATTGATTTTAGAAAGTAATGTGTATTGTACTGTATACTATGTAAGGATCACGGGGGAAAAAAGATGAAAAACTTAAGATTTGGATGACATAGAGGGGGTATGGGGGCTGGACAGGATCCCCCAAGTCGGGGGTCATCTTAAATTGGAGCTAATTTTGGGGGTTTTGCTACCCAAAAATGAACTTGAATCGACCAACCTGGCCTATTTTAAGTTAAGCTACAGTGTCCACGGACAGTGCCGCATCATTTCATGAAGAATTGGATTATTTTTTTGGGCCTCTAAAAAAATCATAATAATTCCCTCAAAAATTTTCGCATGCTCCACTTGATTCAAGGTTGAAATCCGCAGACAAAAATTGGTTGGGTTGGGGGGGGGGGGAGTGGAATCGTCCTCCCATACCAATATTTGGAGAACAAAACCTGCAAACCAACCTTTTGATGTGGCCTAAGAGGAAACTCAATATAGAATTTAGATAATTATTAACTGTTCATTTTCTCATATTTCAGTTTGTGACACGAGAGATGTTTGACGATGCCCTGCACGACCTTCAGGATGACGGGGAACTGGTACGCACCGGGAATCACATCCGTGTCTGTAACTAAGGAAGCACTACTACCATGTTATTGTGTTACTAGGGACGCCTTGACGTCTTGAGATCCCACGTCGTTGTGTAACTAGGGACGCCTTAACATCCTGAGATACCACGTCATTGTGTTACTACGGACGCTCTGACGTCTTAAGATACCACATCGTTGTTCACCTACATGACCGTTATCTGGGCTCCCACGAGCCAGTTATTTTTGTATTACTTTATCTGGGCTCCCACGAGCCAGTTATTTTTGTATTACTTTATCTGGGCTCTCATCGGCCAGTTATTTTTGTATTACTTTATTATAGGTCGGTGAATTGTGTGGGAACGCTGTCTATATATACATGTAGAAAGACATGACCTACACAGATAATCTCACCTATACACTCGGTGAACATATACAGACCGTTACTGTGTTCCCGAGAGGAATAAAATGTTAAAACATTGTGCAAACATGTATTATGAACCAATTGAAAAGCGACGTTGCAAAGAATGGATTATGGTCTACTTTGATCTTTTCATAAAATTTGTATTACTCAAAACATGTACGAAGCAAAGCTTACAAGGTGAAATACTTGGGTTATAAAATGTAGTCTCGGGCTAATTGAATTGCTTTATTAAGAATATATTGGAAATGCGTCAGTAACTGCCACTGCCAACACTCATGAGAATTACACTATATCCAAGTCCATGATTTGTGTATTAGCAAATGGTGCTTAGAAGCATGTTTTGTTAGGACGGCCACTATGGCTGTACTTTAGGCATCCCTTTATCCACAATATTCCCCTTTTACATGAGACTTTGAGGCCAACCTGTACATTGAATGGAAATCTGTAAATAGGCGAAATGCCAACTTCCAACTCAGAAAATAAAATTACAAACCCCAGTCAAGACTTTTCTTTATTTCATGTGGAGAAACAAAGCTACTATGCTTAATAACATCACTAAAATAGCTTTATGAAACCAATCTTTAAATCTCTTATAAGTATAATTTATCAATAAGGCCACTTAAAATCAATTATCAGCTTTGCGGACAATTTTTAGAAAAAAAAGGTGCGGGAGGGCGCTTTTCATTTTATTTTGTTTCATTTTTTTCTGTGGGGGCGGGAGGACATTTTTCTTTTTTTCTAGAAGATTGATGGTCTGCAATTGGAGATAAGGTCTAGAATGCCTTTTAAATTAAGTTTCTACCTCTATTATCGGCTGAGATATTGATAATTTAGCATCTTTTATTCAGAATTTTTTTTAGATGCGGCCATTTCAGGCCTATTTTTTCTCAAAGTATGAAAAAAAGCACCAATGCGGCCCTTTTTTAATGCCGAAAGGCCCCGGAGGGGCCCTGGTGGTGAGCTTGCGAACTACCAGGTTGAGGCATTATATTGTTTTCATTTGACAGGAAGTCAGTACGGGTGCCGCCATTTTGTTTTAAGGGGTGCCGCCATTTTGTTTTAAGGTGTCACAACACAAATTTATGCATATAATGATAAAATTAATATTAATCAACCTTCGATCCTGAGGTTGATCTTAAGCATACCTATACCCCCTAACTTGGACCCAAGGAATTCAATGGTTCTATTGGTTTGTTGCTAAGACAGATGGTTGCCTAGCAACAGCTATTCTAATTGTTTATCTGCCTAGCAACACCCATTTCCATGCTCCTGAGGTTGATTATAATCTTGCCTACACCCCCTAACATGGACCCAAGGAATTCAATGGTTCTATTAGTTTATTGCTAAGACAGCTGGTTGCCTAGCAACAGCTATTCTAATTGTTTATCTGCCTAGCAACACCCATTTCCATGCTCCTGAGGTTGATTATAATCGTACCTACCCCCCCTAACATGGACCCAAGGAATTCAATGGTTCTATTAGTTTGTTGCTAAGACAGCTAGTTGCCTAGCAACAGCTATTCTAATTGTTTATCTGCCTAGCAACACCCATTTCTATGCTTCTGAGGTTAATTATAATCGTACCTACCCCCCTAAAATGGACCCAAGGAATTCAATGGTTCCATTACTTTGTTGCTAAGACAGCTGGTTGCCTAGCAACAGCTATTCTAATTGTTTATCTGCCTAGCAACACCCATTTCCATGCTCCTGAGGTTGATTATAATCCTACCTACCCCCCTAACATGGACCCAAGGAATTCAATGGTTCCATTAGTTTGTTGCTAAGACAGCTAGTTGCCTAGCAACAGCTATTCTAATTGTTTATCTGCCTAGCAACACCTATTTCCATGCTCCTGAGGTTGATTATAATCCTACCTACCCCCCTAACATGGACCCGAGGAATTCAATGGTTCCATTAGTTTGTTGCTAAGACATCTGGTTGCCTAGCAACAGCTATTCTAATTGTTTATCTGCCTAGTAACACCCATTTCCATGCTCCTGTGGTTGATTATAATCCTACCTACCCCCCCTTACATGGACCCAAGGAATTCAATGGTTCTATTAGTTTGCTGCTAAGACAGCTGGTTGCCTAGCAACAGCTATTCTAATTGTTTATCTGCCTAGCAACACCCATTTCCATGCTCCTGAGGTTGATTATAATCCTACCTACCCCCCCTAACATGGACCCAAGGAATTCAATGGTTCTATCATTTTGTTGCTAAGACAGCTGGTTGCCTAGCAACAGCTATTCTAATTGTTTATCTGCCTAGCAACACCCATTTCCATGCTCCTGAGGTTGATTATAATCCTACCTACCCCCCCTAACATGGACCCAAGGAATTCAATGGTTCTATCATTTTGTTGCTAAGACAGCTGGCTGCCTAGCAACAGCTATTCTAATGGTTTATCTGCCTAGCAACACCCATTTCCATGCTTCTGAGGTTGATTATAATCGTACCTACCCCCCCTAACATGGACCAAAGGAATTCAATGGTTCTATTAGTGCTGCTGCACTGGTGGCCACCTAGTGGCTGTATATTACGCTAAATCCCTGAAATGGCACGTTTTCCCCTGTTGTGTCACATCTGTCATTTATATCATCCTTCCGCCCTGTTTATATGGTGTCTTGAATGGGTCCCCTACAAATATACCAACCATGTAGACATTATGTTCCTTCAAATGCAAGAATTGCGGTTGTTGCCGCGTATAAAAATGCCTGAGGCATTTTTTTACGTGGCAACAACCGCAATTCTTGTTAGAGGATGCGGGCGGTGTCCGCAAAGCTGATGATCAATTTTAAGTGGCCTAATTACATGAAATGAACAGAGACCTAATTACATGAAATGATCAGTACCCCAGCTACACACCCACACCTCTACTGTACCCCAGCTACACACCCCTACTGTACCCCAGCTACACACCCACACCCCTACTGTACCCCAGCTACACACCCACACCCCTACTGTACCCCAGCTACACACCCCTACTGTACCCCAGCTACACACCCCTACTGTACCCCAGCTACACACCCACACCCCTACTGTACCCCAGCTACACACCCCTACTGTACCCCAGCTACACACCCACACCCCTACTGTACCCCAGCTACACACCCCTACTGTACCCTAGCTACACACCCACACCCCTACTGTACCCCAGGTACACACCCACACCCCTACTGTACCCCAGCTACACACCCCTACTGTACCCCAGCTACACACCCCTACTGTACCCCAGCTACACACCCACACCCCTACTGTACCCCAGCTACACACACACCCCGACTGTACCCCAGCTACACACACACACCCCTACTGTACCCCAGCTACACACACACACCCCTACTGTACCCCAGCTACACACCCACACCCCTACTGTACCCCAGCTACACACCCCTACTGTACCCCAGCTACACACCCCTACTGTAACCCAGCTACACACCCCTACTGTACCCCAGCTACACACCCACACCCCTACTGTACCCCAGCTACACACCCACACCCCTACTGTACCCCAGCTACACACCCACACCCCTACTGTACCCCAGCTACACGTCCCTACCGTACCCCAGCTACACACCCACACCCCTACTGTACCCCAGCTACACACCCCTACTGTACCCCAGCTACACACCCACACCCCTACTGTACCCCAGCTACACACCCCTACTGTACCCCAGCTACACACCCACACCCCTACTGTACCTCAGCTACACACCCACACCCCTACTGTACCCCAGCTACACACCCACACCCCTATTGTACCCCAGCTACACACACTCACCCCTACTGTACCCCAGCTACACACCCCTACTGTACCCCAGCTACACACCCACACCCCTACTGTACCCCAGCTACACACCCACACCCCTACTGTACCCCAGCTACACACCCACACCCCTACTGTACCCCAGCTACACACCCACACCCCTACTGTACCCCAGCTACACACCCCTACTGTACCCAAGCTACACACCCACACCCCTACTGTGCCCCAGCTACAGACCCACACCCCTACTGTACCCCAGCTTCACCCACACCCCTACTGTACCCCAGCTACACACCCACACCCCTACTGTACCCCAGCTACACACCCCTACTGTACCCCAGCTACACACCCACACCCTACTGTACCCCAGCTACACACTCCTACTGTACCCCAGCTACACACCCACACCCCTACTGTACCCCAGCTACACACCCCTACTGTACCCCAGCTACACACACACACCCCTACTGTACCCCAGCTACACACCCCTACTGTACCCCAGCTACACACCCCTACTGTACCCCAGCTACACACACACACCCCTACTGTACCCCAGCTACACACCCCTACTGTACCCCAGCTACACACCCCTCCTGTACCCCAGCTACACACACACACCCCTACTGTGCCCCAGCTACACACACACACACCCCTACTGTACCCCAGCTATACACCCCTACTGTACCCCAGCTACACACACACACACCCCTACTGTACCCCAGCTACACACCCCTACTGTACCCCAGCTACACACCCCTCCTGTACCCCAGCTACACACACACACCCCTACTGTACCCCAGCTACACACCCCTACTGTACCCCAGCTACACACCCACACCCCTACTGTACCCCAGCTACACACCCCTACTGTACCCCAGCTACACACCCACACCCCTACTGTACCCCAGCTACACACCCCTACTGTACCCCAGCTACACACCCCTACTGTACCCCAGCTACACACCCACACCCTACTATACCCCAGCTACACACCCATACCCCTACTGTACCCCAGCTACACACCCACACCCCTACTGTACCCCAGCTACACACCCACACCCCTACTGTACCCCAGCTACACACCCACACCCCTACTGTACCCCAGCTACACACCCACACCCCTACTGTACCCCAGCTACACACACACACCCCTACTGTACCCCAGCTACACCCCCACACCCCTACTGTACCCCAGCTACACACACACCCTACTGTACCCCAGCCAAACACCCCTACTGTACCCCAGCTACACAACCCTACTGTACCCCAGCTACACACCCACACCCCTACTGTACCCCAGCTACACACCCACACCCCTACTGTATCCCAGCTACACACACACCCTACTGTACCCCAGCCAAACACCCCTACTGTACCCCAGCTACACACCCCTACTGTACCCCAGCTACACCCCCACACCCCTACTGTACCCCAGCTACACACACACCCTACTGTACCCCGGCCAAACACCCCTACTGTACCCCAGCTACACAACCCTACTGTACCCCAGCTACACACCCACACCCCTACTGTACCCCAGCTACACACCCACACCCCTACTGTACCCCAGCTACACACCCACATCCCTACTGTACCCAAGCTACACACCCCTACTGTACCCCAGCTACACACCCACACCCCTACTGTACCCCAGCTACACACACACACCCCTACTGTACCCCAGCTACACACCCACACCCCTACTGTACCCCAGCCAAACACCCCTACTGTACCCAAGCTACACACCCCTACTGTACCCCAGCTACACACCCACACCCCTCCTGTACCCCAGCTACACACCCACACCCCTACTGTACCCGAGCTACACACCCACATCCCTACTCCTTGGGGAAGGGGGGGGGGAGGCACTTGGTATATCTTGTATACACAGGTGTGGCTGAGTAGGGTGCTTTTTGAGCAAAATCTCCCTCACCTTATACCAATGCAGGCTCTTCTAGGAAAATGGCTAAAACCTAGCCACTTTTGTCCAGAATCCCCCTCAGCAAGGGTCAGTTCTGACCAAAATCCCCCTCACCAAGGGTAAGGGTTGTCAAAAGGCCAGCCACACACCCGTGTCAAAAGAAATTGAGTACCCCCCCCCCCCCCCCGCCGCCAGGCCCCTACTGTACCCCAGGTACACCCACACTCCTACTGTACCCCAGCTACACGTTCGCCGAGTTAGGGGTTGTGTAACATAACAAGTCACGATGTGATAATTGTATTGTTGTGGCATGAATTATTCAGGACAAGAGTTACAGTGGCTGAAAACCCGGATATCAATTATTTACCTCCATACGCCCATTGACCTCTGGGACCAGAGGTCAATGATACGTCGATCATACCGTGCGACACACGTGCAGGATATGGCCCTGCTAAATGCTATTGAATCATTAATGCTAATTTAGGGAGTGTCCATTTATAAAGCACAGGGGGTGGTGGTGAGATTTTGCGCAGAGGCGCGAACACATTCCATGTATTGGTGGAGAAAATAAACATGATGAATAAATATTTTTTTTTGGCACTCAAGCATATATCCAATACGGACATCCACAAATTTGCGGAGTATACATTCCATATGAATTTGCGGAGCTCCGCAAATATACACGAAGGTCCCCAAATTTGTGGAGAAACAGCAATTGTTCATCCCACCACTGCCTCCCTCCAGTTTCCTGTGTGAGGTGAAATATAATGTTTAACTGTGAGTGGTGAAATTGCCTCTTTAAAGTGATATAATCACCCAGCGTATCCCATTCACATTTCAAGTACTGTATTAGTCTAGTATGTGGTTAAGTGTGACATGTTTTCTGTCAAACTATTTATCACATAGCAATAAACAACGCCCCCCCCCCCCTTCTGTCCCACATGTCCACAGTGCACTGAATAAATATTGAGAGGTATTGATCAGTTTTACAGTGGGCGTCTCTATTGCCCGGGGGGCCACTCCCTCAGCATTACTGACTATGTGTGAACATGATTCCAAGGGAAAGGGTCTGTTTTTGGGTCCTAGGAATTTTGGGTACATTTTCAGACCTTCATGACTTTTTAAAAGGTATTATTTGCTATATTTTTCTACAATATTTCTTGGGCACCCTTGATTCAGATATTTTCTCAGGGTCACCCTGTGATTAGGGTATATTTTTCAGGGTCATTCATGATTAGGGTCCGTTTTTCTGGTAAGTTTACAGTGAAAAGGGTAGGCTTTTTGAAAATTTCGCCCCTTGATACAAGCTGATGTTTGCACATAGTGACTATAGAACAGATAGGGAGTGCCCCCCCCCCCCCCGGGCTCTGTTGTTAGAGTGGTCAGTTGGCTGTGGCAGAGAGAGGTGAGCGCGTGCGGGGAGTGGGGCAGGCAGCTCTCTGTAACAGGTAAGCCTGGCTATTGAACATGCAACACAACACTCAAGTACCATTCTTGCACTTGGACAGCTAGGTAGATTCCCTATTGAATCAAAAATCATTTTACTAAAGATATTATATTGGCTAAGGCTGGAACAGGGTTCAGCAAACCCTATTCTAAATGAGGCTTTCTCAACTATGAAGAGGGAGGATCACCACTGGCTGAAAGGCATACAGTATCTTTTATGTGAAATTGGCAAAAAATATCTGTCTTGATCCATACACTTGGTCAAAGAACTCACTCAAATCCCTCATTAAGAGGAGGCTCTCTGAAATTCATATTCAAGAATACAACCAGTACACAGGGGTAGACACTAACTTTTTCAGCCATGGGCCACCCGGGCCAATAGCCTCAGAAATCACCTAATCCTGTGGGCCCAGAATATTTATTATTTATTACTTTTTTAAAGAATAACAGGAAACATAGGTATTGTAGTAAAAGATAGATCCAGACCATAACAGAATGGTGAGATTCTTCATAATTTTCCCTTTCTAACGACATATAACATGACTATATTGATAAAGATCTATTTGCTTGGAAACTACCCCATACACTCCTGCGGGCCACTCGGGCCCATAAGAAGGTAATTCTTGAGAAAACTGCGGGCCCGGACCAAGAAGTACGGGCCATTGGCTCCCGGGCCAGCTTTAGTGTCTACCCCTAAGTACATACACAACTCAGACAATATTGGAAAGTGTGATATTCTTAAAACTTGTTAAAATGATTTGAAGTATCCACTCATACGGGGAGCACGAGTATCTAAGTCACACACACTCCCCTTTTATTAGAAGTATTATTACAAAGCTGCCCATAGAATTTAACTGTACTCAGGACAGCTTATCAAGAAGTTATAGAGGGGAAAAAAAGAATAATATGTGCACACGCTAACGTTACGCAAAATGTTAAGCATGTAATACTATATTGTAATAGGCCAGAAATTCAAACGCAAAAGCTTTAAAGAAAAATATATTAAGTTTGCCACTGCTTATAATATATACATGACATGCATTGGGACAACAGAAAGGTCTCACAGATATTAACTGTAGAACCATATTGTATATCATCAAACAGGCCAGGAGCCATCAACTGTATATATTCCTATATAAAACTGTGTATAATGCCATCAGTGCGAACTCGGTGCTGACATTAATGTATCCTTACATTAGTCAATAAAGCCAGCTTGAATCTTACAAAGCTACCGTCTTTTGCACTACCGTAAATACTTGCATAAGCCTAAGCCTTGTATAGGTCATATCCCTAACTTTGGACAATCGTATAAGCCACACCCGGGGTCTGAAAATTGTTGCTTAAATTGTTTAATACTGTACTATATCATTAAAACTCTTGTATAAGCAGTAGTCACTGCTTAGTAGCGCTACTCCTGTACTTTTTGGTTCAAGCATACCACGCTGGAGAAAAACCTCTACTGTGTAAAATCTACCTAACATGACACAGTGGAGGGCTAAGACAAAGTATTTCACACCTTGGTTATTTTCACATAACCGAAGGTTAAGTCAGATAACCTCTATGACTATGAGGCCACCAGTCAGTCTGCCAGGGTTATTTTGACTTAACCCACGGTGGAGGGCTAAGACAAAGGGTTCGCACCTTGGTTATCTTGCATACCCGAGGGTTAAATCAGATAGACGACACCTGTACCCTGGTATGCCTTCATAACCACTGCCCACTGGTTAACGACTCGGTGTATAGCACCTCGTCTCGACCTTGTGGGGCAGTGGTTATGACGCATACCAGGCTACAGGTGTAGTCTATCTAACACATATACATTCAGTAACTCGTGGGTTATCTACTACATAATGACCGAGCATATACCCCACTCATAATTCTGGTACTGTTCTAGTCTGCCATGTGTTTAAGTGCGATTGGTGAGATTGCCCCTTTGATAAACTAACCGATAGTCTCTAAACAATCACTCTCTATTCCATTACATAGCTTGCCATATAAACGAATTTGTTTTCTCTTTCAGATGATGGCAACAATCATGGTCAACTCCAAACAATATTATTCTTTTATGGTATTTGTGCTAGGTTTCATCTTACATCAAGTCATAAGGACTAGTATCATGGCGGTTATCCCTTACACTTGGACAGACCACTATGAACCAAACATTGCTGCTGACCCTGTCCAAGGTGAATCAGAGAGGGAGAGGATCCAGCAACTCTACACAGCAGCCAAGCTGTTACACTCAGAGTATTCACTTGATTGGACTCGCAGTTTGACTCATGATCTCAGTATTCTCAACACCCGTCCGTTCTATACAGAACCCCGGCCGCTGACCTGTGAGGGTTGTAACAGGATGGAGGCTGTAACAGTGGTAGCACCACAGGATCTGTGTGCGGGGGAGACGCGGATTGATCTACTGGTACAAATAACCACAGTACCACAGGAGGTGGAGGGTAGAAGAGCTGTGCGGGAGACATGGGGGAGTTTAACCAGAGGTAACACTGCCAGTGTTAGATACGTGTTTCTGTTTGGTACTGGTTATAGTAAAGAGCATCAGGATATCGTAAACGAGGAGGCTGAGATTTATGATGATGTCCTCCAACATGACTACAAGGACTCGTACTACAACCTGACGTACAAAGTCATCACAGGGTTCGCATGGGCCTCCAAGCACTGCCCTAGAGCTCAGTTCATTCTCAGAACTGCCACCGATAACTTCATCAACCTTCCTGCGTTAACGAAATACCTTGATGAACGCCATGATGAAATACAGCGGGTACAATTGGGCCGGGTGTTCCCTTCCATGGACAGGTTCCCCCACAGGGACAGTAAGTTCTACGTGCCTCACACAGAACACCCGCACGACACCTACCCTCCTTTTGCAATAGGCTCAGCGTTTGTCTTCTCCATGAATGCAGTTGTAGAGATACTCAAAGCCGCCCCAAACATCCCCTACTTCGCTCTGGAGGATTGCTGGTTTGGATTGCTGATGCAGCAGATTGATTTACACCCCAGCAATCATGACGGCTTTGATGTGGTCCTAGATATGAAGGTACTGGGGAGGATACCCAGTGGTGAATGTCCACACAATGTCAGCTTCCTTGCTGTACACTTCCCTGCATCCTGGGTTGGACAGCTATCTGCTGAACCACATCAGTTTCTGCACTGGATGTGGGCTGCTTGTGTAAAGTATGGTGTGTCCAAGCCAATCAACTGATGGCTGTGTCTCACGACCTTGAGCCAATGTTTTTGTCTCTGACCGGGTGCCGTCTCTGACCAGGTGCCGTCTCTGACCAGGTGCCGTCTCTGACCGGCTTGGCTTGATAAGATCAAAATACCAACAGCAGGGGGCTAATTATAATTATAATTATGATTATATAACAACCGCCATAACGTTTTTACAAATCCTTATATATGTGAGTATGATTCTTTTTAAAATACCTTTTTCTGACACCTGGTCAGAGACGGCACCTGGTCAGAGACGGCACCTGGTCAGAGACAGCACCCGGTCAGAGACAAAAACATTGGCCCAAGGTCATGAGACACAGCCATATGCAGTTCTGCATGCAAGGAGTTCTTATTGCTATGTCTCACCAAATCGATACAATCCCAGGTAGCAAGGGTATATTGGGCCAATATCGGCAATGATCGGCTCCATTGCAATTGTTATACCAACCATGGGCCATTGTAGGTAATGCATACATTTGTTCAACATACAAATTACAATGATGGCTTACCCTATGCAATTCTGATAATGAGCCACTACTTGGTTGACCGCTGGGCCAGAGCTTGTCCATTCTTGAAATTGCTGATGTTGACCCAACCTTGGCCCAGTGTTGGAACATTTTAGGGCCATCATATTATTTCTGATGTTGGACCAACATCAATTCTAACTACACTGGTCCAATATTGGCTGCTTTCTCCACCAGAGGCATTCAATGATGCAATGCTTCAATAGTTGCTGACAAGTTGGCTCCTAGTTTGCCATCATATTGGATTATAAATGTGATCCCCAGTGTGCTCTACATGTTTAAAGGCCAGAGGAAGTTCATGGATGAAATTCAATATCTAAAAGTGCCATTCACTGCATGAGACCATGGAGAATTTGTCAAAGGTAACTTGAAGACACCTCACGTGTGGGTAATGAAGTTACACTGTATAATTATTCCCTTGAATTTACGGAGAATCTCAGTTAAATTTGGCAGTGCATCACCGTTTTTTGGTTTACAGTGAATCACTGTAAATGTCATCTATTTTACAGTGAGCTTCCGTAAATCATGGCAGTGAAACTCTGTTATTTCTTTCATAGTGAGACTCTGTTTTCTGGGTAGTTCTGTCTTTTCCTACCAGGTGGCAGCCTAGTTCCTAAGATTTGTCTGAAGGTTCTAGATTCTAAAGTGCTATAAATATGCTAATATATTAATATTCTTCAACATATGTATCCATTGCAACATAAATGTGCAGATGTAACTTAATTTTGATGAAATATTCACAATTAATAAAAGATTCAGTTGTGTGGGACAGTTGGGAGTAATAGTTATACCATAGACACCCATCTTGTGGTAATAAGAAAAATATATATGCTCAGCACTGTAGTTGATGTTGCATAGCAATCCTGGAACAATGTTTTCTCATAAATTGTGAATATAAAGTGCTGTGGGGCATCATATGTGCCTCTCAGTGGCTATATCATAATGATAAGGCCTATGAAGTCCTCTCACCAGATGTCTTTATACATGCCATCACTTAGTAACCAGTGCTAAATTACGGCAAAGGATTAATAATGCAGCCTAAAATTCATTAAAATAGCTAATTAATAATTCTAGGCCAATGAATAATAAAACAGTGAAATCCAGTAAAAATCACGGTGACTTCCAAAAATGGAAATCCCTTAAAAAAAATGTGGGTTTCCCGGCTCCCATTGATGCCAGTGCTTCTCCGTTTTTTTAATGGAATTTTTTTTACAGTGTAGATAAGTCCTAAATGATAGAAATACAGTTTGTATTATTTCTAACCATTTTGGGATAGAGATAAGGATTGATTGAAAAAGACAGAAATGGCTTTTTCTAAACTGATGATACTTGACAGTCATGTCTTAAGTATGCTTGAACATTCAATTATACATATAAAAATAGTATAGTATTATTCATAATATTGAAAATTATATGTTGGGCCGACATATGTATTACAAGGTAGCCTAATGTTTAATTTCTAACCTTGGAATAATGTTAAGCATGGGGGGCGTAAAAATTTCCGACCCCTCCTGAGGGGGGGGCGTAACAAATTCTGACCCCTCTTGAGGGGGGGCATAAAAATTTAAGCCCCTTTTTAGCAAAAAAGCCCGCGCGTTACTATAGTTAAAATTGGGGGGTGGGCGAAATTTTTTCGCCACCTTCGGCGAGGGGGGGCGCGAAACGTTCCACACGCTCTTCCACACGCGCTTTAAAAAATTTCGCCCCTCCGCGTGAAATCTCATCACCCCCCCCTTGGGCTATAGTTAATGTCCTATACAAACATAGCGTTTTAGTATACTTAAATGGGGTCCAACATTCGCCTTCTACACTCCTACTCTGTGGGGTAAACTAGTTAGAGGTAGGCTTCCGCCCAAAGATAACGCAAGGGTAGTGAGATCCAGCTTTATTTGATGTTGTGGATGTTATAGTATATATAGAGCACTTTCACAGGTTTATATTATAATCACAGCCTTCCCTCCATATATATAGAGATATGTACATCATTTCTATCATTTAGCTCCAGGGCTTGCATTGATAATTATACGCGACGGCCTTAGTCAAGGCAAAGTATACATATAAATATCCAGCAGGAATCCTTTAGGGAATCCAGAATGTATAAGTCTCCATGCAATCAACCAATAAATACTTTCAACCTGATTTCAATTAGGTTATTATATGTCCATATCATAATCGTCAACATGTCTCGAGGACGACCTTATACGCTTCTCTATGATACCGACAGGTCTGATAGCGGTTTTACGAGAACACAGGTGCAATCTAATGATTACTCTCCGGTCACCACTATGGATCCGGGATATACACATACAATCAGTTTCCAATTCATCAGGTTGGCCAGTTTAAACAATTGGCTCTCCAGCTCCATGCTGATAAAACCGGTATACTGTATCACTAACTCCATGGTTCTCTCCGGAATACAGGACAGAATATTCAATATACAACTCCGGTGGCAATGTCGTTACACAATAACTCCAATTGAAACGTTACACCTAAATGCACAGATTCCAATGATCCATATTTCCCAACGTCTAGATCACAAGAAACCGTTGTTAGTCAATGTTAAACCGATGTTAAACCTTTAGAACCACACACATACTCCTCAGGAGTTACACAGTGCCATCTGGTCTTCTCGATCGTACTCCCCAAACGCTCACTGATAACTGACTGCGCTTTCCTTTCTCCCCCGGCTTATACTTGTTTCTTTTACTTTATTTCAGCTTCCTGTGGATCAATCTTTAGACCGCCTCCCTTCATGACCACGCCCAGCACATATTGATTGCTCGTCAGCGTCATCTCTCATCTCTATTGATTGGCAATTAGGCGGCCCTACTCGAGACCATCCTGAATAGATTAGGCAGGGGATGGTCGTGGCCATGTTGTGTTCGGGGCCGGCCTTCAGCCTGTGTCGTCACCTACCCCCCATGCTGCTCTCGAGGCCCTAGTGATCGCCTCCTTCACCATCTACCCCACATGCTGCTCTCGAGGCCCTGGTAACCGCCTCCTTCACCACTTACCCCACCTGCTGTCCCCGGAGGCCCTGGTCACGGACGTCCCGGCCATATGGATTTTAGCCCTGACGCATAGCCCCATCTGACTGTACTACTCGCTCCCATCGCTGAGGCCGCGTCCCCCACTCGCCGTTCGTCTTCCCGATCCTAGCCTATCTCCTGACCCGGATTTATCCTGCTGTTATCTTTCCCACCAGCTGTCTCAGCCCGGATCCTAGTTTATCTGTTGCTTTCCTGTTCGGTTCTAGGCCCTGACCACGAGCCGAATATATTCAATCCAAATAACTTTGACTCTTATTGTGACCAAGTCTACCATTATAGGACCTTATGACATTATTCGTGTATATTCTTTATATTCGTTATTTACTGCGTGGCCCGCGTACTGGACTTGCCCGATTTGCATGTGACCTAATGTATGCGACGACATTCTTTTCTCTTATTATATTAGTCTCACTGTACTTATATCTTAAAGTGTACTACTTCCCCCCATTTATTCAATGTATATCTACTATACCCATACATATTCGTACATATATATATACAGTTTCGCCCATTCCCTTATGTTATCTTATACATTATTTATCACTCAATAAATATATCCTCCAAACCTTTTTTTCTCTTCTTTAGTTTTCCACTATAACCCACCCTGTAATTAATAAATGAACACTCCCTAATTAAGGAGGAAATTGGTTAGAGGTGTGCTGGTCATAGGGCTACACTGGTCATAGAGTTTCAACTTGTATCAATTTGGTGAGACACAGACTTAGACCAAATAAAAAAAAAGGTGTGTTTCAGGTTACCCGACCCTACCTGGCAAAACAGGGCCGACCCTAGAAATTTTTATGCAATTTTGAAAAATATTTATATTTTGGGTCATTTTTGGGCTATTTAAGGGTCGATCTGATAGTTCACGAGTCGAGGCAGTCCTCTGTGAGTCGGCATTGTAGTTTGTGAGTCGATTTCTGGGTCCCTTTCAGGCTAAAGTTTTAAAAAAAAATCAAAAAAAAAAAAATCCGACCTACCTACCCTAAATTTTCAGACCATGTAACCTGAAACACACCTTTTTTTTTGGCCTTATCATGAAAGGTTATTTATAAATAATCACAGCCATCACACAGTGTGTTTGGTTATTATATCAAATACCTAAAATAGGCTATTTGCTAATTTTTATTTTAAAGTGGGTATTTCCGATTTTTCTTCAAATTCTAAATCTTACTTAAATGTATTCCAAATATGTGAGAGTATAATATTTAGAGCATAGAGGTCAATTAAATATAATCAATACCGGTAGGTGTTAATAGGTCACAAAGGGATCCAATGTGCCCCAACCATGGTCTTTTCTAGTGTATTTCCAATGGGAGGAATAGAAGCACGCATTTTATTCCAAAATGACCAAATATTGGGCAATAAAATCTTGTTAGAGCAAAATTGGAAGGAATTGGCGGGAATGGAACATCTAGGATGTCAAATATATCATTTGTAAACATTCTGACTCATTTTTAGGGAAATCTATTTTTTTGGCCCACACATCGGATGTTCTAACTTTAAATAAAGTTCAGAAGTTGTACAATCATCTATATTCTGATTTCAGCAGAACGTGCTTGTATTACACGAGATATGTCAATAAATTTACTTAAAAACATCCCAGTATTCATTTCTGCGTAGAGATCAATAAAGTATCTCCCATTTGTCATAACACTGAGAATCTATTTAGAAAGTGTGCTATCTATTATAATCAAATAATATTTACAGGCCTGGACTTGAATTACAGAGACAGACAGAGACATACAGACAGACAGAGGCAGCCATAGCATTAGATAGAGTCTAACAGAGACATACAGAGAGAGAGACAGAGACAGAGACAGAGACAGACAGACAGACAAGCGCAGACAGAGACATATAAGATGTGTGCGTATGTTATGCTCTCTATGATATAAAACCACATCAAATTATTGAGGCGATAGGCAGTATACTAGATTTATTCTCTGATATTAAAGTCCCCCTTAAGAAGTGATCTCTAGGAGTATCAATAAACATCTTGAGACAGGTCACCACCATCCTTTATTTTTTTGAAATACAAGATGTCCTATGCTTTAGCACTGAAGGGCCGTATTCAATGCCCCCATTGAATACAACATGGCCGTATTCAATGGGCTAAGAAAAATTTGGTTTTCATTCGTTAAATGGCTTCAAATAAAAAATAAACACAAATGCCAACTACATTGATACCGCCCTGATGTATTTCACTCGTGGGGGCTGGGGCGCATCCCACTCAGCCTGCGGCTTCGTGGGATACTGCCCCAGCCCCCACTCGTGAAATACAACAGAGACGGAATCAATGGGCGTTGGCATTTGTCTATGTATCTAAACTGAAAGTACAGGTTGGTACAGTCATGAGGCTATTAGGCCACTCAAAAAAAAGTGGTTTCTCATCATCAAGGTCTGAGAAATCTGACATGGGAGGCTTTTTTCCCCCTTTTCTTTTTACTCGCAGGCTAAAATGTATAGGGTAATTCAAGTTTCTCGAGACTTACATTCACATCTTATTGGGTAAGAATTAATTGCTCTTTAAAAATTTCTATACCACTGCATTACTGGCATCATTAGCTTTAATTTGATACCGAATATGATATTTTTTGTCCATTTTTATCAGGTTTTTCACAAAAAAAAGGGAAAAAGAGAGAAACAGACAGGCAGAGAGAGACAGGGACATACAAAGCCAGATAGGGACAGACGGACAGAGACAAGCAGAGACAGACAGAGACAAGCAGAGAGACAGGGACATACAGAGAAGACAGAGGCAGACAAACAGAGAAGGCAGACAGACAAACAGAGGCACTAGACGCCGCCCATTCTGTGCGTAATCTTGAATCGCCACTTCTGCCGCAATCTTAATCAGATTTCGCCACTTCTGGCGAAATCTTAAACAGTTTCCAGGTGATGCCTATCCTCTAGAGGCACCACTGTAAGTTTGTAACATTGCTGTATATATCGGGCCCCTGCACCCCCTTTTTCTTTCTCTCTTTTTTTTTCTTTTTCTGGAATAAGATTACGCCAGAAGTGTATTTAAGATTACACATAGAATGGGCGGCGTCTAGTGACTATGCAGATTCGTCCCTTGTTGCGACAGGGATGGATGGAGATGGGTAAAGACGGGCTGATCTGCCCAAATGCCTGGGAGGATGTGCCCTCACTCCTTAGGAGTCTTTATAAAAATTGAAATAATTGAAGCATTTATAAAAGCAGTATTATGCGGTTCCTATGAACAAATTTTCCCTAGGTGTCCCTGTGTCCACATTTTAAAGTGAAAGTAGTGTCTGTGCCTCGGTGCAGGATGTGACTGATATAAGGCTAAGTCTTACGAAATCAATACGATTGGATAGTCTTTGACAGGGTGACGACTTTGACCAGGTGACGTCTTTGACCAGCAAGCTTTATAATAGCTTGGATGGGGCCTGTATAGAAAGAAATTGATGGATCTATTTCAATTTGGTTATAATTATAGGCTGAACCAATTAGGTACGGTAACACATAATGCATGCTCATTGACCATTATTACCATTATTTAGTTGTGACGTCTTTGACCATTTAGTAAAACGTTATATTTTATCATACTAAAATATGTATTTAATGGTTCATTTCTTCACCATGTTGTAGTATGTTTATTCCGCATAATTAGGGAGTGATCATTTTTTAACAACAGGGGGGGGGGGGGGGTGGTGGGTTTGGGGGGGGGGGCAAAAAAAATTGGACCCCTTGACCGGGGGGGGGGGGCAAAAAAATTTGGACCCCTCTTGGGGGGGGCAAAATAATTTAACCTGTTTTGAGCCAAAAAACCTGCGCGTTACTATGCTTCAAAGGGCCCACGCGCGAGCCGATTTTCGGCCGTTAGGGAGGGGGGTAAAAAAATTTGACCCCCCCCCCCCCCCCCGGTTGTTAAAAAATGATCACTCCCTTATCCCGTAAAAACATTTTTCCACCGCCCCCTTCCCTTCCCCCTGTAAAAAAATCAAATCATTGTGCATTGGTCAAAGACGTCACCCTGTCTCTAGGGAGGGGGGGCCGGGGGGGGGGGGGGGGGGGCTCTTCAGTCCCAAACGTGATCTATCTTATCACAGTTCTAGCTTCACACCCATGTAGGCCAAAAAAAAAGAGTGCCTAACTCCGGAATTATTGGGATAATGGTGTGCAGAAGGACTCCTAGCCAGGGAACCAACCAGTGATTTCTTTTTTGAAAAACTAGAAGTTAAATGCAACCATCTAGCTGCTTTTTTAATAGGTTTGGATTTTTTTGCAAGATTTTGATTTTCTTAGAAAATGCTGTCTTTATCTGCCCCCTCCTCCCTTAAAAGGTCGATAGTCATTTTTTAAATTAACTTTTGACCCGTCTGCAGCCTACGTCTACCGCCGCCGACCGACGCGGGAAACTTCAGCGGGACGCTGTGGAGCTCTTCATGAATAAAGGCACACTTCCGCATGGGGCACTTCCTGTTCACGTAAGATGGCGGAGTTGACAGACCACGTTTTTGTGCAGGACCTGTGACGTACATCCTTGAAATTATTGATTTGTCAAGTACTATGTAAGTATTTAATCGGTTGTATAACCATGTTTTCCTTTTATTATGAATGCCTCGTTCTAATGGTAGACCCAATTGCAATATTGGCTAATTTGTCATGATTTGTCAGTCTGACTTAGGCCTACGCTTAATAGAGCTTACACTTACAGTTACGCCCGGGGGGGGGGGGGGGGGGGGTGGGGGTGGGGGGCACTTGAATTATTTTGACACGGGTGTGCGGCGGGGGGGGGGGGGGGGTCACCCTACACCTCTCAAAGTCACTCACCTTCTGATAACATTGACTCAACTATGAAAAGCACTAATAACTAGAGCTAGGATGCAAAACAACATAACTCAGAGGTCCATTCTAAAGATAGGGACCAAAATAAAGATAAGGGATATTGAAATATAATCCTTTCATATTTTTTCCAAGATTTACTATTCTTCATATCATTAGGACCTACTCAGTATACAATGTTACCTAAGTATACTAATTGACCCCAGGGTGTCTTTACAAAAGCACTAACTCTTCATTTCTAAATTGAAATAATTAGTTTGTTATAACCAAGTTTAGACCAACAGCACTTCGTCATAAACACCATACTTTACTATACAAATGTATGGGTGAAAAACACAAGTTTACAATTTTGGCTGGAAACTCATAGCAAAGTGTTAAAGTCTGTAACAGGACCCAGAAAGGAAATCCAAAAGTATACAAATGTAACCTGTATCCCTGTGCAAAGGACCTCTTTTATGAAGGCTCAGGCAACCCAAGCCATACACTAGCTAGATGTAGAACTTGCTGTGAGTAGCAATTTGGCCACTTTATAATTCATGTGGTGGTAAAATGTATTTAATGTATTTAACATGATAT
>OX381712.1:12509025-12585546 GCA_947462335.1 Harmothoe impar
CTGTAAATTTACAGCAACTTCTACTGTAGATCTACAGCAAAAGTTGCTGGCAACTTTTGTTCCAGTAAATTTTGCTGTACATGTACTGCAACTGGGTGCTGTAAAGTTACAGCAATTTCTACTGTAGGTTTCAAATTGTTGTTCTCATCAATTTATATCAATTAATACGCATACATGAAGAATACTTCCTGCATAATAGTTCAATCTCAGCTAGGATAATACACACTACACAATGTAATGGTTTAATCCTGCTTCAATACAGCTGAACCGTATTTGATACTAGCTTTTCCCCAGTCCGGGCACTTAAGCATTTAACTTTTCCCACCAATGTGGTGTCAGTAGTATAGTATGTATCGGAACGGGACTATGGTTAACTACTGTTTATTACTCAATCGACCTGCAGCCAATCAGAGGCCTCCATTTGGTCACGTGACCGGAAGTGACCTACTTAGGGGATTAGTGGTGACGTCACGTGACCTAGTTAGCCAATCAGAGGCCGCCATTTGGTCACGTGACCGGAAGTGACATCATATGACCTACTTATGGACCGGAAGTGACGTCATATGACCTACTTAGGGGACCGGAAGTGACGTCATATGACCTAATTTAGGATCACGTGACCGGAAGTGACCTGATGAGTCACGTGACCGGAAGTGACGTCACATGACCTAATGGCCAACCGGAAGTGAGTGACCTCATTGAGGATCACGTGACCGGAAGTGCCCTGATTGATCACGTGACCGGAAGAAGAAGAAGAAGAAGAAGAAGAAGAAGAAGAAGAAGAAGAAGAAGAAGAAGAAGAAGAAGAAGTGACGTCATGCGACTTAATGAAGAGATGAGCGTCTTTAAGGGGTCACGCGCTTTAAAATGTGATTTTTTTTTTTGGAGGAGGAGGAGGAGGAGGAGGAGGAGGAGGAGGAGGATAAGGAGAGGAGGAGGAGGAGGAGATGGAGAGGAGGAGGAGAAGGAGGAGGTTTCGGTAAACTAATAAAAAACACTACGATATAAGTTTTTTTTTCATTTTTATTGTTTTACGAGCGACTGGAAGTGACTTATTGAACTAGGTAGAAGCGTTCTTTAGAGTGTATAAGGGGGGAGGGGAGGGGAGGGGAGGGGAGGGGAGGGGAGGGGAGGGGGGGAGGGGGGCCCCTTTAAGATGCATGGGGAGGGGGGCGCTTTTAGGATGCATGGGGCGGGTGGGGGGGGAGGGGGGGAGGGGGGAGGGGGGCACTCTAGGGGGGTGGGGGGGGTACTCTAAGGGGCGTTAGAAAAGATTTCAATCGAGAGACACGCTTCTTCCTCTCGAGAGGAAGAAGCGTGTCTCTTCATTTTTTTTTGTTTATCACGTGCCTCGATGAGGCGATCAGCTGCGACTGGAGGAAGTGACACTTTAAGAGGACACGCGTCTTAATTGTTATAATATATTTTTTTTACTTACTAATAAAGAAGACGTATGAAAATAAAACACAACAATTCACATGTCCGTCGTTCTCGTTGTTTCTTGCTTGATAAAGTCAAGTAATATCGCGATGCCGAGGTCAAACTTTCCCATGTCCTCTGTCAACACTCGAAGGAGTTCAAAAGGCGTACCGCCGGCACCGTCAGCTTCAGCTTGCCACATTTTCAACACTCGGAAGGCCCACTCAGCGGGACTTCCTCCGTATTCGCATTCTTCAGCGATCTTATCTAACCTCTCAGGCGACAATTTTAAATGGTCCCCCACCTCTTTCCACCTGCTACCTAGACGTCTGCCGAGGGTGCCCAAGTGCTTATGCATCGCGCGCGAGTCGGGGTTTTCGAAATCCAACCCCTGTCTGTGGAGAAGGGACATCCACTGAGCCAACAGTTCCAGGCGTCTAATGCGGGTGAAGACGCGACCGAGCTCTCCCCATCTATGACGATGCGGGGTTTCACCCCACCAGACTCGGAACATCGCCGTACACAGCTCCTCCGGTGTCTTGACACTGCGCTCTACTAGAGCATCCATACGGGCGGCGGTAACTTTTAAGCTACTGCCCAACTCTCTCCAAGATCAGCTCAACTCTTTACCTAGTTGACGAAGCAAGGCGTCGCTATATGCTAAGCGCCGCTGTCCTACCTCTCTGTTCTCCCCATCGGTCTGCCTCGCGCGTCTCACGTCGTCAAGCCACATTAACTTTTTTTCAGGTGGACAAGGCGGTGAAGGCGAGCTTGAAAGTGGAATAGCTTGAGCCATCTCGTCTCGTCTTGGCGGCGGCGGCGGCGGCGGCGGCGGCGGCGGCGGTGGTGGCGGTGGCGGTGGTAGTAGACGTTACTGTGGTCAGAGGCGATATGGTTTTTTTCCAACAGAAATCAGAGCTTTTATACAGAGGGAGTTTAATCCTATTTCCAACAGCACTCCAGCTGTCTAGCGACCTGTCCGCATGACGCTTTTTCAGCCGCTCCGCTCCTTAAGAGCTTAGATGACGAGGAGTATGTCATCGCTATCCGTGGAGACCAGCTGAAAACGGTGTTTTTTCCTCATCCATAGCCTTACCTCCTACCCCCTACCTGAGGACGTCTCCCTCCCCCTGACATTCATTGTAACAAACGTCAGAGGTCAGGTGAAAATCGGATTTTTTCATGCACAGCCTTAGTCAGCTGTCACCCCTCCCTATTGAACTAGCCGGCCGCCGCCGGCCGGCCCAGTCTACTCACCACGGCAGGAGGCGGTGATTTTTTTTTTTGTCTTACACTTAAGTCGCTCACCACATGCACACGCCTCTACTCACAGACAGACACGTTCGTCTTAGGGGGTCCTGCTTCACGCCACACGCCTCCTGTAGTTTTTTTGTATACACACTCTAAGCTCATCACCGTTAATCCTTTATACAGCTAACGCGCGTTAGGGTGGTAAGTAGCTTAGCTCATGACAGCGGATCCCTCAAAAAAGAGGGGAAAGGGATCCAGCTGAAAACGTCATACCTTATGTCTTTTGTTTCTCTTTGTGAATGGCCGCCGGCCAGCCGGCGGCAGCTGAACAGGGGCAGTAAGTAGCTTAGCTCTAGAAGCGAGAAGGCGTATATAAGGGGGCTGGAAACCTCCATTCACTCACTCATTCTTTTGCTGCTCTCTACAGTCACCACCATGAGCAAAAGACAACACCTAGCGCCGTCCAAGGATCTAAGCAAGTTCAAGAACAAGAAGACTACGCGGAACAGCGCTCGTTTAGCGTCAGTGCCTCCTCTTGCTACTGAAAATGAGACTACCGCCGCAGCCGCTTGGTCTTATCACCCTCCCGCTGTAGCGAGCGCTCGCAGCAGTAGTAGTAGTAGTAGTAGTAGTAGTAGTAGTAGTACTAGTAGTAGTAGTAGTAGTGGTAGTAGTCGTCGTGCTAGCGACGTTGTTACACTCGCGACGGTACACGTTGCTGCTAAGCGTGCTGCCGCTGCTACTGCCGCTCCGCCTGCTGCTGCTGCTGCTGCTGGTGATCCTCGGGCTGCGGCTGCTGCTGCTGCTGCTGCTGCACCTGCTACTGCTGCGCCTGCTACGGCTGTGCCTGCTGAGGCTGCTGCGCCTGCTACTGTTGCGTCTGCTGCTGCTGCTGCTGCTGCTGCTTCTGCTACACCTGCTGCTACCGCTACTACTTCTGACGACAACGCTCCTGGCACAGCGCAGTACTGGCAACCGGGTTTTTACCTCCCCACTACTGTTGATGATTTTGATGACCTGCCGCACGTTGCACAGCCCCTCTCCTCCACCACTACATCGACCGACGCCCTCGACGCCGCTCGCGCTGAGAGTTACAGCTATTCGGACACTCAGCCCCTAAACCAAGAAGAAGAGGAGGAGGAGGAGCAGCAGCAACAGGGTGAGACAGAGAACGACGCTGACGACGAGGCGTACGAAGAACCCGAAGGGAAAGGGGCGGACGGTACGTTTTTTCGGCTCCCCTCTTCCCCAGCTTTCGACCTCACTTCCACTGGTAGCGCGTCCGGTCCGTGGCGACTGCCCTCACCGCCACCTTACGAGGGCGGCGGCGCTTCATCTTCTACCGCTACACTCAGCACCGACGGCGTGTGGCTGCTCTGTTCCAACAACGAGGTCTCGGATACCACCAGTGCTGACGCTGCTCCTGTTATCGGTTCTGCTGCTGATTCAGCTCACGCTGATGGTGTTACTCCCACCAGCGCTGACGCTGCTCCTGTTATCGGTTCTGCTGCTGATTCAGCTCACGCTGATGGTGTTACTCTTCTTGCGAAAAAGAACGAGATGGACGAGAAGAAGCAGAGAAAACCTTCTCCCGTCTTCTCGGGTTAGAGTTCTGCTTAGACGGGGCTTTGACGCTGGAGATCTGGGAGGACGTGGCTAGACTGTCTAGGAGGCCGCGCTACACAAAAGACGGCCAGGTGAAAGAGGCGTCTCTGACCAGAAGCAAGCGAGTGCACTTCACTGCCGACGCGCTGCGCGAGCTAATAGCACGCATCGCCGATATCCGCGCAGTGGTGCGCATACGGGACACAGCGGCCGCGCAAGGAAGACCTAATCGCACCCCCTGGTTCGCAGTGCTGGATGAGGAGGGCGAAGTGTACACAGCTGTGAGCTACTACAGCGGTAAGAACCTCGTCCACGTGCGCAAGTACGAAGGTCCTGACAAAAAACCCACACAGCAGGGGGTGACGCTGTCCGCCAGAGCGCTCAAAGAGTTGGATGACAAAACAGAGATTATTCTCAAATTTCTCGGTATAGATTCGGAATGAGAGACGCTCAACGCTCACGCGCGCACACACACAGCGTTTGACGTACGCTGTATGAGACAGACAGACGGATACACAGACAGCAGACAGATAGATAGATAGACAGATAGATTGATAGATAGATAGACAGATAGATTGATAGATAGATAGATAGTTAGACGGCTAAGTAGTTGGTAACTGAGTGAAAAAACATGACGCAGTACGTATGCGAAAAGTGTTTCAAAATTTTTAAAAGACCGTACAACCACGAGAGACACGTAGAAAATTGTAGAGTAATACCTAAGTTTTGCCCTCTATGCGGCGAAGGCGATTGCCGAAAGATCGCCTGTCGACGCGAATCTCTGGACGGGGTGACCATCCCTCCGCGCATATGTGCTGTACCGAACGGGGAGGAAACGTTCACGGCGAATTGGCCTGCGATACAAACGGGCGTCAGGATGCACGGGACTCGCGTGAGTGTAACAAACTTCAGGCTACCAACCGGCGAGTTGAGTGACGCTGTAGATACTATGCGTCGCATTCACTTGACACAAAGATTCAGATACAAAGTGGGTTTCTCGGTAGGCTTACTCTTACAACACAGAGAAGACAAGAGCAAACTGCGCTACTTTCACGCCTCCCAGAACAACGCAACTCTCATACAACCGCTCCCTACTATAACTAATTCAGAAACTTTGGAAGAGCTCCTCTCAAAGATGGAAAACACCGTCGCTTGCGAGGAAGTACGGAAACTTTGCGACGCTGACACCAAGTGGCACGTTCTTTTTCCTACCAATTTGAACATTTGCGTTTACATGGGACCGGGGGAATTCCCCATAGGCGGTAGGATCACTCAGGCCGGTCGAGTTGGAAAGAGAAGCGGCGTGTTAGATTTTCCCAACAAGGACAACCTCTGCATCTTCCGCTGCATTTCCTTTCACTTATACAACACCAGCATGCGCGCTTCAGATTTGTTACGTCAGTTCTGTCCCGCTGCCACACCTGAATCCTTTCCGGGTCTGAACATCCGCGACTTACCCGCGTTAGAGAACTTGTTTGACGTACAAATAGCGGTTTACACCGCGTCGCGTCAAGTGCCGGGGCGGAAGTTGAGAAGACGCGTTACTCTGATCAGACCGCCTTCCAGAACTCTGGCCGCCCGAGGTAAAGTCAACCTACACCTGACGGCGAAAGGCGGTTTGCAGGTCTCTCTCGTCACGGACTTCAACGCGTACGCGGGCATATACGAATGTTGCAAGTGTAAGGCGGCGTTCACCACCGAGTTCTTGCTGAAGAGACACAGGAACCAGCTTTCCTCTTGCCGACAAGTCAAGTTGCGCTACGTAGGTGGCATCTACCAAAATTCGAGAACGATTTTCGAAGCGCTAGCAGACTTCTCCATTTTTCCCCCCGATGGACATTCCGGAATCTACCCTTACAAGATCGCCTTCGATTTCGAGGCTTTCTTCAGACCGTGCAAAGAACCGTCGACGGAACACGTGTCCCTGCTGTGGGATCACGTCCCTTTGTCGGCTAGCGTCGCATCCGACTTTCCGGGGTGGGAGGGGCCCGTCTGCTTCGTCAGAGAATCCGACGCAGATTCCGACCCCTTGTTGGACCGAGTTTTAAATCACATAAACGAGAACGCCAAAGTCATCGGGGAAGCTGTGCTAGAACTTTACCGACCGACGTTAGCGAAGTTAGATGCGGCGATAGGTGAAGCTCTCCTGCTGGAGGAGGCGACATTCACCCCTTCTCCAGGCGGCTTCGCTGCGGCTCAGACCAGACACCCGTTAGTTCAACTGAAGAAGCGTCTTCTGAGATACATCCGTCAAGCTCCAGTCGTGGGCTTCAACTCGGGGCGTTACGACTTGAACCTGATCAAAATACGCCTTCACTCGTTCTTTGCCTCGGGAGACCGAAGAAACCAAGAATTCAGCGTCATAAAGAGAAGCAATCAATACTTGGCGGTTTACACACAGCACACGGTTTTCTTGGACGTAGTCAACTATTTGGCACCCGGTTACAACTACGCGACCTATTTGCGAGCTTTCACCAGGAACGAAGAGAAAGGTCACTTTCCTTACGAATGGATGACGTCTACCAGGAAACTGGCAAACAGAACGCTGCCACCGAGATCGGCTTTTGACAGCGAACTGACGGGCGTCAAAATGTCCGAATCCGACTACGCCGCATGTCAGAAAGTTTGGTCCGACGAGAAGATGCAAACTATGGAAGATTACTTGATCCACTACAACAACAAAGACGTCAAACCTTTCATAGAAGCTCTGAAAAATCACGCTAAATTTTTCCAAGATCGCGGCATTGACATGTTGAAAGACGGAGTTTCTCTCGCCAGTTTGACTTTACGGTTCCTCTTCCAAAACCTAGAAGACGCGTTCACAACGTTCCCCCAGTTCGACGCCGTCCTCCACGCTCTGATCAAAGAAAATCTAGTCGGCGGTCCTTCCATCATCTTCCATAGATTTCACGAGAAGGGCACCACGCGGATAAGGGAGCACAAGTACGGCGAAGAAGCGAGACCGTGCCAACACATCCTAGGACTAGACGCTAACTCTCTGTACTTGCGCTGCATGAGCGAAGCGCACTGCACGGGCTATTACGCGGTGAGACGACCTGAGACCGAGTTCAAGCCCGAAATTAGGCAAAGAAACTCTCACAGCGCTTTGGAGTGGTTACGCTTCGTAGAGCACGACCGCGACGTGAAACTGCGCCACGCTTTGAACGGCGGCGAGATGGTTGTAGGCTGTCGGAGAATTCGCGTGGACGGGTTTCACGCGGCCTCTAATACGGTTTTCCAGTTTCACGGGTGTTGGTTCCACGCTCACGAGTGCATACCGTCGCACCGATATCAGTGCGCTTCACTGAGGGAGGAGAGACGCGACAGAACGACTAGAGTAAGCGCTTACTTGAAAGCGCTAGGTCACAAGCTGGTCGTCGTGTGGGAGTGCGAATGGAGAGAGATGAAGCGTCGAGATGAGCGGGTTAAGGCCTCCCAACAACGCTGGAAGGTTGACGCTTTGAAAGTGTCTCGAAACGCGATGAGCGAGAGCGACATCCTTTCCGCTGTGAAAGAGGAGAAAATGTTCGGTTTAGTTCAAGTGGACATCACTACGCCGCCTCACCTACGAGACTACTTCGAAGAAATGACCCCCGTTTTCAAGAACGTGACCGTTTCAAAATCGGACATAGGACCTCACATGTCAGACTTTGCGCAGGAAGAAAAGCTGTTGAACACGCCTCAGAGATGTCTGATAGGGAGTTACCACGGAAAAAATATTCTCTTGGGAACGCCGCTTCTCAAGTGGTATTTAGAGCACGGTTTGATAGTCACCAAAGTGCAGCTGGTCGTAGAATACCTACCTAAACGCTCCTTTGCCGGTTTCGCGGACGAAGTAACGGCGGCGCGAAGACGTGGCGACGTGAACGAGAACGAGAAAATTCTGTCAGACTGTTACAAGTTAATGGGAAACGCTACGTACGGTAAAACAATCTGCAACAAAGAAAAACACACGGCGGTGAGATACACTGACAGTCGGAAGTTCGAACTATTGGCCAATTCGTGGCGCTTCAAAAAGGCGTCCGAGTTGAGTTCCGATCTGTTTGAAGTCGAACTACAACCGAAAACAGTCAAGAACAACCTCCCTATTCAAATAGGGTTCATGGTTTACCAGTACGGGAAGTTGAAAATGTTAGAGTTCACATACGACTTCTTGGATAGATTCGTCGATCGGCGCGATTATGCCCTTTGTCAAATGGACACCGACAGTCTTTACATGGCTCTCAGCGGTGACACGTTGGATGACCTAGTCAAACCTCGCCTGAGAGAGACGTACTTCAGAGAGAAACGAAAGTGGCTTCCGACAGCGGTGTGCGACGATCACTTAGAGCTTTTCGTGAAGACAAAAACGGAAAGAGTGCGAGAATGGTGTCCGCCGCCCGGCGGATGTTGTGAGAGACGGTACCTTCACGATCTGAGAACTTCGGGGCTTATGAAAGCGGAGTGGGAAGGTGACGGGATCCTAAGTCTCAACCCTAAGACTTACATTTGCTACGATCGAGTCAGCGACACCGGTGAAAGAAAATCCAAAAAATGGAGTGCAAAAGGCGTACAGAAGAAACAAAACCCTAAGGAACCAGACGACTTCTTGGATGTTCTTCGCCAACGAAAAACTCTCATTGCTGTAAATAGAAATTTCAAAGTGGTGCGAAACAAAATGGTCACCTACACCATAGAGAAAGACGGCGTGCGCTACTTGTATTATAAGCGTCGCGTGCATTCTGACGGTGTGACAACGAGTCCTTTAGAGATATGAAAAAAAATAATAAGCATGTTATTGCTTGATTGAGTGCATCTTTTCAAAAATAGAGTGTTTATCAAGATTGAAAAAAAAGAAATAAAAAAATAAAATAAATTATTGTTGTGTTTTTATTTTCATACGTCTTCTTTTACTAGTAAGTCGCGCAGTCTCTTAAAGCGTCACTCATGTGACGACGTCGCTTCCAGTCACGTGATCCTAAAGACCCTCACTTCTTAAACAAAAAACTTCTTCTTCTTCTTCTTCCGGTCACGTGATCAATCAGGTCACTTCCGGTCACGTGATCCTCAATGAGGTCACTCACTTCCGGTTGGCCATTAGGTCATGTGACGTCACTTCCGGTCACGTGACTCATCAGGTCACTTCCGGTCACGTGATCCTAAATTAGGTCATATGACGTCACTTCCGGTCCCCTAAGTAGGTCATATGACGTCACTTCCGGTCCATAAGTAGGTCATATGACGTCACTTCCGGTCACGTGACCAAATGGCGGCCTCTGATTGGCTACCTAGGTCACGTGACGTCACCACTAATCCCCTAAGTAGGTCACTTCCGGTCACGTGACCAAATGGAGGCCTCTGATTGGCTGCAGGTCGATTGAGTAATAAACAGTAGTTAACTATAGTCCCGTTCCGATACATACTATACTACTCATCATGACATGAGGAGGAACCATATGGACACATAGTTGAGAAATAGCAGTTATAATATTTTATTTCCCAATGGAATGTGAGAGGGTACAGGGTGAGCAATAGATGAGCGACCTTTAGCAAACCCCAAGTAGCTGATTGCAGATGCACCAAATGGCTTTTGCGTTTTATGAGATAGGTAGGGTTTGCTAAATTGGGACCTTTAGCAAACCCGACGTAGCTCAATAAATGCAGACGTAGTAGTGCTAAAGGCATAGGCTACGTCTACATTTAATGAGCTTTTTACGTGGCTGCTAAAGGTCCCTAGTGTCCCTATTAGGGACCTTTATCAACCTCGTAAAAGCTCATAAAACGGTACTCTGTTGTGAGCCTGATTATACTAAAGACCTCGTTAGCTCAAGCAGGAGAGCCTGGGACTGCCAATCTAAAGGTCCTGGGTTCGGTCCTCGGGTGACTTTTATTCTACATGTAACAACAAACCAAGCCAAACCTTCTCCAAACCTTTTGCAAACCTTTTGCAAACGTTTTCTAGACGTTTTAAAAACGTTGTACAAAAACGTTTTGGTGTAACTTTTTCCAGACGTTTTCTTACAAACCAGGTAGAAACGTTTGCAAACGTTTGGAAAACGTTTCTTGTTAGCTGGGTAGTCCATAAATTGACTTATGGAGTCCATGACTTTCTTATGGAGGTCCGTAAGTCTCTTCCATAGACGAGAAACGCCTTCCTGGAGACGCTTTGAGGTAGAATTGCAGTCTGTGTTGTGGCAGGTTGCTACCAGGGGGTGCCTCTGTGCAGGGACACCCACCGGGAGTGAATTTGCCTCAATTATTTCATTCAGTCGTGATAAAGGTCAGGTGCACCTATTACTCACCAGTGTGGATATGTGCCAATATTATTTTGTCCATTGTTCATCATGTTTTTCATTTCAAAAGTTGCAAAAAAAAAGAAAAAAAGCTCAAAACCTGATTTCTATGACGTATGCGGTGATGAGAAACCTATTCTTTTTTGGGTGGCCTTATTGCTGGGCCTTATCGTTGTACATGTGTAAGCGTCTAGGTCTCCTTTCCCAGAAAACCTAACGTTATATGAGTCCCATCTCTCCCACGGTTTTCTATGGAAAGTTACATGTCATTGCTGTTGTTTTTCAGTCTGTGAATGCCAGTTTCACTTCCCATTGTCACACTCTTAGAAATATCCTGTAAAATTACGGTGATTCACTGGCATCAATTAATACCAAGCTTTCACCGTATTTTTTACAGTAACCATATTCTCCTAATCCCTGTAAATTTTACGGAGCTTTCCCGTTGACATTTAACGGTGATTCATCATTATTGTATGATGATTCTCTGCTATTCATTGATCAGTGTCCGTGAAAACGTGCCGGACACCGGCTATAGCCGGCTAAAAGGCTTCTGGACCGGCTGAACTGGTCCTACTGCCGGTCCAGATGACTGGCTGGATCTTTGGCTACATGTCAGTTATTACGGCTTGTAAATCGGACCATTATTAAGGTCTCTAGAGAGAAAAACATTTTGCATAAATATTTTGAAAATCCTTACTCGAGATTTTGCAATGATCAATAGGAATATACAGGAAAGCTGTATTGATTCAATATAAATGCTTGCTTTAGACATTTTTTTGGAGATATGAAAAGTGCTCTCAGGCATCCGGGCCTGCAAAATGTAAGCCAGTCCTGCAAAATAATAGATCTGCAGGACCGAATGTCCTGCAAGGCAAAAAAGTTTTCACGGAGACTGATTGATGATTCTCATTTTATCTTGATTCATTGGTATATTTCATTATATCAACTTAGTTTCAGGCCCGTAAATATTAGGCCACAAGAGACATAATTGAATGCCTCACAGCAATATGCGAGTATAATCCATGAGCAAAGGGAACTCTAGGATTGCTATAAAGCAACTCTGACATCAGTGTGAATATGTATAATTCTAATTACCACAAAATGGGTGTTTTTACAATCCTTGCTTGTTCCCACTGAAATAGAAAAGGAAATTATATATTTATTATCTATAATGTACCAAAGGCTTCAAGGTTGAGCCTGTGACATTTAGATACGTTTTAAAGTGAGAGGTTCCACTAAAGTCCCCATATCTCCCAGGCTGCCACCTGGTGGGCAAATATCTAACGTGAGATTCACCGTAAATGAAAATAAGGTGTTTCACTGTACTGGTTTACGGATGTTCAGTGTAAAAGTGTTGAATCTGACACTGTCTCACTGTAAATCACATTACGGTGATAAACTGTAAAAATTTACACTGATTCCCCGTAATTTCAACGGGAACTTTTTACAGTGCAGTATACACGCTGGTATCAAAAGAGCGCTGGTCTTGTATTCATAAGCGCCAGGGTGGAGGGTTGTTGAAATTTCCTTCAGCACTGAAATAGGATCTCTTGGGAATAAGGCTCCGCCAAATTGAAGAGCGCCCAGGGTAGGTGCTCTACAGTAGTTGTCAATTGATTAAAACAGAACGACCATTCACAGAGAATGGAAATGCCCAATTTGATCACTTTTTTTTGTTGTTGCCATTTTTGTCGTATCCCGTATCATAATGTTGCTGATTTTACACATCAGGTGACAACCTGCCTTAAAAATATGATTTTCCTGGACGCTGTTTTCATTTGAATCCCCGAGTCTGAATACTCATTAAAAGATATAATTTATTAACTTGCGTTTGAAAGTTAGGAAAAACTAATATGAACAATCCTCTCTTCTTTCTTTTTTCTGTCGTCATCTATGGTTCATCAGTTTAAAAGTATCATTTAAAATAATTCAATAATTAAACCATACTCCCATCATTAAGTTTTTATTGGGAACATTCCTGAGATTGTACCCAATGTAAGGCATACATGAGTAACAGCCAGTACTCTACCACTACATGATGCGGTTATGGCAAGTGATATGTTCACCCCCGATATCAGAGTTTCTAACTTTGATATCACAGTTGCTAACTTTGATATCACAGTTGCTAACTCTGATATCTGACTTTCTAACTCATATGATATCAAAGTTTATTACTCCAATATCAAAGTTTTAAACTCTGATATCAAAGTTTCTTACTCCAATATCAAAGTTTCTTACTCTGATATCAAAGTTTTAAACTCTGATATCAAAGTTTTAAACTCTGATATCAGAGTTGCTTACTCTGTTATCAGAGTTTAAAATTTTGAAATCAGGGGTGAACAAATGGCTTGCCACATACGCTAAATGAGAGGTGTGAGGGTGTTGGGGAGCGGGGGGAGGGGGGGGGGCGGCATCATGTATGAGTGATGTGTGCGGTATTCTGTGTCACACAGACCTATATATAGCACCTTATTGTCTCTGTAGCAGACACTAACCATGTTCTGATGGAACTGACGTCTGTAGCCTTGGGCTCTAGGTCTAACTAAGGGAGTGATCATTTTTTATCAACAGGGGGGGGGGCTCAAAAAAATTTGGACCCCTTGACCGGGGGGGTGTAAAAAATTTGGACCCCTCTTGGGGGGGTCAAAAAAATTTAACCTGTTTTGGGCCAAAAAGCCCGTGCGTTACTATGCTTCAAAGGGCCCGCGCGCGGCCGATTTCCGACCCGTGGGGGGGGGGGGGAATTTCGACCCATTGACCCGGGGGGGGGGGGGTGAAAAAAATTTTGCACGCTCCGGGCGGAAACCCCCCCCCCCTCCCTGTTGTTAAAAAATGATCACTCCCTAACGGCACAGGCTCAAACTAAGCAACACCGACTGACGTCTGTAGCATTGGGCTTTAGGTCTAACTATAACGGCACAGGCTCAAACTAAGCAGCACCGACTGACTACTATGGCAAGCCATTTGTTCACTCTCGATATCAAAGTTTTAAAGTCTGATATCAGAGTCCCTTACTCTGATATCAGAGTGCAAGAAACTCTGATATTAGACTTTAAAACTTCGATATCGGAGTTTAAAACTTCCTCGGGTCATCGGTGTACCCCGACGGCACAGGCTCAAATAATATATACAAACATATCTCGCTGGTAGGACCATCTACGTACCCATACATGGGTAAGCATAATATAGGCGATAGATACGTGCGTTTTAAAATTCAATGGACAGGTACAAAAAGAAAACAAAAATCGATAGGGGCGACACAAGACTGAGGAGGGTTTTCATACTACTATTGAAAATTATGGGAGTCATCAACTTCCGTTGTAGATAAATACCTACACCAACCTGTCAAGCATGCGGCTCAGTTTAAGCCTGTGTCAGTGACTCATGGTACACGTTCACATGAACAACCATGAATGACATGTGTCCACTACAATACACACACACACACATCCATGGGTATATACCAGAGGTATTTATAACAATGGTGCATCAGACACATAGATATCTCACTACCTCAGTGCCCTATATCTGTGCACTCACATTTTTCCGCTGAACAGACTATTATTCTGTCTAAGCAGTTTACATTTCCTGACCGCCCACCTTGTGGGAAAGTATGTGTTTTACCACTCTCCAAACAACACCCTGCTCACCACCCTGCTGCCTCTCTGCACCACTGCTGTGGGTGGGATAGAAATAGGAACACTTATCTTCCATAAATAATTACTTTTTCACTTCTCCTAATTTTCTTTATTGCATGAAAAAAGCAGGTCACAGCTAATATACAGAGGTGTAAGTGGTCAGGGATTTCCCTGAAAATAGGGATTTCAACCATCTCTCCCCCATTTGAATATACACTCAAAATAGTGGTTTAAGGGTAATTGAGTAATTTTTCAGGGATTTTGTCAATACCCAACTTTGAATATAGCCCCCATGGCATGGTAACTAAAATATCTGAACTAAAATGTGCAAGAGAAAACGTGCATCCCAGTTCAACATTGAATCAACGTTGAATCAACATTGAATCAATATTGGCAAACATTTGTCAATGTTGATTCAATGTTCTGTGCCCACTGAAATAGGCCACATTAGTGCAAATACGGGATAGCTCTCCCAGGTGACAGGACAAACGTTTAGAGCGATATCTTAATCTTAAATCTTAATTCAGTGTCTTATTTTGGGGCAGAGGTGTTTTGTATTGAGACACTGTCACTACCTTATATCTTAAATCTTCATCCAGGATCTTAAAATCGGGCAGTAATACTTTTAAGATAGTCGAAGATAAGTCTTAGGATGGGATTAAGATAGGATTGAAATAGAAGAAAAAGAATTAAGATAGTTTAAGATAGGATTGAAATAGAAGAAGAAAAAGAAAGAAAAAAGTGGGGTTGGGTGGCGGTAGATATTTGATAGGAAAAGTAATACTTTTAAGATAGTCTAAGATAAGTCTTAAGATGGGATTAAGATAGTTTAAGATGCGATTGAAATTCAGCTACTAAAAAAGTTAAGACAAATAGGATCATCTTAATAGTCTGATTAAGATAACGCTCTAAACGTTTGTCCTCTCACCTGGGAGAGCTATCCTGTGTGCACGCCCGTGCTAGCTCTCCTAAGATTAAGATTGCGCTTTTAACGTTTGTACCCGCACCTAGGAGAGCTAGCACGTATTTGCATCCTGTGTGTGCCATACAAATGGGACAGAGATACAAGGGGCGGCCACAGTGTGGTGGTATCTGGGAGGAGAGTGTGTGTGTGTGTTGTCTGGCTGGGAAGGTGGGTTTGTGGACACTGTATACAGTAATGTACATAGCCGGGGAATAAACAGTGGTGGGAGGAGACGACAAGAGGCAGGAACTCCGCTAGGTGGGGCTCCACTCGTGGGGAGGGGGGGGGGGGTACTCAACCCCATTTGGGTACCCACTGCAAAATGACCCCCGGGAGCTGTGGCGATGAACGCGCATAGGATAAGGAAAAGGGGAGCTGTCACTGACCAAAAGGCTCTAAAACAGGGGGCTATTGGAAGATGTATGGTAACAAGGCTGTTGTTACAGTCATATTTCATGCCCAGAAATATGTGATTAGCTTTCCAAGTTGTTTATATAACACTTTCCTGCCCTAGCAAGAAGCTGTTAGATGACATCTAAGAAAATGGGGGGCTGTTAGTTGATCAAGGTAGAATAGGAGGGAAGTTACACCATGGAATATGTGGGCTGTAGTTTATGTTTTGGTACCTACCATCAAAGAGCCAGTACCCCCATTCAGGGCTACAGCCCGGGGGGGGGGGGGGGCGTCACTTCCTATATATTGTATACACTGGTGTGCGGATGGCAAGGGTAGTTTTTGGGCAAATTTACTCTCACCAAGGGTCACCTTTCTGTGAATTCAACAAAACCCGTCATCACTCGGAGTTTCTGCCAAAATTCTACAAAACAAAGTCAATTTCGACCAAAATTCCTTTACCCAAAGGTCATTTTTTCCGCCTTAAAAAACAACAACCTCCGCACTTTTCACAAAAATCCCTCTCACCAAGGGTAAAGGTAAGGGGTGTCAATATAAAATTGAGTGCCCCCCCCCCCGTCCTCCGGGGCTACAGTCTGTAGTTGGGTACATGACGTCTGTGCTACCCACCTGTACCCATCCTGGTTCCTGATATCACATACCGACATGTTACATTGTACTATAAGGTCCCTCCCACAGCGGTGCCTGGACAGTCTGTATGTGGTAGGTGTGGTACACGTTATACTAGCGGCATAAGGCTGTGTCTCATGAGATTGGGCCGATGTCAACATCTTTGACCGGGTGCCATCAGTATGATCTTTGACTGGGTGCCACTATTCAGATTAGGCCAAAAAAAACAGAAAGGTGTGTTTCAGGTTACACGGTCTGAAAATCTAGGGTAGGTAGGTCGGATTATTTTTTTATTTTTTTATTTTTATTTTTTACTTAAGCCTGAAAAGTACCCAGAAATCGACTCACGAACTACAATGCCGACTCGCCGACGACCGCCTCGACTCGTGAACTATCAGATCGACCCTTAAATAGCCCCAAAATGACCCAAAATATAGATGTTTTTTCAAAATTGCATAAAAATTTCTAGGGTCGGCCCTGTTTTGCTAGGTAGGGTCGGGTAACCTGAAACACACCCTTTTTTTTTTTGGCCTTATGATAAATACAGAATGTCCGGGCACCACTGTGAGAACGACCGGCTACAGCCGATCAGATGCGGACATTCCTCCGTCCCAGGAAGTGCTGCAGTGGGCTCCCGTTATTTCATGCTTCTAGAACAAGGAATGTGCCGATATTTCCTCTTTTATCTTATTTTCTTCAAACGCTATTATAAGCTACCAGATTGTATTCTGTTGTTTGGGCAGATAGGTATGTGTGCTGGTAAACTGATTCATTCAGAGATGGAGACTAGGTTGATATCAGTAGGTTATTTATTACAATTATATGGCTCTAGACCCCAACATTTGATATGGCGACATGGGCATTTCTTAAAAGCGACATGAGAAGCCTAGTGACATGCGACATGAGGCTTAATAAGATAGCGGGAGTCATGTCTCTGGCCAACTAATTTCAAATCATATTGAGAATCAATTCATGTACACTGTAAAGAAAATGTTGTCAAAATGACTTTGAATCACCGGCAACTTTTGGGATATAACTTTCACCGTATTAACGGTGACGGTCACCGTTACTTTTACGTAGAATCACTGTTCATTTTACCTAGAATCACCGTTAATTTTACATTGAATCACAGTTAATTATATGTAGAATCACCATTAATCTAAATACATCTAAAACTTACGGGTAAGCAATACTGATCCAATATGCCACACTGGCGATCTGACTTGCATACTAGCCGTGGCCTATACAAGAGGTTTTACTCTATAGGATTGATACAAGGCAGAGTTTCCAGAAGTGGGGATATATGCATAGTACGTTACCACAAAATAGGTGTATAGATCCACACAGCTACTTTCTTCTGGATATTATCAGGGGATCATGGTATTTTGTCAAACCTATCACAAGATTGAATTGTTGAATTGTCAAACATATAGATTAATTGAAAATTACCATTACTTCAACATGTATACTACACTTCAAGGGCTCACACCCTCCAGAAAAATCTTCTTACACACCAGGCCACCTATCTATGGCAGGACCCACTATATGTGGCTCCCTCTGGGATTTGACATTACAAGATGAATTTACGTTGAATCATTGTAATCCAAACCAGGTTAGGGAGTGATCATTTATTATCAACAGGGGGGGGGTGGTGGGTTTGGGGGGGGGGGCAAAAAAATTTGGACCCCTTGACCGGGGGGGGGCAAAAAAATTTGGACCCCTCTTGGGGGGGGGGGCAAAAAAATTTGACCTGTTTTGAGCCAAAAAGCCCGCGCGTTACTATGCTTCAAAGGGCCCGCGCGCGAGCCGATTTTCGACCCTAAGGGGGGGGGGTAAACAATTTTGACCCCTTGACCGGGGGGGTGTAAAAAATTTCGCGCGCTCCGCGCGGAAACCCACCACCCCCCCCCTGTTGTTAAAAAATGATCACTCCCTTAGCATCTAACAAGGATCCACTGTGAAATGGCTCATATTTACGATGTTTCATTGTATTCCAAATAATGGTGAATCAGCGTTAAATTTTACAGAGTGAATCTGTAAAAAGTACATCTATTTTTTACAGTGTAGATTTGCACCATATACAGGTTTACCATAATTGGTCGGGGATGATCATTTTGTATCTCAATGAGGACGTATTAAAAAAAATTAAAAAATGTATGTGGGAACAGACATAGCACTTTTTTCGCCATATCTAATGTAAGGGTCTAGAGTACTACTACAGCAGCCCACACACAGGAGACCCTCATCTACAGTATCGTGTGGTGTATCATCCGTCTCACTTGACACAAATACAAGACCCCAGAGATGACCGTGAGTGGGGTGAAGGATATCTGGGATGGATAAGAACCATCCAGTAGAAGGCGATCGTCAGCCATGTTATGTGTACAAATATAACACAGTTCACGAACTGTCCACACACCCTGCATCCAGCCCTTGAGGGTCAGCAAAAAAGATGTTTATGCAGAACTACTACCCCACCCAGCTAACAAAAAAAACGTTATTTTACGTCAAAATAACGTTATAAAATTTCATATAACGTTATACCATAGTAAGGAGCCTTAGAGAAACGTTATGTAACGTTATAAAATGTTGTATAACGTTTTTTGTTTACTGGGCAGCTAACAAAAAAACACACGTTATTTTGCGTCAAAATAACGTTTTAAAACGTTATATAACGTTATGCCATAGTAAGGAGCCTTAGAGAAACGTTATGTAATGTTATAAAATTCTGTATAACGTTTTTTGTTTACTGGGACACTGTGTAGTTATTGTTGTTTACTGGGCAGCTAACAAAAAAACACACGTTATTTTACGTCAAAATAACGTTTTAAAACGTTATATAACGTTTTGCCATAATAAGGACCCATAGAGAAACGTTATATAACGTTTTTTGTTTACTGGGGAGCACTATATCACATGATTATACGTATCCGCAGTGTCCTTGGGTAATCACTGCATGGGACAATATAAAGTTGAAGAAACGCAAAACCAGCTGGCAAAAAAAACAACGTTTTTCAACGTTTGTAAAGGTGTTGCATGGAACATTAAAAAGACATGCGTTACAACTTGTAAGGAAATATTTTGAAATATTGAAAAGAATTTTAAAGTTTTTTAAATAAAAGAAAAACGCTTGGCAATAACGTTTTTCTATTTCTTTTTTGTGTCAATGCTTTACGTTTTTCAACGTTTTTAACTGATGTTTGCAAACATTATAAACTGTAAAAATAAGCGTTTCATCGAGTTAAAAAAAAAAAAGGTTTTCCTTGTTCAAGGGAAATCTGTCTGTGATGGAAGTGTTATCATAAGCCAATAGCTTCAGGGCTGGCAGGGAGAGATAGCTCGGATGGATCTGGAACCCCAGGTTTGGATCCCAGGCCTGGGTAATGATGGTACGCTAGTCAGTAGGCCGTCAGTAGACAAGCATGTGTTGTCTCTGTGGGGAGGGCGACCTGTACCCGGCGAACCACACTCACCGACCACAGATCTGCCGAGAACCAGCGCCGCTGCCAAAACTCGGGGCAGACGCCCTCTGGCGGGGTGCACGGAGGTGAACACTCTGCTACCACAGATGATATGATCCCTATGTGAATTGTATCTCTGTCCAAACCTGAGATGGGTAGCTATATACTCTCCTCCCCCAATCTATATTTACTTTTGTTCAATTTTTCTTCAGTTATTAGATTTACTAAAGTGCAAATTGAAGATGAAGTATGTGGTTCAGTCGAAGATGATATCACATGATTATGTGATTAGGATAATGATGAAATTAGTGATTCTGTTGTGATCTGGGAGAGATGAAAATATGTGATTCTGTGATTTAGTGAAAATGAAAATATGCGAATCTGTGATTTAATGAAAATTCAGCTTTGGTGAGGTACGGATTGGAGTCCATAGAAGTAGGCTACTTTTGCAGAAATGTGGGTGGGATTCAGCTATGGGAAAAGTACTTACTCCCCTTCACCCCGCCGTCTCCCAAGGCTACTAAGAAAAAGTGGTTTCTCTTCACCAAAGTCTGAGAAATCTGACGAGGGAGATTTTTTTTTTTTTTTTAATTCACATGCTAAAATGTATAGGATAATTTACGTTTTTTTTGTGACCAAAATTCATATTTTATTGGTTAAGAATTAATTGGTCTTTAAAATTGGAGAAACTGTAATTTATTTCTATACCTCTGCATTGCTGGCATTATCAGCTTTAATTTAACACCAAATATGACCAATTTTGTCCATTTTTATCAGAAAGATTCCTCAAGACCTTATTTTTATGATGCGCACGGTGATGAGAAACCTTAATTTTCTTGAGTGGCCTAACAATAGGGCGTGAAAGTAACCCGATGCCACGGGAAAAACGGGTGATTTAATACCCTTGAATCAGGACAGGAAGCGATGTCACGCTATGGGAGCTTTTGGAAAAAATATTATTTCTCAGCAAATAAGCATCTCTACCGGGCATCCTTTGAGATAATTGTGTGTCAGGCAAGTACCCTGCGGTACCACATTATGGTTTACATAAGAGAATCACCTGAAATGAGAGATTTGCATGTTTTCAAAAGCGCCCATACTTAAAGCATACCGCGCCGTGGCTTCCTGTCCCGATTCGAGAGTTTTCGTCACCCGCACAACTGAATGTAAACGGGTAGGCTTTCGCCCCCTTTACAGTGTAGTAGTAACATTTCAGCTTGGGGCAGAGACATACCTATATGGGTAAAGGATCAGGAAGCTGTGTGGAGAGTGGGGGTGACGTGGGTGCAGCCTGGGGCAGATATAAGGCACATGGAGGCAGGGGCTGCCAGTACACACGGCTCACACACTGACACAGGGGGCCCAGTGGGAGCAGGCAGTCACTCAGTCAGTCAGTCAGTCAGTCAGTCAGTCAGTAAGTCAGGAGGATCCACAGTAACAGCACAGCAGCATCTGTGTGAGGAGGCAACTTTAAGGCTTTAAAGCAGCATCTAAGACGTCGAGGCACGTTCTGGGAGGAGATATAAGTTTATAGGTAAGTAGTGTGTTTGCTCCCAAGACTTGGTCTGTGTGGGTGTGTGTGTGTCTGTTTACTTTCCTCTGGTAAATGAATGTCTTAGATATACATGTACAGGTGGTTTTATCATTCAACGTACATTCATTTTCGGATATCCGCTCTATATCTATATAGGGGTAAGACCAAAACAAAGGTGTGTTTCATGTAACATGCTCTAGAGATCTAGAGCTATCTGGGGTAGGTAGATCGGATTTTTTTTTTCACTTTTTTTAAACTTTAGGCTGAAATTGACTTGCAAAACTTCAGTGCTGACTCACCAACGATTACATCGACTCACGGAGCATCAACTTAACTCCAAAACTGCCTGAAAATGGCAAAAAAAATAGTGTGTTTAAAAAAAATATAAATCGGCCGCGTTTTTTGCTTGGTAGGATGGGGTAACCTGAAACACAGCTTTTATTTTTTGGCCTCTTCCCTAGTGGGTAATAAAGGCTGATAAACCCAAATGATATATAATCTATTGAAGCCTATTCCAAGCTTCAGGTCAGCAGATTCGTGCTATGTAGAACTGTTCTGGTCGTTTAAAAAGACATGTGCCCTTTGCCATAATGATGGGTTCCATTGAATGCTATTTACGCCATCACATATTGGTATATTGTCCCTGTAGGGGGCACTTAGAGGGAAAGAGATATTCTACATCTATGGGGACATTGGACAGGACTTGAGAGGGGCATTTTTCCATATATGTATGAATGATAACATTAGCTCTGCACAACTACCAATGGCTATAGTGTTGAAATAGCTTATACACTGAAAATTCTGGGGGTTAGTGAATGCTAATATATCTTAGTCAAAACCACTAACTTATCAGCATTATTAAATCGAACTAAGATTTTGCTAAACTATGACTAACTTTTTACTAACCAGCTACCCACAGGAACTCAACACCAGGTGACAGCACAAGCAAATCATGAGATATTTATCTATATGATAAGATTGTAATTGCACTTGTTATCATGCTTAGAGGTAACCTTTTCTAATTTTGAATATGATATGGGGTGTAACATAATGTATGCATATATCTACTTAGCCAGATTAAAAAAAGAACTGATCAACCTATTTCAATGAGGTTTTCTGAATGGGACACCTTTTTTGTGTTTTTGAAAAATGCATATATCAAAGACAGAATCAAGTCTCTATATGGCCAATTCTACAGGACAAAAATTGTTATGTAGACAAACTGGCTTCAATGGATGGAGTTACCATTGCACAGGTAACTCATGATGTGGTTGTTGCATATTAACCAGGGCCATGCCACTGACTGGTTATAGATGTACTAATCACAAATGAATGACTACCGTAAATTCCTGCATGTAACTTGTGGGTTATACTAGAACCAAACCTCTAGTGCAGGTTATGCAATATTCTCAGGTCTATGGGCCGGTAATACAAGGGTTTTTGAAGGTATAGTACAGTACTAAAATCACAATTTTCAAGCCCTAGGTAGAGGTTATAGGATTCTGTGTGATTCTGTGTGAGTTATATGTGAGATGCGGGTGTACACCAGATTCTATGGTAGCCTCATAAGTTCAGGTGACCTGGGCAATGCTAACTTTTAGCTAAGGGTTAGCAGCAAAACGCTAAGATAGGATAGGAACTTTGGGCAGGTAATTTTCGCTAATGTTTGTACAAAAGTTAGTAATAGGTTAGTACGACCTACTAACTTTTGACTAACATTTGAGATTCAATATTTTCAGTGTATGTGTCTCATGGTCATGTGGATAAGCCCTATATGTGCTATGATGATGATACCAAGGACAGACAGCTAGAAAGGTTAATTAAGCTTGAATCAACAAAAATAGACATTTGGCAGGGACGATGGTACCAGAGTGACATATGTATACAAACCCTCCAAGTGGCATAGTGGAGCCACATGTCAATGATACGGCCCAGGAGGGAGTACTTGGGTCTCCAGCCGCTGTTTAAACAGTATAGGGTAGATTTACCATGAGTCGGATACATGCCCTCACAGAGAAAATCATCAGAGTCAACTTATCTCTTTTAGCAGAGTTGAAACTCTATCGCCAGAATAACTCTTTTTGACTCTCTTTAATAGGTAAGAGAGTCCAACTGTATGTGACTCTCTTCTGGAATGGAGCATATTTGACTCTGCTGTACAAGGAGTCAAAACCTGTTTGACACCCTTTAAATAAGAGTCAAAAAGGGTTGACTCCTTAAAAGTGGAGAGTTAAACCATCATTGACTCTCCCCTCTGGAAGAGCAGAAGTAAGGATTCTGTTGGGATACCCAGGGAACGTCTCAAGTTATGAATAATGAAAGGTAGAAAACAATATTCATCAAGTTAGACTCAGCAAAGATAAGACTGGTGCAAGTGGCCATTTTAAGTCTGTCATCTTTGCGATGTTTAGTTTATACCTTCAGGAACTGTTGTTTCATGCTTATAGCTAAGCAAGTAAGGTGTCTCCAGTTAAATATGTCATTTTCTATCTTAATTTTACACATTCAAAGGGAAACCTATATACATTAGGAGACTACATTGAAATATCTTCCTTCTTATACATTCATCAACTAATTGACACATTTGCCTTAATTGCAGTTATGAAAAGTGTATCCTACATTGGAGAGAATTCTCTCTATAATATATACTGCTGCCATCTAGTGTCAACACCCAGCTATTTCACAGGTGGCACCTGGTGATAATCACAAAATAAACACATAAGAGTCAAACTCACTTTGACTCTTGTGAAGAGTCAATGTGAATTTGACTCTGCTACTGACAGAGTAAAGCTCAACTTAACTCTGCAGTGCAAGGGAGTTGATAGTGATAAAAGAGTCAAATAGGGATTGACACCTTACATTAGTAGAGTCAAATGAGCTTGTAAAAGAGTTAAACCTAGTTTAACCCTGACAAGGGAGTTATTATGACACTGATAATTTCTCTGTGCTGAGACGGACAGTAGTTAGAAGTTATTCAAATACAATATGACATCTAGTGTTTTTTTGTTTTTTTTTGGAAAGAATGACACTAAACTTTACAATTATTCACAAACAAAGAACTTAAAATGCTTGAGTAACCACAAAATCAAGTGTCCGTCTCAAATGTATGTGTCCGACTCCAGGTAAATCTACCCTACTGGGTTGGTTAGTTGTTACCATCAGCCATGACACTAATTTCGGCTTATGTAAATAACATTATGACCAGTACATCATATAACTGATATTTATTGTACCCAGAAAAAAATGTCTTATCATTATCTCACAATGAAATCCTCATTTGCTGAACACATAGAGAACTCTAGTCTACATCATTGTACAAGTAATATCCAATCGTCTGTGTACATGGTAGAGATAGGTTGTGATACTAATTCATAGTGTGTCGTAATTTCATGCGGACATGAAGACACTCGTTTACTATACCCTCAAAAAAGTGAGCGTCACTGTCGCCAAAATCACTGTAACCTGAAAGCCAGACAGTGCCTGACTTTAAGGTGGGAGTGCTTTTGGCGACAGTGACGCTCACTTTTCTAAGGGTGATACTATGGACTGGCAGTATATGTACAGTAGATAGGTTGGCATCCTCCGTAGCTGGGGGTTCTAGATGGAGGGGGTCCCATGTCACATGTCGATTTTAAGAAATGGCAATATCACCTGTCACTTTAAAATCCTGATGTCCCATGTCGCTCTTAGAACATGTCATGCATGTTATGCATGTCCCATGTCGAATTTAAGAAACACACTATGTCATGGGCTATGTCATGTCACTAAGCTCCATGCTGCATGTTGATTTTAATAAATGGACATGTCACCGTGTCAAAGTCATCTACCAAAACTTACCAAACCTAACTACAAAACCTGCTGGATCCTGCTTTAATATTATCATGGTAGGCCACTTCAAACTGCTGTCCACTGCTCTCAAATATAGTTGTACTTCAAGCTGGGGAGGAGGGTTACACATAATATATATTCATGGTTGTATAGAGTATAAAGAAACAGAGACCCACCTACTATTAAATATATGGCATCGAATCCTTTCAGCCACATATTTTAATGATTTATTTCAATAGAATTTGCCCTTGGTGGGCATGATGCATGAATGCATCCTTGAGGGATCTACTTCAGCATAATATATGAGTGCATAACTGGCAAGCTACTCGTTGGGCCTGCATAGGCTACTGACACAAAAGGGCATATTAATGTATTAAAGCGCTATGTGATCCCTAACACAGTAGTTAAAGGGTTGAAAGGTTGACCTTAACACTTTAAGGATGGATGTCGCTAAAAGATGACATTTGTTGTCATGATGCACCAATGCAGCCCCAGCGAGTAACTCGCCGGTGCTACATCGGTGCATCATGCCAACCCTTCGGGAGTATCTCAACCTCAAAGAAGATCTGCATGATGCTTGAATGCAGAACTGGCGGGTTACTCACCAGGACTGCATTCTTGCATCATGACGACCAAGGGCATCATGCATTAAGGCCTGATGTCGTCCTTAAAGGGTAAAATGCTGACATGGGCCAATATGTAAATGTATAGAGAGTACAAGTCACATCCTTCTAGTACTACCCGGTGTGTCTGTGTGGGTTAGGTACAGCCGAGACCTGGGTAAACACGGCGGGTATTTAGAAACTGGCTTACCAGGCCAGTTACCGGGCTAAGTACATACGGCCTTACACCCGATGTTTAGTGTATAAATCTCTGCAGACTCATCAAGGCGTGAGTAGACAAGATTGAACGTGTGATTTACATCACAAATGACTCAGGGTTAGGGTTATTATTAATGAATGGTATATGTGATTGATATCACATGTGAACCAGGGCATTTTTTTATTGATAAACCTACCCAAATCCCCCCCCCCCCGATGTGTGAGTGTAATATGTGTGAGTGTAATATGTGTGAGTGTAATATGTGTGAGTGTAATATGTGTGAGTGTAATATGTGTGAGTTTTGATGTTGAATCACCGAGATTGAGTGCTTACAACCCCGCCCCCCCCCCCACATACACACATTGCCGATTCCCAATGATCAGGTACCTAATTTTAGTAGAATACATTATTTCTCATTTCTGACAGCAGAATCATAATCTCCAGGAAACACTGACCCACTTTGATAGGTCACATGCCTTATTTAATCAAATTCCAGGTGGGCAGCTTGGTGTGGGCAAGCAGTTGGGTGTGGGCAAGCAGTTGGGTGTGGGCAAGCAGGTGGCTGTGGGTGTCAGCGCCCTGCAGCACGTAACCGCCATTTTACGTCTCAGCCGAAGAGCGAGCCAGTCGGAGCGTAAACGGCAACAGCAGCTCCGTTTCTGTTTGCCTGTGTTGGTCGGCCGCGAGTTGGCGTGTGTTGCAGATGATTTTGACCGTAAAACCGATTTCTTCCACGCCCCAACCCTACCAGAGACATTTACTACCGTTTCGTCCATAATAATCATTCATTGGTCTCTGCTACTTAACAGGCCACCACAAGCCTCACACATTCCGCATTTGTCAGTACGAAGTCGAATGAATGATCTGTTATATCTGTCCACACATTAAATTATTCAAGATAATTCAAGATACTTGAAGAGGATTATCAAAAAAAGGTCTTACAAAAAGTGTCTCACCTAATATTACAAGATACCCCCCATTGACTTAGCACTGGAGTTGTGTGGACCGTAATGGAGACAAAAATCGAATCTAGTACTTAAGAGTTTAATTTTTCTCTCCAACTTTTTGGTCAGATTTTGTGACTTTTATTATATTCAATATTTAGAATGGTTGCAACACAATATTTGTAATATTTCTTGGTATAGCATGTAGATGAATGTCCCATCTTTCAATATTCACCCTTTTTTTGTATATTGGCTGAGGATTTCCTACTTAAAATTGGATGTGAAATTGAACTTTCACTATCTTGATGCAACCCCTCATGAGGCGTTGCATAAGACTCTGGGTGGTAACCCTGAGTCAATTATATTCTAGGCTTTACAGAAAAATCAAACAGTAAGGCCACTCAAATTAAAAAAGAGGCTTGTTTCTTGTCGCCGCGCACGTCACCATGATTGTCTTTTTTTGCTGTTGCAAATTTCAATGGAAAAGATTACAAGAAATTTATAGACAAATATGGGCATATTTGGTATCAAATTGAAGCTTACAGCACCTCCGATAGAATGGGCTAGATGGATATTCGCAACTTTCCTAGATGCTTTATCTCTTCATTAATTTATGAAAATGTGGATTTAGTTTGCCGAGGGTCAAGATTCCTTTACGCATTGTGTCCTTAGCAAAAAAAATTAAAGAAGGGGAAAAAAGGCCCATCGTCATATTTCCCATGGCTTGTTCATGAGAAACAAGTTCGTTTTTTGGAGTGGCCTCAAACAGGGGTAGACACTAACTTTATCAGCCATGGGCCACCCAGGCCCGCAGCTTCAAAGATCTACAGGCCCAGACCTAAATCTGTGGGCCCAACAAAATCATTTACTGTAATCAAAGAGAAAATCATAGTTATCTTTGATTAACTTATATCAAAACATAGTCAAGATATACGAATTCCTGTTGATTTTCTCTTTTCAACGACATATTACAAGCTAGTAATTATAACAGGATATTTTCTATGCATTTTCTTTTCCCATTCTTGTGGGCCACCCGGGCCCATAGGAAGCTAATTCTGTGGAAAACTACGGGCCCAGGCCAAGAATTACGGCCCATTGGCTCCCGGGCCAGCGTTAGTGTCTACCCCTGTCATATTGAGTTCATCAATCTGCTGATCATTCTGCTGCTCTATCCATGCACGTCCAGGGTGGGTGCCAACCCACATTTATTGAGTGACAGCTTTTTACGAGGTAATAGAGACATCACGTAGCCTGGTTTCTATGAACCCTGACTTATTTGCTTACCCCGCGGGTTAAACTAATAACTGGGGGTCCAAGGCCATGTAGACTATAGGAGTATGCCCATTATAATGCCCCCCCCCCCCGCTCGCCATTACATCACACTTGACCCAAAAACTTTCCCAATTTGTTTTTCACTATCTTTTCCCCCATAATGCATTGGGTATAATTGATCCAATAAGCATTATCATATTCAACCCTATATTTCCCATCATCGCATTGGCTTAGAAAATTAGTTTTACCCATTTTAGATGTACCCTATCCTAGACCCTACCCCATGGGGTAGATGCTTAAATTCGACATGGCGACATGGCCATTTCTTAAAATCGACATGCGACATGGAGCTTAGTGACATGAGGGAAGATTTTAGTGACATGTTTCTTAAAATCGACATGGGACATGGCAGGTGCTTAGGGGCGACATGGGACATGGGAATTTTAAGTGACATGACTTGACCATTTTTTAAATTCGACATACGACATGCGAGGGGGGGGGGGCATCTAGACCCCCTACCCCGGCTGGTCTGGTTGGGAGGAGCAATGCCTTCCTGCTCAGTTGTCGGCATGCCCATGGGTCTAACACTCACCAGTCCTGCATTGGTGCATTATGCCGACCCTTTTGGGAGTCTATCAATCCTATTGGGTCATCGTGATTCATGAATGCAGCCGTAGCGAGCTACTCACGAGGACTGAATGAATGTATCATGACTCAAACAGGATAATATGGTGTACTGAAGTTAGCCTACTCTGTCACAAGCAGGGAAAGTATAAGGCCGTGTCTCATCAAATCGATAAAAGTTGAAAGTTTATGACCGGACCCTGTGCAATCTATGACCAGGTGTAATCAATGACCGGCAAGCGTGAATTTGATTTTTTTTTAAAAGATCAAACGAAATAGTACCATTAAGTCTTAACTTTTTACCAGCCATCTCTATGTACATCTGCCCTAAATGAGCCGTTTTCTTTCATGCCGGTCATAGATGTACATAGATTGCATACTCATTCCATTTGTATCGATTTGGTGAGCCATAATAATTATACCACACAAAACCAGACAAGAAGAGTAGAGTTGACAAGTTTATTAGGGATAATTTTTCACATCGAGATTTGGGGAAAGGGAGGGGGGGGGGGGGGTAACTATGAGATCAGAGTTCCAAATAATATTCCTTCTGTTCAAATAATACATAACAGTATAATACAAATCAATGAGATGAATCCTGGCAACATTTCCTTTGGCAAGTTATTGATAGAGTAGAGATATATTTATATTGAAGCTTAAAGCTTGACCGTCATAGTTGAAGTGAGGCCAAAAGCACTTTTGGATATAGTTCAGTTTTGTTTCACAAGAGAGCTCTTAAGGGCTGATAGCTCAGCTCTTACAGGCACAAGATAGGGTGAATATGTTGTAGCTGGACAATGCTCATGGTCCCCTGTCCAAACACTGCTGCACTCTGGTGGAACTGTTATTTTAGTCTATGTATGGAAAATGATGAACTTATTCCCCGACGGCCCAGCTTTAATTTCCTTTTTTTGTCATTACAGAAACCAGCACTCACACATTAATACACAACCATGGAGACCACGTGCTTACACTTCCGGTGGCACCACCTCCTAGCGGCCGCCATCTTGGTTACTCACCTCTCCGCTGTGACGTCACTTCCGTGGAGATCCCCTCCCAAGTGGAAGCTGCCTCCGCTCCCTGACCGGAGGACGTCATCAGACGGTGACGTAGACGCCGAGGACGGCGTCCTCCGGGCCGATCTGCTCACCAGGGTGCGCCACCTGGAGCAGGTAGTGCAGCGCCGCCTGGACGGCATTAAGCTGGCCAAGGTGCGCGCCCTGGAGGAGAGCATCCGGCAGGAGCTGACGGAGCGGCAGCAGCATCCAGGGCAGCAAACAGGGCAGCAAAAAGGGCAGCAAACAGGGCAGCAAGGGGCAGCGTCTGAGGGGCTCCTGGAGCAGGAGTTGTTACAGCATGAAGAGCCTCATAAGGAGACCCCTGCCGCTGGTGCTGCTGGTGCTGCTGGTGCTGCTGGTACCGGTAGTACCACCCACACGGCAGGTTCCGCAGACCGCCGCCAGGACCCCTACAACCCCATGCCCAAACTGAAGCAGATCAGCAGAGATCTGGTGGAGCTTATAGAGGAGATAGACAGGCACACACAACAATGACAATAACTTTAACCCTTTAAGGACGGATGTCGCTCAAAGACGACATTTGTCGTCATGATGCTTGAATGCAGCCCCGGTGAGTAACTCGCCGGTGCTGCATTAGTGCATCATGCCGACCCTATGGGAGTGTCTCAACCTCATAGGGTCGGCATGATGCTTGAATGCAGCACAGGGCTGCATTTAAGCATCATGACGACCAAGGACATGATGCATTTATGCATTATGCTGTCAAGAGCTAATATACCAGAGTTGAACCTACAGGTGTCTACTACAACCACCTTCTGTACCCGGATGTAGGCTGCCATGTGATACTTTATCTCTAAAAGTGATTTTATTATTAATGTCTAATGCCAAAAAAAAGGTTTGTTTCAGGTCACCAGACCGACCCTATCAAAACAGGGCCGACCCTAAATTTTCTTTATTGAATTTTGAAGAAATTTCTGTATTTTTACCCTTTTTGGGTCAATTTTCGGGTCTTCAGAGAGGCTGGCTAGTACCTTTATGTTTTAAAAATTCTTAAAAAAAAAAAAAAAAAAAAATCCGACCTACCGACCCTGCATTTTATTTCCATTTTACCTGAAACAAACCTTTTTTTTGCCTAATTTGGATGCATGGCCTGTGTAAAACAATTCATATTCAATTAAGTGCAAATAACAAATGCACGATACCTTCCTGGACTATGCGACATAAGGAAATTTGAAATTTCAAAAAGGAAGAATAAATGACGTGGGTTATTATTCAATATCACACCATTATTATTTATACATTTTGTATGTAAAGATGCACCGCTGTACAAAGGCTTAACCGCTCTACTCTAATTGTGGTATAATGTACATAATACGAAAGGTAGACGTCTAAATGGTGTAATAGAGCCTTATAACCAAAACCCCTACCATTGGATAGACTGGGGTGCGGAATATTTGCCTGAGCTTTTGTTCAGAGAGATGATGGCCAATGGGATTATGAATATTTAGTCCCCTTGGCTCTGTTGAGTTATCGAAAATTCAGATATACTATGAATGGACTATTACCGTATTTAAACCAGTGCCTTAGCTGGGAGCTATTTCTCCACAAAATCAGGACGTCCATAATTTGCGGAATTGGTCTAAACTGTTTATCGTGTGGACGTCAGTATTTGTATGTACAGTACAAAGAACCGATTTTATTGATCCTTTTTATTTTGTCTACAAAATGAGGAATCTGTTTTCCGGAATTTGCAGACGTCCATACTTTGTGGAGAAACAGGTCCCAAGAAATAGTGAACATGACACAAATGATATTCAGTCATTATTCAAAACAAAACAAAAGATACCAATGACTAAAGAAAATCGGTACCTGCTGTCGATATGAAATAATTGCCCGGTACATATTTAGGTAGAGAGGCACAAAATAAGCACCATCAATGAGTTTGCACTTAGTAGTCATTCCAAAATAATGCAGCATTATATCTTTGTGGATTCAGTTTACCTAAAACTGATATCAGCACAAGCACTTTAGTTATATATTGGCGTTAGCATTGACAGTTTTTACCATATATGAAATTGACGCCAACAAAATATCAAAGGTGAGAGGGTACGAGATAATATTGGAAATGGAAGTTACATATATGTATAGTATTTTAAATAATCTATTTACAGTATGATCTTGCCTTATATACATAATTTACATGCACATAGTACAAAGCTATAAAACGATGCAACAAGAAATTGCTACTGTTTAGACAAATTATTGAAGTTAACTGTTACAAGCTGTATCACATCACAATAATTGAATTATAGTCTGGAAAACATCATTTGAATATCAATACTCTTGTGAAATTGAATCTCCTGATATCTACTACGGTGTGTAAATATTCTTAATATATTTTTCATAATTCTACTTAAACTAATATACCGTATTCGACGTAATAAGCTCCCTCCCCCTAATAAGCGCCCCCCCCCCCTTTTTGAAGCATTTTTAGACTAAAACAAAGGGTCAAATTTCGCGATTTCGGGGACATTTAAACTCTTAAGTACTAAAAACGTCATAAAGATAATTTTATAAGCGCCCTGGGCGCTTATTACGTCGAATACGGTACTTGTATGTAAACACAATTTTTATCATTCTTTAAAGTCATTATTTCTTTCTATATATATAGGTGCAATATAGTTTATCCTCAGACCAAAGTGTGAAGATCTCTCTCTTATCTGTAACTTCTTCATCGCTATTTATTCTACACACAGAGAGGAAACGGCGTCAAAAGGGAGTCCAGGTTGTCTCTAGAATGACTCCCCAGTTTGTATAGGGGAGTCCAGGTCGCTTGACCCAGAGAGCTATGTGACTCCCCCAGGTGACTCCCTTGGGTCAGCCAGAGAGTCATGTAGGCTCCCTTAGGCGACCTGGACTCCCCTAAACTGGGGAGTAATTCTCGAGGCAACCTGGAATCCCGCACGCACGGGATAGCTCTCCTAGGTGAGAGGACAGACGTTCAGATCGTTATCTTATTAAGACTATTAAGACAGTCTTATTGGTCATAACTTTAGTAGAGGCCGCTTATGTCATTAAAAATAAATAATATTGAATAATAGTAGTATGTAATGGGGGGCTCTGCCCCCCAACCCCCGTTTCTTTTTCTTCTTTTTCTTCTATTAGAGACATCCTGAGTTCCTCTGAGCTGGTTGCCAGCTTGAAATGATTTATTTTTAATGATGAAAGCGGCCCTGGGTAAGACACTGAATTAAGACTTTAAGACTTAAGATTAAGATAACGCTCTAAACGTCTGTCCTCTCACCTGAGAGAGCTATCCAGTATTTGCTGGACTCCCTGTTGACGCTGTTTGTTTTCTCTGTGTATTGTCAGTTTATAAGTTGAGTTGTAAAGGACACTACTTGTGTACCACTTTATACTTACCTCGCGATACTACTTACCTCGCGATACGACCCGAACGTTAAACATTCCGTGTTGACAGGACTTCTGAATAAAAGTAAAAAGTAAACACATGACTAGACTTCCACTTCCAGTTTGTCATAACAGGGGCCTCCAGCTCCACACCCTATAGGGCTGTGTCTCACGAACTTGGGCCAATGTTTTCATCTCTGTCCGGGTGCCATCTCTGACTGAGTGCCATCTCTGACCGGCCTGAATGGAAACGGTTTATTAAGGGCAGATGTAGATAGAATTTGGCTGTAAAGGTTAATGGATATTATAACTCTTTAAAGTAGTAATTAGTTGCCCATTTTTTATCATCATCTGCCCTAAATAAACCGTTTCTATTCAGGCCGGTCAGAGATGGCACCCGGTCAGAGATGGCACCCAGTCAGAGATGAATACATTGGCCCAAGTTCGTGAGACACAGCCATAGACATGCACATCGTATACGGCTGTGTCTCACCAAATCGGTCCAAGTTGAAACTAGGACCAGCGGTTGTCTAGGACCAGCAGAATTGAAAATATGCTAGGCCAAAAAAAAGAAAAGGTGTGTTTCAGGTTACATAATGTGAAATCTAGATAGGGTAGATCGGATTTTTTTTTTTTTTACTTTGGACTGAAAAGTACCCAAAACTTGACTTTCAAACCTCAGCGCCGACTGGCCGACAATGGTGTTGACTCGTAGACTATCAAATTGACCCTGAAATAGGCCCAAAATTATTCAAAACATGAATATTTTTTCTAAATTGAATGAAGGTTTCTCGCTAACTACGGCGTTGACTTGTAGACTATCAATTTGACACTGAAATAGCCCTAAAATCACTTAAACATTAACAAAAAAAAATATATTGGATAAAAATGTCTAGGGTCGGCCCTGTTTGCTGTTTTTTTATAGGTAGGGTCGGGTAACCAGAAACACTCCTTTTTTTTATATTTGGCCCTATTTAGAGCAGATTTACATAGAAGTGTAATACATTTATTTCACCAGGTTTTAGGAATTAATGAACCATAACATGTAAAGCATGTTTTCTTTTTTTAAATGTTGGTTCCCTTCTGGGTACAAGGGGCCGGTCATAGACGTCACCCGACTTGGATCGGTTTGGTGAGACTGGGCCATATATATCTACTTGAAGTACTGATAGTGATACCCGACACCCATATGCCTGCCACAGTCTGATAAGGCCGTTTTATTCTGATAACTTGGATTACGGATCCGCCGATGAGAACTTATGCATATTGCAAAAAAAAAAATCGTTTTTTTCTTTTTATACCCCCTCCGATGGGATTTTCTGAGAATTTTAGCAAAAAAAAAAAAGTACATGCTGACTAGCATGTAAACACCCAGACTTAGGTCTTCAAAATGGGGGATATTTGGGAATGTCTCTCAATATACCCTCATTTGATAGCCAAAAGAAGACTTTTCCATGCTCTTTTTTTTCCTCCCGCCCCCTGGAAAATTTCAGTACTGAAGGGCAGCTTTTTTTCTTTTTTCCCCTCCCGCCCCCCAAAATATTTGCTCCGAGTGCCCGTAATCCAAGTTATCAATAAAAGGTGGCCTAAGAAACCCCATCACAAATTCTGGAATTCACGTTGTGACTGCAGAGGGTTTTTGGCGACCTTAGGACCTGGGCTGTTTTCCAGGCGACTTTTCGACCTGGTGCAATAATTTAAGCGACCTGGCGAATTTTGCACAAAATTGATTATAGAATATCGGGTCTAAAAAAATGACTCTGCGACCTGGAGGTCTTAATTTCGGCGGCTTTCCGACCTCGGGGGGGGGGGGGACCCCTCTGCACCCCCTATGCTGGTACCTTTGCCAGAGATGCCACTCAGTCATTGACAAAAAGGGAGAAATCTTATACAATCTCGGTCAGATTTCTGTGGGCAATAACATAATTCAGTACAGAACTTTCAACCAAATATTAGATACAAATGTATTGCTGCAAAAGTCGGAAAAGTGGCATATCTGTTTCCACATCCATGACTCCCACACCAGTATTTATATAGCAGGTATACATTTATATCCTACCAATGTAAACCTCCTACCAGTATCACAGTCTACTTCAGACCAATTAAAACAACAATGTAGACAATCCGTCCCTATAGGGCATGATGCCAATTACTGATATTCAACATTAAAGCACTTACTGCTATTAAAGAGGACAACCAAATAGCCTATAATCGGCTACATATAAGCGTCAACACAGGGACAAATGAGTGTAGTTGGTTGCTGTAGTATAATAACTGTGCTAAGACCACAGACTCTGACAGAAAGTGATCTGTATTCATAGGATGTGTCATGTGAAACTAGACGCTGCCCACAAACCGCTTACAGCTTACAGTACAGACAGAAAGGGACACACATGTCGGCGGGGTACCACATCTCTGTCACCCCACACCGGGTTAGGCCAAAAAAAAAGGTTTGTTTCAGGTAACTTGGCAAGAAAATGTGGGGTCGGTAGGTCAATTTTTTCTTTTTTTAAACTTTTTTTTAAAGATGAAAGTACTAGCCGGCCTCTCCGAAAACCCTAAAATTTACCAAAAAAGGGTAAAAATACAATCCCCCCCCCCCCAAATTGCATAAAAAACGTAGGGTCGGCCCTGTTTTGATAGGGTCGATCGGGTTACCTGAAACAAACCTTTTTTTGGGGGGGGGGGGGGCTTAGCGCTTTAAACTTTTAAGGACGGCATGATGCCTTAATGCATCATGCCCTTGGTCATCATGATGCATGAATGCAGCCCTGGCGAGTAACTCGCCAGTGTTGCATTCGAGCATCTTGCCGACCGTACTGGGTTGATACACCTTCAAAGGGCATGATGCATTAAGGTATCATGCCATCCTTAAAGGGTTAACGGGTTAACTGGCGGGTTGGGAGGCTGGCACAGCGCGGCCTGTGTACAGATTCAGCTCTCACGCCCTCACGTGACCGACCGCCGAGAGCTGAGATAGGTCCCAGCAGGGGCGGCATTTTTTCCTGTGTTGGGTGTGACGGAGGTTGCCACTGCACAGATAATCTCTACACTCCAGAACTTAGTAGGCCTATATAGCGACGAACCTAGTGAGTTGGTTGTTTTGACTCCTTACATGACTGGTTAGTTAATATGTGATATGGTTTAGTCATTCCATTCCTATGAGTATATTAAAGGCTAAGTTTTTAGGGAAAGGCCTTATAGTTTTCGTCATAATGAACAATATCCCTACGACTAAAATGGGAAAGCCACCACAGACTAATGGCCCGGAGCATTTAGACTATCAGTGTGAGAGGCTCTAGGCCCGGGGGTTCCACTCCCTATATTTTCTATAGTAACTATGTGCGTACATCACCCCAAATTATGTACCCTTATAATTGCGGGAAAGTGTGAAAAAGGTACCCCTTAGGAAGATATTTTTGTGGTGAAAAGAACTCTTTTGCATGTGATTGCCTAAAACACTCAAATGTAGTTCAATTGTATGAGGGAAATTTCATAATTTTTAAAGGGATATTATCAGAAAAGCACCCCTTTCTCTGCCAAAAGATGACCTTAATGAAAGAAGAAGCACTTAAAATGTTATGATCTGGTAAATGTTATAGAAATTCCCAAATATGTGCTCTAACAAGGTACCCCTTTGGCCTAAATTGGGCTATAGTGAATGTCCTCCTAATATATAGCGTTTTAGTATATTTAAATGGGGTTCCAAACTCAACGCGTCATCTGCTACTCTATGGGGTTAACTAGTCAGAGGTAGGCCTTCCGCCCAAGAATAACGCAAGGTTAGTGAGATCCAGTTTATTATGTTGTTGTTGATGTTATAGTAGACATAGAGCAATTTCACAGGCGATATCCCAATCACAGCATTCTCCATATATATATAACGATATGTATTTCGTTAGGGTTGGTTTGCTCCAGGGCTTGCACCGATAATCATATGAGACGGCCTTAAAATAGACAAAGTATTCGTATAAATATCTAGCAGGATCCCCCTATGTGAATCCGGTGATACTAGTCAACGTCCATTAGACCAATAAACATCATGCATATTCATACTTATACCATAGATGTTCACTGCGGTTACGTGTCAACGTGATCCATCAGTAACATGTACACTCCTCCATCATATCTGTTGATGTTATACTCTGATATTTAGAGAACTCCAGGTGCAACTTATTCAACAATCATTAGGCAAACTCCACAGCTCCAGTGATACACATATTACAATCCTCCAAGTTGATATAATAACTTAGTGTAGATACTATCTCCACACACATACTCCTCAGGAGTTACACAATGACATCTGGTCTTCTCGATCGTACTCCCCCAAACGCTCACTGGTAACTGACTACTCCTTCCCCTATCTCAGCTTATATTCTCTATTTCTTATTTCAGGTCTCGCCGATCGATGTCTAGGCGACCATCATCCATGGCCATGCCATGCCCCAGGCATGGTTACCAGCCTCCGCCGCCTGCCTGCCCCTGACGCCGCGTTCTCCCTGGCTCTGGTGTTGCTATTGGCTGTGGCTACGCCTGACGCCCAGCCCCAACTCTATGTGCAACTACCTGCCTCCGCGGCCCTGGGCGCCTTGCTCCGCGTCCCTCTCTACCATTTGAGTCTATCTTCTGACCTGGATTTATCCCGCTGTTATCTTCCCTACCAGCTGCTTCAGCCCGGATCTTATTCTATGTGTTGCGCCCTGTTTGGGTTCTACGCCCAGGCCGCACCATGAATATATTCAATCTTTAGTCCAGCGAACTCTGACTCTTATTGTAGCCAAGCCGCTTATTTTCGGACATTATGATTTCATTTATATATATATATCATATTCATTTCTGCTTGTGTAGCCTGTGTACCAAATCTATTCGATTCTCACGTGATTCTGTGCAGTGGAACAATATCTCCTTTCCCCCTTATATTGGTCCTTCTGGACTGTGCTATTGTATATACAGTTCCCCATTATCTACTTAGTATATCTATTATACCCATACATACTTGTATATATATACTGTCCCCCCCCCCTTCCCCCACATGCTATACCATGTGTAACTTTTAACCAATAAATGTGCCTTTTTAAGCGTATTTGCTCTTCCGTTGTTTTCCACTATAACCCAAAATGATCAAAAAAGGTACCCTTTAGAGAGGGCCTGCATGCGCAGTTGGCAGCGCCCAAAAAGGGCCCCTTTTCCTTCAGTTTGTGTACGCACATAGTAACCAAAAGTCAAGGAGTGGACCCCCCGGGGCTCTAGGCTCTGACTTCTAGCTGTTTTTTTAGCTACATTACTTCCAGCGAGGAGGAACCGCAAAGTATGATGGGAAAGCTTCCGTCGATCTCACTATACTTTCCGGTTCCTGCTTGCTGGTGCCTGGTGGGCTACAGGACAAAAAGTATGTCCAATTTCAGAAAAATGTCAAGCCTTCTCAAGGTCATGTTGTCAGAATGTGAAGCTGACAGTGGCACCCACAAGTGCCATTCTGGTGAATGACGTGTGGGACAACTGTAACCCTTTGAGGACGGCATAATGCATTAACGCATCATGCCCTTTGTCGTCATGATGCATGAATGCAGCTTTCAAGCGATTGAGACACTCCTGTAGGGTCAGCATGATGCACCATTGCGGTACCAGCGAGTTACTCTCCGGGGCTGCATTGGTGCATCATGCCGACAAATGTCATCTTTTAGCGACATCTGTCCTGAAAGGGGTAAGTAGTGGGAAACAGTGATACAAGGGTCACTGGTCTGTGGTTACTGGTGACCGCAGACCATGAATGACGGACGGCTAATGTTCCTGATTCAATCGGAACTGACTGACTTCTCTTCTTTTTAACACACATTTTAGTCATACTGTGGTTGTTGTGTCAATCCTAGATTGGTGTGACAAATAGGACCAGAATGTATGTAAGTAAAAATATGGTTAATGTATTCAGTTACAGATTGAAACATTCCTATTTAAATGCCCCTGCATTTAATAGGGCCTACATTGCTCACAAAATTATATCAATTTTTTCTTTACCAAGTAAAGTTGGTCACCATGTTTTTTGAGAAATAAGTGGTGATAAAAACCACACGTATAGACTATAGTTAGTATCTTAGTTAGTTTTTCCCCAAGGTAATGTACTATCCTATACTATTTTGCAGTGTGGTTTTGCGCTTTGACTATAGATGTAAACATCATAAATGATGGAACCTTCTTCCATTTTCGCCCTTGTGAATTGTAACCGTGTGTCTATACTTATAGGGGATTACTAACCGAATGATACATGTAGTAAGTAATGTTAGCACGACAGGTCGGACCTGCATGGTTATGTGTCTCTACATTATCCATATGAATATGTTGAGAGAAGAGAGACTATATACAGCAACCCCTCTTTTCTTCTCTTTTTAAAGATGGTCATATTTTCAACAAGGCTGGGGGTGGAGGGCAAACATTCCCACCTTGCTAACACTCTTCGTGGTGGGGGGATTTAACTTTTTGATCGAAAAAACAACAAAAAACAGGTATCGCTAAGGCCAAAGAAAAAAGATGGTTTGTTTCAGGCCACCCGACCGACCCTATCAAACAGGGCCGACCCTATGGGTTTTTTATGCAATTTTGAAGAAATCTTTTACCCTTTCTTGGTCAAATCTAGAGTCTTCGGAGAGGCTGGCTGGTAATTTCATGTAAAAAAAAAAGAAGTTAAAAAAAATCCGACCTACCAACCCTAGAGGTCATTTTCTTGCCATGTTACCTGAAACACTGGGGGATGATCAAGCATGATGGCTTCTTACAAAGCATCCCCTGGGGATACAGGGGAGCCCCTGTCAATGGTTGAAGCATAAGATATGACCAAAGATCTTATGCTTGAAGAATAAGATATTGTGCTAATATGGTCCACCCACCCACACCTTTTTTTTGGCCTAACGATTTAGACCTCTCAGGAGGACGCGGGGGAGTCTTAGCAGTCTACCCCGCAAGTGGGTGAGTGAGCTGCTAAGAAATGACCCCTCCCTATATTAAAGCACAGACGGGTGCCATTCCGCTCCGGGGGCGTCCTCCAACACAAACATGGCATGATTCAAGTCCATTGTTGTGGAAATGGGTAGCACTAGGGCCTATAGGAGGGGTTCTCACTTGAGATGGGTGGGGTGTTTTTGTTATGAAAACTTATCTCTTAGTTTATAGTAGGGACGCCACCTTCAAAAAGGACATACATTTTTGTATTATATGTGAGTGCAGTGCCCTTGACAGTCTACTCTTGACATACAGGGGCGGCGCTGTCGGGGATTTGCAGGAGTGGGATTGGGTGTGGCCAATTGAGGGAAACGGTGAGAGGATGAAATAAATTCGGTTATCCATCGTGAAGCACACAGCAATGGTAGATATTCAGTATTGTGGCTATAAAGTCTTCTTGTGGGCGTTTTCCTAGATTGGTTCATGTATAGTTATATAGTTATATTGTTTCTCTTGTAGCCCCGACCCTCTCCTGAACCCCACCCTTTGCCAAAAACTTTTCTCGCATCCACCCTCGGCCCCCTGAGACTAAGTCCTCCTGCTGTGGTCGGTGCGCTACTGGGTCCTCACCGGGTGACAATGGTAATAAGGTACGGAAGCACAGGAGGGCCAGAGCAAAGAAAGTTTAAAAAAAGTGTCCTGATGCATACAACTTGTGGCAGGTATCTTATGGTACTTTCTGGTATTGCCATATGTGTTGTATATGTCAAAAGCTTGGTGCCATCCGCTTGGGTTGAGTATAGTGGCTCCAGATGGGTCAAAAGCGACGTGGCGACCTTGACCGTTTTCCAAGCGACCTGGCGCAATAATAAAAGCGACCTGGCGACTTTTGGAAAGGTTTGACAATAGCATTTAAATGGTCCAAAATATCGACTTTGTGACCTGGGGGCCTTAATTTCGGCGACTTTCCCACCAAATGGAGGTACCCCTTTGCACCCCCAATATAGATTTAACTTTTTTCAATATTTAATTCTTTAGCATAACATTAAGGGAGTGTTCATTTATTATTTACAGGGGGGGTGGTGGGTTTGAGGGGGGGCGTAAACATTTCCGACCCCTTCTGAGGGGGGGGGCGTAAAAAATTCTGACCCCTCTTGAGGGGGGGGGGGTGTAAAAATTTAAGCCCCTTGTTAGCCAAAAAGCCCGCGCGTTACTATAGTTCAAAGGGGGGGGGCGAAAAATTTACACGCGCTCTCGAGGGGGGGGGCGTAAAATTTTTTCGCCCCTCCGCGCGAAATCTCACCACCCCCCCCTGTAATTAATAAATGAACACTCCCTAAACAGCTGTTTACCAGAAACCACCTACTGAAGAGGTGTAACAATCTGGGATAAACTGGACCACACTAAAGACAGTTTCAGATTGGCAATATCTACGCTGACATTTGTATATAATGTACCATTACAAGTGCTAATTCAAACACGCTCCACATCTATTCTCATACAATTGATCTCATCCTTTCATCTACATATCTGGCAGGTGCTAACCAAGGAAATTCCAGTTAACCCTGAATCATAGGCATACATAACCTATGTACACTATGTCTGAATGTAATGTCAGTGGTCCATGCATGGAAGCCCACTCCTTGGAGTGCTTGTACAATAAACTTAAACTTAACATTTTCTGGTTTTGTTTTTTTAAACCCTTTTTTGATTATCATCTTTTACTTCTGGCCCTCCTTGGCTTCCGTACGAGGGTGATACCGGTACCTTGATGTAATTCGCTCTGTCCGACTTCCGGTGCCACCGCTGACTGCGGCCATTGTTATGTGGAGCGCCCCTGGCGGCAGCTTCCGGAGATATCTTAGGCCATTCAAAAAAATAAAATGGTTTCTCATCACCGCGCGCATCATGAAAATCAGCTTTTGAGGAAAACCTTTTTTTTTTTTTTTTGCTAATTTTTGCTAAAAAATATGATGAAATGGACAAATATTGGGATATTTGGTATCAAATAAAAGCTAACACTGCCAGCAATGCAGTAGGATAGAAATAACTTACATTTTCCCTACTTTTAAAGATCCATAATTTCTTAACTACTAAAATGTAAATTTTGGTCATGAAAAACGTATATCATCCCATACACTTTAGCCCGCGAGTAAAAAAAAAAAAGAAAAAAAAAGCCTCCCTCGTCAGATTTTTCAGACCTTGGTGATGAGAAACCACTTTTTTTTTTTGAGTGGCCTTACATTGTTCTGGTACCCCAATGCTCACCCCCCTCATGTGTCATATCAGCCGGCTATATCAGGGTGCAGGTGGGGCGTGGGAGGCTGCAGGCGGCCGCACCACTTCAACGTAAGACCAAACAAAAAAAGTTGAAGTTGAAGTTGAAATTTCTTTTATTTATCCTGGATAATTACATTAGCCTAGGGCATGTTTTAATAATGATCCAGCTCCTGTGTTCAAGCATGAACATACAGTATTATAATAGTATATAATTGACATAGTTAGTCCTTATGGACAGGGTGTTCCGCTAACCCGACCTACTCTAATATTTTGGCCCGACCCTAAAAAAAAGATTTATCTTCGTATTTGGTACTTAATGACCCACGGATCATTTAGATGTATCTTGAGGGGGGGGGGGCGGCAAAAGAGCAAATTCTGAACCCGTGGGGGGGGGGGGGCAGAGAAAATTTGGACCCCTTTTGTGGGGGAGGGGGGCTGAAAAAAGTCTGGCCCACTCGGCCTAGTCCTAGCTCGACCAGGTATACGCAGCCTCACGTATCACGAAAGCTTGTATCGATTTTCCACACATAATTTGCCAGGAATGGCTCGGGTTGGCCCTGTTTTGCCAGGTATGGCTCCAGAGGGTAAAAAGCGACCTGGGCTGCTTTCCAGGCGATGTTTCAACCTGCTACAATAATATATAAGCGACCTGGCGACTTTTGGACAAATTTTGCTAAAGTAAAAAGTCTAAAAAAAGTGACTTCGTAACCTGGAGCCAATAATTTCGGCGACTTTCTGACCTGAGGAGGGACCCCTCTGCCCCCCCCCCCCCCCCAGGTGGTGTGGGGGTGATCTGGAACACTTTGTTTTAGCCTAAGCACACACACAACATGTAGACGCTCCGACCCTTTATACCTTTATTACGGCAATCAAGGCCGGTTTGTTAACTTGTGGGTGATGCTTGCACAGAGTCGGGCTGATTAACCCTTTAAGGGCCGCATATTGCATCCATGTAAGGGAGTGAGTAATGGATGTTTAACGCTATTTCGACAACTAAGGTCATATTCATGGCGAGTGCATCCATGTTGTCACGCCACAAAACCCCTTATTATACCTTCATCAATTGTATTACGTCATATTACGTCATATTACGTCATAATTATGATTTATGATTATTAATATTCATATTTATTATTATTTGTAATACGCACAATACTTTATACATATTTTCAATCCATATGTCCATCAAAGTACACCTAGACGTCAGACATACCTATTTCTCACTAAGCCAAGCCAAACTAACCCCCATGCATAACTAATCCATAGATCACAAGCAGACCCTTATCCCAGGGATAATAGGTAACGGTCAGCCCCTCCAGACGACAAGGCACCGACCGGTCACCTATACACAAAACAAATGAACTATATGTTGACCCCAAGGATTAACTGTCAACACATAAAACAATGCTATAAAGCTGGACACCCTTAATCAGTGTGGCACCGCCAAAGCCACTTGAGCCGGCTGGAGACCACCTGGAGGCAGGCGACAAAGCCCCCATGTGTGCATGCTACTTATTATGTAATCCATTACCCATAATGCACTGGACCCAGGCTCCCCACCCGCGGTCCAGCGCACACCACATGTTAAAGCCATGAATATATAATTATCCAATCAAATGTCAAATGTATATTATCCAATGAAAACCACTGTTACATCTACTTCCGGTCACATGGGCACCCCCTCCACCTGCCGGGCACCTGTACTTATACCCCGGTCAGATGGAGGAGGAAATCACTTATCAACTTGCAACCATCAGTAACTTATATACTGAGCCCTAGTGACTGGTACTCTGATATTAATATTATTATTAATAAAAGATACCAAGTATTGAAACTGACGTCTCGCCTCATCTTTACGCCCTCATTGATGTGGAAGGGTTTTCCCTAGCCACAGAGTGGTAGAGAACCGGGCAACCTTCAGCTACCTGCGACCATGAAGAAATTTTTTAATGCAGAGACACCAGTCCCTCAGTGACCTATCATCACGGAGGCACACTAGGAGCCAGGGACCAGCACCAACATCAGGTCTACAACCCACCAGGAGGAAAGGACCAAGCAACAACAAGCACATCACCAAGTCCACCTCCTGCATCTACAAGGACATAGTAAGACATTCTAAAACAACACTTATAGACACTGTACCTATTATACCTATAGACATAGCTACCCCACCCACCTCTCCCATTCGTGTTGAACCCACTGTCAACATGGCCGGAGACGATCAGGTAGAGGTAGAAAGACAACGAGAACTAGACGATAGGATATCAAGAAAATTAGATGAACAATTAGCGGCCCACAAGGCAGAGTTAGAAAGACTCAAATCTGATATCGCCGAATATAGAAATGTCAAGTCGATTAGCGACCTGGCTAGCGCCATTTCAAAAGCCAACAAGTACACCATCCGTGAACCAACCAAGTTCTCAAAACCAGACATTAAGATGAGCACCAGAAAGTGGTTCACAGACCTAGAACGTTTTGTCAGACTAAAATATCCCCAAGAAGATCACCCCATCCACGTCACCTGCGCAGTCTATTTAACTGGACCAGCATACGAGTGGTACAGTATGCAGCCCACTAGCATACAGGATGATTACGATCTTATAAAGAAGGGACTTATCCACCACTTCAAGGATGTCGAAAATGACATCAAGCTATTGACACTGTCCCAATTTGACCCCACCCTACAAACCATGGAAGAATGGCTAAAGGACGCCAACACTCACTTCCAAAACAAAGGGGTGGACATAGAAGCTGCCATCATCCAGGTAGCCACAGTATTAAACGAGGACTACCGAGAGGCGATCAGAGCGGAAAGTCCTACTACATGGGCTTCCCTCTGTAGAGCGCTCAGGTGTGCATACCTCTACAAGAAGACCTCCACACATAAGGTATCATCCCTTTCCAGTAACACCCTAGACCCAGTCATAGCTGCTCAGCTAAGGGAAAAGGACAGGGAGAATGAGAAACTAAGAGACCTTCTACAGAAGCAACAGGAAGTTATGGAGACCGAACATACCGTAGCTGCTATGGGGGGTGGTAAACCAAAACCCACCTACCACAAACAAGCAGCTACACCGACACAGCCTCCATCAGCCGACTTCGCGTTACCACCCAACTATAGAGGGAGGAGAGAAGACTTCGACATCAACTATGTCGACAACATCAGGAAGGCACGCTCAATGGGCCTCATCCCTCCCACCCACCGATTCAAAGGGGGACCCAAAGACATTATAACCCTTCTCCAAACGGGTTCCCTACCCCCACATCACTTCAAACTCATCCAGAGCCAACAACAACAACAACAAAGGTGGCAGCCACAACAGCAATCATGGCAGCCACCACAACAACAACAACAATGGCCACAACAACAACAACAACAACAACAACAATGGCCACAACAACAACAACAACTACAACTTCAACCAACGCCACAAAACCCCACTCCACAGTACACCATGGCACAGCTCGTCAGCATGATGAACGACCTCACCAAGACGACGGGAAACTAGATTGTCATCCTATGGATAGGCCTCATCAGGATGACAAAACAGTCCCCAACACAGAAGACACAGCATCGCCCATCGACATCACGCCACATGACCCACAGACAATCCACAACGCTGCACCAGTGCGCGGGAAACCTGCCGACGTCCAAGCTACTCTGGAAGTCGTCCCCCCACCACTCCCCGACCTACACATGGAAGAAGGTGAGCAGAGTGTTTTGTTTATCAACATGGTCAATGGCAATATAGATCTACAATTCAAAGATACCAACATCCCCAGTCTAGTAGACACAGGAGCCACCGTCTCTTGCATGAGAGAGGGTCTAGCCTCCACTCTATCGAAACTAGTTCCTCATGAGTTTTCACGAATCAGGTCCAAAGTTTATCTTGCCGATGGAGCATTGTGTCACATCAAAAGAGCTATCAAAATCAAATTCAAAATTCAAGGCAAAACATTCAGTCATCAATTTGCAATTCTTCCAAATTGTTCATCACCAATTATATTGGGAACAGATTTTCTATCAAAGACTAAAAGCAAAATCAATTACTCCACTGACCCAACTCCAAAGTCTCAACCAATCAGGGCAGTGAGAGCCATTACGATACCTCCATTTTCCGAAATGGCCATAACAGGCCAAGTCACATGCTACCACTCAGTCAGTCAAATCAATGGTATAACAGACAATTTTGACAGATCAGACAAACTTCCAAATTACATCGTACAACGTTCAGTCGTGACACCTGACCAAAGAGACAGACACCCACTGATATTATTAAATATCACATCTAGAATCTGTAAAATCCAGAAGGGTGAAATCGTAGCCTTATATACAAAAACAGACATAGACAAAGAAAATCATATATTATCGACAGGCTACGACGACACACAACCCGAGGAGACAGACATAGACATAGACATAGACAACAACTCTACTATCAGTGACAGTGCATCATCAACAGGGTCAGACAAAACATTCTACGTACCAACACCAGCATATTCAGAGTATTCTGACTCTGACATGGATCTATCCATGTCAGACGACGAAGATCATATAAATATGGTACAAGAGACAACAGGTCACGACGAACAAGACATAGACAAAGACATGTACATAGGGAAGGACATAGACATAGAACCAGAAAAAGAAAAATCACACGTCTTCCAAAAACCAGACTGCCTCACAGAAGATCAATTCACAACGTTTTGCCAGTTAATTGAAGAATACGACGACATATTCGTGGGAAAAGACAACATGATTGGAAGAACCCATCTGTACACCCATAAAATCAACCTAATCCCAGACGCCAAACCCTTACAGTTCTACCCATTCAGAATGGCCCCGCACAAAGCTGAACGACTTGAAATTGAATGTCAGAAGCTGGTAAAGCAGGACATTCTGGAGGAAACCAAAACGGGTCCCTGGTCATCCAGAAGTTTTCTTGTAGAGAAAAAGAACGGGCAGGGTTACAGATTAGTGACAGATCTAAGATATGTGAATTCCCAATCAATCAACCAAGCACTTACATCACCACGAGCAGACGACAGCCTAGAAATGATTGGTGAAATGCGACCTGCCGTGTTCTCTAAAATGGATGCCCAACAAGGGTACTTCCAGATACCAATTAGGCCAAAAAAAAAAAAAGGTTTGTTTCAGGTCACCCGACCGACCCTATGTAAAGAGGGCCGACCCTACGTTTTTTTATGCAATTTTGAAGAAATTTTCATATTTTTACACTTTTTGGGGGTAAATTTTAGGTTTTGAAAAAATTCGTCCCATTTTCATACTTTTTTGGGTCAATTTTAGGGTTATGTAAAAAAAAAAAAAAAGTAAAAAAAAAAAAAAATCCGACCTACCGACCCTAGAGTTTCATCCCATGTTACCTGAAACAAAACTTTTTTTTTATTTGGCCTTAGAGAGGACGACAGGGACATCACAGCCTTTCTCACTAGGACCAAAAAGTATAGATACAAGACCATGCCCATGGGACTCGCCAGCAGTGCTCAGGCTTTCCAAGCTGTAGTCAACTTGATCCTACAGAACCTGCAGTACAAATGTGCAATCCCATACTTAGACGACATCTTGTGTTTATCACCTACCATAGACCAACATTTCATTGATTTAAGAAACATATTCGAAGCACTAAGAAATGGCAAACTAAAGTTGAAGAAAACCAAGTGCGAATTCTTCCTAGAGGAACTAGACTTCCTAGGAATGAAAGTCACCACTGACGGTATCAAACCATCCCCAGACAAAGTCCACAAGATCCAGACATTCCCCACACCAAAGACCACAAAAGAGGTGCGGTCATTCACTGGACTCGCCCAATTCTATAGAAAATTCATCAAAGGGTTCAGTGAAATTGGTCGACCTCTATTCAACCTACTCAAAAATGGGAACAAATTTGTCTGGACTAAAGAATGTGAGACTGCATTTCAGACCCTGAAGGACTCTATATGCAATGACGTCATCTTGCTGTACCCAGACTACAACAAACAGTTCCATCTTACAACAGATGCATCTGGTACAGCCCTGGGAGCTACCCTTTCCCAGGAAAAAGACGGCGTCCTACGACCAGTAGCCTTTGCGGGCAGAGCACTCCATGACCACGAAAGGAATTATGGTGCCACCCAAAGAGAACTATTGGGAGTAGTATTTGCAATAGAGTACTTCAGACACTACCTAGAAGGAAGACCATTCGAGCTATATACCGACCACCAAGCCCTCATCCACATGTTGACAAAATCAGATAACAAAAACATGTGGGCAAGGTGGGCACTCAAAATTCAACAATTTCAATTTAATATCAGACACATAAGAGGCAAATTAAACATACCATCAGACGTTATGTCAAGACGAGACTACCCACTAGACAAGACACCAATGACAGATCCTCCACCAAAACCCAAAGCCATAAGGGTGCAACATAGAATTATGTTTGAGGATGACATACACACACAGAAATCCAAGAAGACGAACCACCATTGACTCTACCAAAACGACTACCCAAATCAATCCTGAAGAGAAACTCCACCCATCACTTCTATTGTGAATGTATGGAGGAAAACACAGAAGACATAGAAGAAGTAAAACGATTTACCCCAAACCTCAGAGCAAATCCTGACATCCCAAGTACCAAATTACATCATTTTGGGCTTCCACAAACAGAATACAAGGGACTGTTAGCAGCCATAGTGGCCTCGGTACAACAGGAAGTGGATTCAGCTGCACGACCGGTCCCAGGCCACGCCCCACAGCAGCTGACAGTACCCTCTACATCCCTAGAAGCCCTATCAACATTCATAGAAGAAACCAAGACAGAAAATATAGAGCAGGTTGCGGCGACCCGACCGGTCCCAGGCCACACCCCGGCACCGCAACCTAAGAAAACCACAGATAATCCAAAGCCAAAGAAGAAAAATGAGAAGCCTAGAAGAGATGCCACAGACATGGCAAAACACTTGGCCAATCAGACTAATCATCTGATTGAAATGATAGAGAGCCTCTCTGACCCACAGATCTCCATACTCAACCTCAAAAGAGAACAGAGATATAATTTACACACGAAAGCTATCATAACGTATTTAGAGAACGGACAGGTACCCAACGACAAAAACAAGAAGGAAACGGAGCAATTTATCAAAATAGCTGATGACCACATCATGCTGAATGATATTTTGGTCCATATAAACACGGTACTATGGAAGAAACACAAGGAATTCTCATTTCAACCCGTCATCCCAGATGACATGAGACTTCCCATCTTGAAGCTTTTTCACGACCTCCCAATGGCAGGACACGCTGGCGCACAAAGAATGCTGTCGACCATGCTTCCCAAAGTATATTGGAAGAGCATGGCGGCCGACGTCCAGAAATTCACAGCGACCTGCCACGTCTGTTTGAAAGCCAAAAAGATGAATCTAACCAACAACCTGCCAATGACGGCCCATAGTACCCCTTCTTACCCATTCCAGTTTGTCCACATAGATGCCATAGGCCCACTACCACCAACACCAGGAAAGAACGTATACATTCAGGTAGTGGTCGACAAGTTCTCTAAATTCTGCATAGCTTACCCTACTACATCATTGGACGCGGAAACAACTACCGCAGAATTCATAGAAAAGGTTGTTCTGGCCGAGGGTATACCAACATACCTCCAGTCAGACAATGGAACGTCATATAAAAACTCAAAATTCAGAAACATGACATCCTCCCTCAACATAAAACATGTCTTCAGCTCGGCCTATAGACCAAAATCGAACGGCCAGGCTGAAAGATATGTGAAGACGCTGTCTGAAGGCATACGGGCCTACTGTGAGGAACACCAGGACACATGGGATGTATTCCTACCACACCTCGTGTTCTCCATCAACAACACAGAGTCCGCCACCACTGCCTTCACACCGTTCTTCATTATGAAGGGAAGAAACCCAAACACCATAATAGACAACAAACTCAACCAGGAAGAAGAGAAAAGTCTAAATCTCCACATCATTGACAAATTAAAGAAAATAGACTACACATACAATCAGGTCATTGAAAACATTGAAAAGAGGACAGAACAAATGAGACAACAACACGACAAAAAGGCAAAACCTACAAAGGTGCAGAAAGAATCACTAGTGTATGTCAAGGTACCCCGACTGATGGATAGAACAAAATGTTTGAAACTTCAGATGGTGTACTCTGGTCCATACATAGTGTGCAAATTCGTCTCAAAAACATCTGTCCTCCTCAAATCCGTCATCACAATGAAAACAATGAAAAACCCAGTCCATGTAGACAGACTGAAACTCGTACGTCATGTGAGAAACAATGACTTCATTCACAGACTCATTGACCCGAACGACGACCTCATTACCAAACTATGGAAGAAAGACGGAGATTCATATAAAGCGAGACCAGCGCTTCTACAAACCAAAAATATATATAAAGCAAAGCCGGCCCACTCCAAGGTCAAGAGGAGGACACCGGTAGGACTAAAACCATAATATAAACTATAGAATATATAAGAGGAAAAGAGTTATCACCTATATTACATAAACAACAAAAAGCTCACTATATCATCGCTACTATTACAAAAAGACATCAACTGTCATATATTATCAACTTTAATATCAAAAGGATCAACACTGACTACTACGACTACTATTATCACTACTACTATTATAATGATTCACAAAGAATCACGACTTACACACCGATCATCAAAAGAAATACTGGAAATACAGTATTTATCACCATAAAGCGCACAAGCTTCATCAATTATTACTATTGTTATTATTATCCATCTATACCCATTTCACCACACAAGTAAGTGGCAGGGCGACTCCATATTATTGCTGCTCCTTTAACAAACTGACACTTCAAATAGAACTATTATCAACATGTCAAAATCCGACATGAAAGGACAGTTTGCGCACTCTTATTAACCCCCCCCATAGACCAGTGGAAAAGCCTTGTATGCGGGTGGCCACCCACATGCATTGCAGGTGTCAACAACACCAGGAGGATGACCGCAATCTGAGCCCTGGATGGCGCCACCACTGGAGCGCGCAAACAAAAGCTCCACTTATGGGAGTGTGATAACGACCAATATGGCAGGGTGACATAGCCACCACCCTGTACCCAGACCAAAGGGTATAAGTTCCCACACATCCCCCCATCTTTCCACAGTCACCCAGTGACCACACCCCTACACACATCGATTCAGTCAGGAGCAGCCCACAGTTAATTTGGTAGATCCCCGCCAGTACTGCGCACTTACACTCATCCTTCACCAACTATCGACTATCAACTATTACTACTACAAACGATCGACTACTACTATTATTACTATCAAATCCCAACAACTCAGGAATCATGAGGTATACACCATACCTCCTATTACTCATCACTCACATCATCTACACGACAGCACAACCTATAGTGAGGCAAAATATCGGCCTCATCTATGAACAGCTGCCGGGACAAATCATCACCGGTCATGACCTACACGAGGTCATACTGGCCATCCCCTACAACATCCCAATGGCTCCTCGTCCGAAGCCACTCATTTACAACACCATCAGGACTCTTCAACTGACTTCACTAGGACCCCATGACAGCCATGACGCCAAGATGTTACAACAAGCTGCCGACCTCGACCGACTACTACAAAACGTAGATATTAACATTATTAAGACTTTAAAGAACATTGCACACTTCCTCTCGGATCCTATTACTAACAGGCCAAAGAGAGCTATCCTAGGATTCTTAGGGGAGCTCTTTAAATCAATCTTTGGCCTGGCAACCACTAGAGACATGGATTCTATCATCAACGTCATACATCACCTAGATGCTAGAATTGGTACACTGGCCGACGTCAATGTTAAAACTGCACAAGGATTACATGACGTCACCCAGCAACACCAGCAGTTTCTAGACACTTATATAAAGCAACAGGACGTTGTACAGGAATCCCTACTTAATATTACCGAATCCATAGACTCGTGGTCTGATGATTTCTCCACAACCCTAACCTCCATCCAAGCCGACCAGGATCGTAGGATTACCCAGTCAGCCATCATATCGGCTCAGGTAATTGTCCTAATGACCAGGATCGCCTACCAACAAGGGTTATACAAGGTGGAAAATTCTCTCAGATTATTGTCCACTGGAATATTAGCACCGGATATGATCCAACCCACAGAACTAGCCCTCAAGCTAGCCACTTTAGACACACAACTCAAAATTAGGAACCCAGGATCCGAGGTAACCATTATTGACACCGCATATTACTATTCACAACCAGTTGCACTATACACCTATTCCAAAACTCACTTATACATTCATATTAATGTTATCATTTCTGCCACAGACGCAGCATTTAACTTATATCAAGTAATTACAACTCATGTCCCCATTAACACCGAAAATACGACAAGTTCTGGATCTACCCTATTACACACTGACAAAACTTTCCTCGCTGTCAACGAGGCAGAGACATTGTACTTAGAGATGACAAACGCAGATCTGCTTACGTGCCAAGGCTCAATACTGAAAGTATGCGCTAGGACCATGCCTAGAATGCGCAGTGACCAGCCAACATGCCTCATGGCGGCCTTTAAAGGTAACCAGGCAGACATAGCCAGACTCTGCACATTTCAAGTACACCCTCTGAGACCCATACAAACCCGTGCTATAGCTATTGGTAAAGACAAATATTTAGTAACTACTAACAGGGAGTACTACCACGTCATCTGTCAGCACATGACACCAACTACTAAGAAAGCTTCGGCCTACGCAGTTATTGGTGTCCCATGTATGTGCCACTTACAGTTTGACTCACTGTACCTCCCAAACACCAAAATTCCTTGTAACGAATCTTCTTCAACACATTTTCTAATGCACGCGGCCAATACACCCATACTACTCGCACTCACAAACAATCTCAACATCACAGCATCATCACTACACCACAACCCAATACACATACCACATCTACATACACAAGCTATCATCAAATCTATGACAAACATCAGCAAGTTGTCATCCGACATTACATTGGACCTGGAACCCTTCACCAGGAATATTCTAATAGAAGCCACCAACGCAGCAGACATCTTAGACCGACCCATCCAGGACACACCCATACGAGAGAACATAGCTAGCTTCTTCGCTAGCCCCGTATGGAACTATATAGTACCAGTCACTTGCATTCTAAATGCTGTAGGATTCTTCTACTTATTATATGTATCCAAAGGAAAAGCACTGTTCGCCACCATCCCAACCGTTAGTGCTCGACCCAACAACATTTCTTGGAAATTTATTAACCCCATCCCCCAGAGTGAAACCAAAGAAAACCACACTATCAATCTAGATCAATACGTTGATGCCCATAACATTTTTACCCTGATATTTGTAGCTTTAATCGTATACGCCGTTATCAAAACCATCTTCAAGTGTAAAAACAAGATTACACGCCACTTTGGAATGACAAACTCTGGACACAAAACCAATCCTACTATTACGCTCAAAATTTACCAAGGACACATCAATCACACCATCCCACTGCTATCCCTACCCTACGAACGTGACTCTATTGTGAATGAATTCATACCAACCCTGACGGCCATCTCAGCCCTGTCATGCCCATACCCACGCATAAACATGACATGGAACGGCCCCATATCATTCAACATCAACGGAAAACAGAAGTCATACTATCTACCCAACCACGTCATACTACCCCTAGCGGCACGGTTTTCTATCATACCGGCCCTGAAAGACGACACCACAACCACAGGATTAACCCTTAAGACTATTGAAATGACTACATCCCTACATCCGACTGAAACCCAAGACAACATTGACATTGACCCCGACAGTGACAACACTACGTCACTTATCAAAAACCCAAAAGACATGACCACTACCGAACTATTGACAGCCATTGTTATGAAAAAGAGTGAGACAGGAAATGAAACATAAAAATTTATTATAGAAGGTGATAACTCAGAACGAACTTCCTCCATTGCCCCTCGACATTGAGAATGAATATCAAAAAGATAAAGTATTGCCAAAGATCATGGTATAAGCAAAATACACTGCTCAAAACCTATTGTTATACATGTACTATCATACCATACTAAGTATTACACATGGCCTATGTAAACGCTTAGTACATCTATATTATTATTGAAATGAATTTCTTACAGCTTCCCATCGTATGAATTGATTGTATTATAAACTAGGACGGAAGCGCGACATATAGAAACAGTACGTCACATTACTATTACCACTGTACCACGACTTGTATTATGTAAATAATTGGTAAGTTTAAAAGCTTCCAAAAGGTATAATCATATAAATAGAACGGAAGCGAGACATATAGTACCAGTACGTTACCATTGAAATATTATCATTATTACCACTGCATAACATGTATGTACAAAACACGTATAAAACTAGAAAATGTGATTAAGAACTTAGTCATAGTTATAGCATAAGATAGATAAATCAAAAACCATAAAATACAAAAAAAATGTTCATACAAATACTTTTGAAGCGTGACATAACTCTTCCTCTACTACTTCTCGGCCTGCACGAGGGCGTGCAGGAGTTGTATTGGGGGGTGCTGTCACGCCACAAAACCCCTTATTATACCTTCATCAATTGTATTACGTCATATTACATCATATTACGTCATAATTATGATTTATGATTATTAATATTCATATTTATCATTATTTGTAATACGCACAATACTTTATACATATTTTCAATCCATATGTCCATCAAAGTACACCTAGACGTCAGACATACCTATTTCTCACTAAGCCAAGCCAAACTAACCCCCATGCATAACTAATCCATAGATCACAAGCAGACCCTTATCCCAGGGATAATAGGTAACGGTCAGCCCCTCCAGACGACAAGGCACCGACCGGTCACCTATACACAAAACAAATGAACTATATGTTGACCCCAAGGATTAACTGTCAACACATAAAACAATGCTATAAAGCTGGACACCCTTAATCAGTGTGGCACCGCCAAAGCCACTTGAGCCGGCTGGAGACCACCTGGAGGCAGGCGACAAAGCCCCCATGTGTGCATGCTACTTATTATGTAATCCATTACCCATAATGCACTGGACCCAGGCTCCCCACCCGCGGTCCAGCGCACACCACATGTTAAACTGCTATCCCTACCCTACGAACGTGACTCTATTGTGAATGAATTCATACCAACCCTGACGGCCATCTCAGCCCTGTCATGCCCATACCCACGCATAAACATGACATGGAACGGCCCCATATCATTCAACATCAACGGAAAACAGAAGTCATACTATCTACCCAACCACGTCATACTACCCCTAGCGGCACGGTTTTCTATCATACCGGCCCTGAAAGACGACACCACAACCACAGGATTAACCCTTAAGACTATTGAAATGACTACATCCCTACATCCGACTGAAACCCAAGACAACATTGACATTGACCCCGACAGTGACAACACTACGTCACTTATCAAAAACCCAAAAGACATGACCACTACCGAACTATTGACAGCCATTGTTATGAAAAAGAGTGAGACAGGAAATGAAACATAAAAATTTATTATAGAAGGTGATAACTCAGAACGAACTTCCTCCATTGCCCCTCGACATTGAGAATGAATATCAAAAAGATAAAGTATTGCCAAAGATCATGGTATAAGCAAAATACACTGCTCAAAACCTATTGTTATACATGTACTATCATACCATACTAAGTATTACACATGGCCTATGTAAACGCTTAGTACATCTATATTATTATTGAAATGAATTTCTTACAGCTTCCCATCGTATGAATTGATTGTATTATAAACTAGGACGGAAGCGCGACATATAGAAACAGTACGTCACATTACTATTACCACTGTACCACGACTTGTATTATGTAAATAATTGGTAAGTTTAAAAGCTTCCAAAAGGTATAATCATATAAATAGAACGGAAGCGAGACATATAGTACCAGTACGTTACCATTGAAATATTATCATTATTACCACTGCATAACATGTATGTACAAAACACGTATAAAACTAGAAAATGTGATTAAGAACTTAGTCATAGTTATAGCATAAGATAGATAAATCAAAAACCATAAAATACAAAAAAAATGTTCATACAAATACTTTTGAAGCGTGACATAACTCTTCCTCTACTACTTCTCGGCCTGCACGAGGGCGTGCAGGAGTTGTATTGGGGGGTGCTGTCACGCCACAAAACCCCTTATTATACCTTCATCAATTGTATTACGTCATATTACGTCATATTACGTCATAATTATGATTTATGATTATTAATATTCATATTTATCATTATTTGTAATACGCACAATACTTTATACATATTTTCAATCCATATGTCCATCAAAGTACACCTAGACGTCAGACATACCTATTTCTCACTAAGCCAAGCCAAACTAACCCCCATGCATAACTAATCCATAGATCACAAGCAGACCCTTATCCCAGGGATAATAGGTAACGGTCAGCCCCTCCAGACGACAAGGCACCGACCGGTCACCTATACACAAAACAAATGAACTATATGTTGACCCCAAGGATTAACTGTCAACACATAAAACAATGCTATAAAGCTGGACACCCTTAATCAGTGTGGCACCGCCAAAGCCACTTGAGCCGGCTGGAGACCACCTGGAGGCAGGCGACAAAGCCCCCATGTGTGCATGCTACTTATTATGTAATCCATTACCCATAATGCACTGGACCCAGGCTCCCCACCCGCGGTCCAGCGCACACCACATGTTAAAGCCATGAATATATAATTATCCAATCAAATGTCAAATGTATATTATCCAATGAAAACCACTGTTACATCTACTTCCGGTCACATGGGCACCCCCTCCACCTGCCGGGCACCTGTACTTATACCCCGGTCAGATGGAGGAGGAAATCACTTATCAACTTGCAACCATCAGTAACTTATATACTGAGCCCTAGTGACTGGTACTCTGATATTAATATTATTATTAATAAAAGATACCAAGTATTGAAACTGACGTCTCGCCTCATCTTTACGCCCTCATTGATGTGGAAGGGTTTTCCCTAGCCACAATGTGCCAACCCCTTGGTCGTCACGATGCATGAATGCAGCCCTGGCGAGTCTACTCGCCAGGGCTGCATTCATGCATCATGACGACCCTTCGGTGGTGTATCATCCCCGTAGGGTGAGCATGATGCTTAATTCAGCTACTAAGAGAAACAGCGCCAAAAGGGAGTCCAGGTTGCCTCCAGAATGCCTCCCCTCTCCAGGGGAGCCCAGGTCCTTCTTTGATTCCCTTATGTGAATCAGGGAGCTATGGGACTCCCCCGGATGACTTTCTTAGGTCATCCAGGGAGTCACCTGCATGGGCTCCCTTGTGCAGCCTGGGCTCCACTAAAGAGGGGAGTCATTCTGGAGGCAACCTGGACTCCCTTTTGACTCTATTTCTTTTCTGTGTTTGTATTCAGTCAGTATGATGCCTGAATGCAGCCCTAGCGAGTCACTGATCAGGGCTATATACATGTATGTAAATGACGAAGATGAAGGTCATGATGCATAAAAGCACCATGCGGCCCACCAAGGGCTAAGAACTGCTCGTCGCCTCTTGTTCAGCACGATGCATGAATGTAGCCCTGCAATGTAACGCACTATGGTACATGCCAAGGGGATCGTCATGATGCATTGGGAGTATTTTATTAGGGAGTGGTCATTTTTTTTAAAACAGGGGGGGGGCAGGTGGGTTTCCGCGCGGAGCATGCGAAATTTTTTGTTACACCCCCCCCCGGTCAAGGGGTCGAAATTTTTTACCGCCCCCCCCTTTCCATCGTAAATAGGGGTGCGCGAGCAGACCCTTTGAGGTATAGTAACGTGCGGGCTTTTTGGCTCAAAACAGGTTAAATTTTTTGACCCCCCCCCCTCCCAAGAGGGGTCCAAATTTTTTTCACCCCCCCCGGTCAAGGGGTCCAATTTTTTTGCCTCCCCCCCCCAAACCCACCACCCCCCCTGTTGATCATAAATGATCACTCCCTTAGCCAGCACTACACTTTGGTGCATCATGAGGACAACCGAACACAAGGCCTTGAACAATCAGCCGGACGTCATGATGCATGCATCCTGCCCATGATCGTCATGATGCATGAATGCAGCACCTGCGAGTTACAGCCCAGAGCTGTATTGGTACATCATGTCGACAAATGTCATCTTATTCCTCACTAGCGGGATACCAGTGGAGCCACAGGGTGAGAGGCCATTGAACTACACATAGCCTGGGAGGGATTTGAACTTGGGTAGGCCTACTGTTGATGATGGGTCCAATGTGCTAACCACTGCACTATCCTGAACAGTTAACAAAAAGAGTGCAGGTGTCCTACCATGTAGGGAATGCAGTGGTTCCACTCTCCAAGCAGAGTCTGAGCACCCCCATCTACAGGATTTGCTGAAGCTAGTAATTGGAACATAAAGGATGTATACTAGGACCAGTCAAACATGGCGCTGTTCAGTGGACATCCAGCTAGTGCGGAATAGCGACATGCCATCGTTAAAGAGTATCAGTGGACAGACTCAATATCAAGATCAATATCATAACCTGATGGAAATTAGACTCTCCGAGTGATTGTCACTCAAATTTTGACACTGTAGTAGTGTATGCAAACTTTAATTCGAATATAGCGGCACTTAGAACAGTTTACCCGGCACTCGTCTTATATAGGCGTGTTTTAATTGTCTATTATAAAAGTGTCATAAATTCACGACCCCCCCCCCCCCCCCACCTCCCATCTGACAAAACGTGTCTCGTGAGGCAAATACGGGATAGCTCTCCTAGGTGCGCTGACAAACAGAGTCCCCCATTACAGACTATATCAATGGACTGTGGACTTATCACTAGTGGCGCCATTTTCATTTGCTTAGTAATACTTTTGATATAGTTTAAGATAGGACTAAGATAGTTTAAGAGCATCTTAATAATGCGATTAAGATAACGATCTAAACGTTTGTCGGTGCACCTGGGAGAGATTTCCCTGGCGTGTGCATGTGAGTTGGTTCTAGCTCCGTCCCTGCCTCTGGTATGATAAACAAGTGAGCATTAGCCTGAGCCTAGCGTGGTCTCTAAAACCAGGGTCTGACACGCCAACAAGAGTCAGGCAATACTGGATCCTCCTTATGAGAGTCCAGCACTCCCAGACACTACACGAGAGTCGAGCGATACTGTACTCCTCCTCCAGATTCTGGCTATACTTGACTCTTGGGGCTGTGAGATGAGTTGTCTGAGTTAAGCATTGCCAGACTCTGGGAGGAGAGGGCAGCATTTTCACACACAGAAAAATTATAGGAGTCAACTGTGTTTCCCACGTGGCCCTGGTAAAAATGGAGTATCTAACAGCTATTGACTCTGCTTATATCAAGGGTCAAATTGAGTTGATAATTTAACAGGTTGACCCTTCATATAAACAGAGTCATACGCAGTTGGCACCTTTACTATTCTCTGCAACCCCCCCCCCCCCACTTTTGACTAACCCCAAAAAAGGTCAAACCGAAAAGGTCAAGTAAAAAAGGGGCCAAAAAAGGTCAATGTACCCCTCAGTCCCCCCTACTTTGAAACTGCTTGCCACGCCCCTGCCATCCTGTCCCCTCCCTTCTCTACCTGCCTCCCCCCTCCCCCTGCTGCCATCCTGTCCCCTCCCCTCTCTACCTGCCCCCCCCATCACCCACTCCCCTCCCCTGCTGCCATCCTGTCCCCTCCCCTCCCCCTGCTGCCATCCTGTCCCCTCCCCTCTCTACCTGCCCCCCCCCCCCATCACCCACTCCCCTCCCCTGCTGCCAACCTATCCCCTCCTCCCCCTGCTGCCATCCTGTCCCCTCCCCTCCCCCTGCTGCCATCCTGTCCCCTCCCCTCCCCACTGCTGCCATCCTGTCCCCTCCCCTCCCCACTGCTGCCATCCTGTCCCCTCCCCTCCCCCTGCTGCCATCCTATCCTATCCCCTCCCCCCCTGCTGCCATCCTATCCCCTCCCCTCCCCCTGCTGCCATCCTGTCCCCTCCCCTCCCCACTGCTGCCATCCTGTCCCCTCCCCTCTCTACCTGCCCCCCCCCCCATCACCCACTCCCCTCCCCTGCTGCCATCCTGTCCCCTCCCCTCCCCCTGCTGCCATCCTATCCCCTCCCCTCCCCCTGCTGCCATCCTATCCTATCCCCTCCCCACTGCTGCCATCCTGTCCCCTCCCCTCCCCCTGCTGCAATCCTATCCTATCCCCTCCCCACTGCTGCCATCCTATCCCCTCCCCTCCCCCTGCTGCCATCCTATCCCCTCCCCTCCCCCTGCTGCCATCCTATCCTATCCCCTCCCCACTGCTGCCATCCTATCCCCTCCCCTCCCCCTGCTGCCATCCTGTCCCCTCCCCTCCCCCTGCTGCCATCCTATCCCCTCCCCTCCCCCCTGCTGCCATCCTATCCCCTCCCCCCCTGCTGCCATCCTGTCCCCTCCCCTCCCCCTGCTGCCATCCTATCCCCTCCCCTCCCCCCTGCTGCCATCCTATCCCCTCCCCCCTGCTGCCATCCTGTCCCCTCCCCTCCCCCTGCTGCCATCCTATCCCCTCCCCTCCCCCCCTGCTGCTATCCTGTCCCCCTCTCTACCTGCCCCCCCCCCCATCACCCACTCCCCTCCCCTGCTGCCATCCTGTCCCCTCCCCTCCCCCTGCTGCCATCCTGTCCCCTCCCCTCCCCCTGCTGCCATCCTATCCCCTCCCCTCCCCCCCTGCTGCCATCCTGTCCCCCTCACTACCTGCCCCCCCCCATCACAACCTCCCCGTGCTGCAATCCTGTCCCCTCCTCTCTACCCCCCCTCCTGCCGTTATCGTCCATCCTCCAATTCCTGTTCCAGGGTGCTGTTTCTCCACAAATTTATGATGCTCCGCAAATATATACAGATGTCCGCAAATATATACGGAGGTCCGTATTTGTATGCTTACGTATAGAAAACGAAATTTGCGGACATCCACAAATTTGCAGAATACGCATTCGTTTGCGGAGCTCCGCAAATTTACACGGGGATCCGCAAATTTGTGGAGAAACAGAATCCACGCTAGTCAAACTTTATAGAGTTGAGCAGGGAAATAGAAAAGAAGTTTGACCCTGGGTTTCTGTCCACAAATTAGCAACACGTGCACAATTTAACTGTAATAGTGTTTATTTACTTTTGTCTTTATTACATGTGTGTATGAATGTATACCCCAACCAATGTGATACATAATGTACAGTTACATAATGCACATGTCGTTTACACTGTCCAACTGCGGAGTTAACAACTCATATATTTATGTGACAAGCAGGTGGTGGTAGCTTATAATATACAATAATATGCACCGTGGCTTGCACACAGTGCCAATGTCAAAAGGTATTGATACAGTTATCAGGGCTTGGACTGATAGGTAGTACAACAGTTCTCATCCAACATAACTAACTACACGTTGTTGAGAACATGTACACTCTACTACTATCTACATCTAGATATTACTATGACAACAGTGATGTTTCTATAGTTACCAATCGTCACATAAACAGTTTCTTTGTTCAGTTTCATGTAGTTGAACTAACAAAAGCTATCTCTTATTTTGACACTACATAGTAGAGTATGCTGATCGACATACCGGTAGTTACACCCCCACCCCTCTCAGCATCCCCCTAAGGCCCAAAAAAAAGGTTTGTTTCAGGTAACCCGACCGACCTTATCAAAACAGGGCCGACCCTACGTTTTTTAATGCAATTTTGAAGAAATTTCTGTATTTTTACCCCTTTTCGGTAATTTTTTGGGTTTTCGGACTGGCCGGCTGGTATTTTCATGTTAAAAAAAAAAAGTTGGAAAAAAAAAATCCGACCTACCGACCCTTCATTATCTGCCCGTTACCTGAAACAAACCTCCTTTTTTTTAGCCTAATAAGGATAGCAGAAACCGAGCTATTTATAACAGCCTTATAGTGAAACACCTTGGATGACAATTGTTTTGATTCAAGCAGTTCTGCATATACAATATGCACACCTTCTACTTTCTCGTGTCTATGTCTATTCCGTTAGAGTAGCGATGGAGTCTGCAGGAAACCTAGATCTTAAAGGATAAAACAAGTCAGGAGTTTAGCACAGTCAAATCTAAGTATAGGTTAAATGTAAATTATGTTGAAATCTAATCCAGTATTAATATCTATAGGTGATTAAACATATATGCAATCATGAGACGTAGTTATCAATTAGCTTAATAAAAAAATATAATATTGATTCACCATTTGAACAAAGTTTTCCCTGATGATCTTGTTTGGTGGTTGTCATCTTGAAGTGGGTCTCTGATAGTTGCAAGAGGTATCTCGTACTGTAGTGATGACGTTTACTACCGACAAGTCCCTAGAAACCTCTCTCCGCGTTCCACCGTACATGCCCCGGGGTTGATATATCCACACCATAATTGTGGACGGTTCGCAGACTCTCCCCTGGGTAGGCCTACAGCGGCAAATTGGTTTGCCACCCGGCAAAGTGGTTTGTCGCTTGTCGAAGGATCTCTTGGGAATAGTGAATAGTCTCTTTCTCTTGGTGGTATTGTAATAATGACACACACAGTTCAGAATAATGGGGTTTATTTAGACATTTATCTTGAGACATCCAGTGTGTCATCTGGAGGTGGTTTAACCATGTCTAGATGTGATGGTGATGTGGACCTGCCTGCACCGGGGTGGTTTTACCATTGGAGACACTCACTACATAGTTGACAGTTACAATACACAGTTAAACATCAGAATATATCAGACATATATTATACAGTTTAACATCAAGGTCATACAACATAGGATGTAATTTAACAGGATATAAAAGTCATCTCTAACACAGTTAGTTTGTCCTCACCGCCTATGTGTACATTTTTTAAATATCCCTTTTATGAAAAAAATGAGACATTTTGGTTCATTGAATTCACACCAGGTGCCGCTACCGCTACAGTATATAATTTGTCGTATCTAACAGGAATAGGTCTTCACCATATGGTTAGTTAAACCACCCTTGTAATCCACACCAACATGGTATAGGGAATATGATGTCGTTGAATGAATAGAAATCACATCATATATCGTTCCTACCATCACAATCCAACCCTGCACGATATTACACAATATCATCCTATCGACTTTGTTTTCATAAATCAAGGGTTTTATACTACACAATGTTTTGAATGATGACACTAAAGTTTATTTTGTACAGACATATATCTCGACAGTAATAGGAACCGGGATACGAACAAACTGACTGTAGATATACACTTTTTTCAGAATCAAATTTATAATAATGAACAAATATTTTAGACAATAATAAGAGACGCTAACACCTGATAGTTATCTTAACAGTGACGACAGTGAAATACAAGCAGATCAGAAAAAGATGTCTTGGTAGTAACAAGAAACATAAAGAACTGATAAACCATGTTGAGACACTCGGTTGGAGAAACCTGTAGCTCGGTTTCCTGTGATGTCTCTAGAAAAGAAAGCAGAACATGTTGGTTATTACAACCGTCGGTGTAGGGGCACAGGGACAGTTACCGCTACATTAGCCATCCTTGGAGAGAGCCAAAATACGATTTCATCTAGGATAAGACCCTCCAAGGATGTAGAGAACTAGGGGACAGTGGCAAAGTCTCTGGTTCACACCTCCCGTGGTTGGGGCTGTTGTCACAGCGTTCCCTCCTGGTTCCGGTTCCTGTCGGCAGGGGGCTCTGACGTCAGAGCCGTCCCAGGGGTCTGTGCGGTAGGAGCACAGAGGCGCCACCTAGCGGCCTCACTTGGACTTAGACCCAGGGATACTCTTCAGCTGGAAATAGCAGTGGTGTGTTTAATATCTGGAATCCATTATAAACGTGTTATAATAAGTATGTGAGGGTTATACAGTAATGTTAGATATAATTGTACCATACCTCAAGGAAGCAGCATCAGAGCTAGAAACATGGGTACATGTGAAGGTCAAAGGTCATTCAGAACAACATGATTATTAATCACAAAGCAATCACAGGTAGATTTGTATACAATCAATAAATTTCTACTATAAGATATAAAACAAAATATACTTTTCAGAGCACTATACACTTTTCTATGGCTTGTATAATAGAATATCAGTTACCACACTTACCTTTTTAGCGGTTAATTTGGACCCGTTAAATTCCCAACCGTTCAGACTGGAAATTAGCGTACTGGCGTCTGTGAGACAGTCGATGGTCACGAAGGCAAAGATACCGGCGTTGGCGCCCTTCCCAGCCGCGACCTTACAGCTCACCACCTGTTTCAGAATGAGTTAAACCGTTAACGAACAATATCACAGGAATGCTGAAAAATCTACCCAAATACTCAAAGTATTCAAAAGTATTAGAAAGAAATTACCAGACTGATATGACGGCTGAAATAGAAGGCACGGTTAAATGGCATGTGTGAATTCATACAAATACTATATATCTGACCAAACAATATAAATCTATTAGCAATTATCAATACTGCATCTAGATAAAACAGACTGATAAATACACAAGTGTGTAATCGAGTACCAAACAAGCGCCAACCCTACCTTTCCAAAGTAAGCCAGCATGTCGCGCAGGGCGGTCGCCTTGGTTCCTTCGGGCAGGTTTCCGATACAGAGATGTTTAGGAGTCACCATGGGGTCCGGCACTGCTAGGGGGGAAACAACAAGACCGCACGCCGCTTAGCACTTAGACTCGGCCCCCGTCTGTATCATTTCAGACTGGGGGCCAGCAGCAGCATGGACTTACACTCTTCAAGCATTACCGTGACAAAGTATATGCTTGGCGAGTGTAGCATGTCCAGTCAGCGTGCATGCGCATCACTCTCCAGCAGATGTTTAGTAATATGTGCTGGGAAACAGTCCTGCTAACCCAACGCCGTCCCCGGCCCTGATAAGGCACTGGGTCAGACCCTGCTCTGGGTGGGCGGGTCTGTAGGTGTGAGACTACTTAGCACTAGGTCAGCACTGACCGGCAGGCGACTGGCCACCACACCGTGATACGGCCCGTCACAGACGGCACGGCCAGGCTTTGTCTGTACCAAAGCTTCCAATATATACCAGGGGCAGACACTAAGGTCACCTTTTTTTGGATAACTTGGATTACGGGCTTTCACTGTAAATATTTTGGGAGGGAAGAGGCAAAAAAAATAAAAGCTGCTTTACACACCTGCCGGAGTACCGAGAATTCCCAAAGGGTAGAGGCAAAAAAAGAGAAGAAAATAGCATGGGAAACCTCATTTTAGAGTAATCTAATGAAGGTATGTTGAGAAATATCCCCAATCTGAATGGTGTCATTCCACCTTTTGCCGGTCAACAAGTACTTTTTTTCCTTTTTTTTTGTAAAACTTTTCAAAAATTCTCGGAGGGAAAAGGTAGAAAAATTAAAAAACTTTTTTTATTTTATTGAAATCTGGGCGGCGGATCCCTAATCCAAGTTATCCAAATAAAACGGCCTAACCTGTTTAACTCTAGGCCACCCCAGCCAACACCAGCACCAAACTTCCTGCAGCCCAGGAGACAATTTCTCAAAGAGAACATCATAGTTATTAGGCCCAAAAAAAAAGGTTGTTTCAGGTCATCCGACCGATCCTATCAAAACAGGGCCGACTCTACCTATTGTTATGCAATTTCGAAGATATTTTTATATTTTTACACTTTTTTGGGGTCAATTTTAGGTTTCCTAAATCTTTTACCATTTTTACAGTTTTTTGGTACTGTAGATGGGCTGCAAAAAAAACCCCAAAAAAAACCCCAAAAAAACCATACCTACCGAGCCTAGATTTTCATCCCATGTTACCTGAAACAAACTTTTTTTAATTTGGCTTTATCATCTTCTGCATGTTTTTCTATCAACATATCATATGACTACCATAAAACCTTGCATATACGCTGAGGCTAGTATGTTTTAGATGTATACCACAGTAATAAAGTAGCCATAATCAGACCCCCTGTGAGGCTTATAGGATATTCCCAAAGTCTAGGTGCAGCTAATACGCGCGTTAGGCTTCTACGCGAGGTTTTACAGTACAGTGTTGTACCCATTATATATCCTGGATACCAGACCGGTGGCAAGACCAAAAAAAGGTGTTTTTCAGGTAACATGGCAAGAAAATGTAGGGTCAGTAGGTCAGATTTCTTTTTTTTTTAACATGAAAATAGCCTCTCAGAAGACCCTACAATTGACCAAAACAGGGTTGAAATATGAAAACTTCTTCAAAATTGCATTAAAAAACGTAGGGTCTGCCCTGTTTTGATACGGTCGGTCGGGTGACCTAAACCAAACCTTTTGTTTAGCCCAACGTGATTTCAAAGCGGGCTGTAGGTGTAGGTGGTTGGCTGCGGGGCCAGTGTTAATGTCTACCCCTTTATCAACTCTTGTCTTACTCACCCTGGGTAGTGGGCACTTTATCATTATAGCTGAGATGCCACTCCCAGGTCTTTAAAAGTAGGAAATCCTCCCAATTTGGTAGATTTATCATTATGGGAAATTAACATAATCGTATAATAATTCCCCAGAAAAAGGGAGGAATTCCTACAAAAGTAGGAAAGGTGGCATCTCTGTAATACGGAGATTAACCCTTCTAGGGCCGCATGATGCTTCACGGTTCATGTTCATTGCCTTTCTGACCTTGAGAACGTATCAATGCATCATGCCAACAAAGGTTATGGTGGATTAAAGCCCCATGTTGTCCTCAAAGGGTTAAGATCTGTTTTACTTGTACAGCAAAATCAGCAATAGATACCGCATTGCCATACAAGGGTGAAATACGTTTAAAGAGATAGTTTCCCCACCTAAGAGGAGTATGTGAAATTTAGGTATATGAACATAGTTAAGGTGATAAATTGGAAGTAGGGCTATATATAATGTACATTTCTTTCTCAGCGCGAACATAATTATGTGAGCTTAGCTTTGTCAACCACTTTCATTTACGTTCATTTAACCGGAGCTATGTCATATTTAGAAATCACAATAAGAAATACAAAATGTGCTTCAGGTCACATAGATGAATATCCCAACTGCAGGATCTGGTCACTTAGACTGCAACTACCTATGGATACTGTAAACGTACATATTTTCGCTGGTACAAATTTTCGCGGATTAGCTAAAAAGTAGAATTTCGCTGGGATTTAATTTCGCGGATTTTGAAAACTGGTAGTTATAGTGCTATATTGGATAAATTTTCGTTCTGTACATATTTTCGCGGATTTTCGCGGATTTTAAAATCCGCGAAATCCGCGAAAATATGTACAGCGCGAAATATAATACGTTTACAGTATATAGTATTTTTTTTTTTTTTTTTTCTTTTTTTGGTTTGGGCCACATGGGTAAAAATATTTTTGATTTATAGCCTAGCTAAAAATCATTTGGTACACCATTTAGATATTGCTCTAATATCTTCTGCAATGAATTTTAATCCTGTATTAATTTTCACACCATATACTTACAGACTAGCTGGATGTATATAAGTCCCCAGAGTCCTGCCACTTTGGGAACTGGGCAACTGTCAACCTCAATCTCACTTGAATTGACAGCCACCCAAAACTCCAAGTTTTCTAAAAATTTGGGACCACTGGCAATTTAATTTGTCACTGTTTTAGCACAAAACAGGTGCCTGATGAGTCCCCATAGGACGAAACTACTAAACTAGGCCCTAGAACTTGGTTCAAGGGCCAGTCACTAAGGACTCTGATCCCCATAGTGACAGTTGCCATGTAACCTAGTTACACTGTCAACAAGTGACTGTTGCCATGCAATGGTGTTCCTAATGACGTCATGGTCCGACGACCTAACCGTCATTAGCAGTGGTTGCACCGTGCAGGAGGGCCGACATCTCTAGCCTTGTCAAAAATATCGATATATAGTATTTGATTATGGAAAAATGGTTTACATTATTTACGGTCTGTTCTAAATTGCTAGGTGGAGTTTTGTAACATGAAGCACATTTTGAGAGGCCTAAGGTCATTGTAGTTTTGCAAAAAACATAATGGCGGATTGTCTTCTTGTCGGCTTCTCACTTTTCGGTGTTCATTAGATATGTGTAAATATCAGTGAACTTAACAAAGAACTAACTTCAACTTGGACATTCACACTACTCTTAAAATGTTGTATTGTCATTCCAATAAAAAAATAGCTTGTTCGTTATTTAGCTGTCAGAAACCTGAAGAAAAACAATCAACTGGAAAAAAGGAATGACCAATTGCACTAAATTGGCATTGAATATTACTTGAACTGAGATTTAAGATTGACTTATTCGTGTACTTAACAAATCAGATAGACGCCCAATTAATGTAACACCTAACCTGTGCTAAATGCTGAAACTTTCATTATATTTTTCTGAATCTTGCTGGTGGAGCGATAAACATGACGGCGAGACACTAACAGTAACATGTATGCATTGAATTTTGAGAGCGGAAATGTGAGAGCATATGTAACCTTTATTTTGTCAACTTAACCCTTTAAGGACAGCATAATGCTTTAATGTACAATGCCCTTGGTCATCATGATGCATGAATGCTGCCCCAGCGAGTAACTCACCAGACATCCCCCGAAGGATCGGGATGATGCACCAATGCAGAATCGGCGAGTTACTCGCTGGGGCTGCAACGGTGCATCATCACAACAAATGCAATCTTTTAGCGACATCCGTCCTTAAAGGGTTAGTGTGTTGAGAGTAAGCTATGCACAGTTATTAGGATGCTGATTGACCACCACTACTGGTAGTAAGCACAAGGACAAAGAAACAGCTGCTGGAAAATTAGTGTTAATAACATCCTTATGGACAATACCTTAACTTTATTTTAGAAGTATGCAGTAAACTGCAAACATAGTTATTTTTGCGCATATATATTTTCGCAAATTTGCTAAAAGGTATAATTTTGCGTCTATCTAAATTTGTGAATTTTGGAATATGGTAGTAACTACATTGGATAAATATTCACGTAGTACATAAGAACATTTTCGCGTCTTTTATTCACTTCTACATAATTCACAAAAATATGTACAGCGCGAAATAAAGTATGTTTACAGTATTCTGTGTAAACTTATGACAAGACCAAGCTATGTAAAGTATAAAGGTGAAGGTGTTCATACCCTGTCTGCGTTCCTCTGCTGCAGGCTTCTCCACCGCTGGTGGCGGCGGTTCGACTGCCACTGACGGAGGCGGCTGATCCACCTGTTTTGCTCGAGCTTTCTGAAGAAGTTGTGCTGCAATTTCCTCCTTTGTGCGTGCGGAGATGATGGGCGCTGGCTTCATCTGAGCCGCCTCGGTTACCGCTTGCTGAGGTTGGGGCACCATGAGTGCCTGCAGCTGGCTCGGTGTGACTCTGTTCATGGGGGGCAGTGGGATAGCCGATAGGTCCTTGGTGGCCGGGGTACTGGTACTTAATGGTACAGAAATGACGTTTCTCTGTGAAGGGCTAGGTGTCTGCAATAGTGGGGCTTTTACTTGGGTTGTAGCAGGCAGTGGAGGAGGAGGCTGAGAATAGGGAGACTGTGAAGTCTGGTTTTGGGTGTTGTAGTAGTCCCCATAGTTATAGCCTTGAGATTGTGACCAATCGTAATAACCCTGCTGTTGGGCATGTGGATACCCCTGCTGCTGCTGCATATAGGCTTGATTGTATCCTTGTTGTTGATTGTATCCTTGATTGTAGCCTTGATTGTACATTTGACCCGGATAACCTTGACCATAGCCGCCATATTGTCCGTAGTTGTAGTACTGGCCAGCAGGGGGCTGCTGACCGGTGCCGCTGTAGTTCTGCTGCCACTGCGAGTACTGCTGTGCATACGCCAGCGAGTTATTCATGTTAGGCGGGCGCTGAGCGCCGTATTGACCAAACTGAGCACCTGCATTGCCTTGGTTCCACTGCATTTGTCCATTGTAGGTGGGATAGCTGGTTGTGTTGTTGGCCGGTGGCGCCTGTTGTTGGCTCCACTGCTTGTTGAACTGGTTGGTGCTATTGGCAGCTTTATATGCGGCTGTCACACTTGCTGCTCGCACCGTGATGGGCTGACCGACATCTTCCAAGCTATCGCTGGACGTCGTAACAGCTGCTGCTGCAGTGTCCTCCCCGGGCGGCCCGTTATCGGCCGCATTAGGGTCCACAGCATCCTCCCCCAGTGTGGGGGTGTAGGGACTGCTCACATCAGTGGCTGCCTCTCCTGCTACTGTTGCTGCTACAGTTTCTTTCTGACTGTCGGACACTGATGGCGTTATAACGGGACCTTCGCCGGGTGGCCCATCATCTCCTGCACAAGCCTCCGCATACGCACTAGTTGGACTATAGAGCTCGCTGGTGTCTGGAGGTGCTGGTTCTCCGACGGCTACTGTTAGAGCCGATGCTACCGGAGTGGTGGAGACCTGAGTTGGTTCTGCACTCCTGTCCTGTTGCTCAGTGCCTGCAGGCTGGTTAGAGGCAGCTGTGGCAGGATCAGCTGCAGACACTTGGGCCTCTGCTCCTTGGCCACTAGATGCTTGAACCGGTGTCGTAGCTGCTGCCTCGGTGGCTGAACTACTGGCCACCGTACTATCTGCGGTAGTCACTGCGTCTGTCGGCACATTGTCTGTTGTCCGCTCAGTTTGGGACACTTGTCCTTCACTGCTACTTGTGGTGTTGGCTTCTGTACTTGTGGCAGATGGTGTTGTTTTACCTCCATTGCCCATGACAGGTTGGGTGGTACTGTCAACTGGTGGGGGTGCCTGGGAGACTTGTTGGCTTTCTGTGCCAGGTGCCTGGATAGTGCTGTCTACTGGTTTTATGTCAGGTGTTGGCAGTGCAGTTGGATTAACAGCAGTCGGGGCATTCTCACTTGCTGCATCTTCACTTTTGGTAACTAAGGGAGCTGCAACCTCTACATGTTCAGCATTAGGGACATCTTTCTCTACTGTATCAATGACAGTGGTGGCAGAGGTACCTTTGGCTGGCATTGCCTCTGAATTGGCAGCATCAGGATTGTTGACAGCAGTGGATGCTGCCTGGGCATCAGGATTAGTAGCTGCAGTGGGAGTGACCTTGCTGGTAGCTACATCCTTGACATTGTCAGCTCCAGTACCTGTTATAGCTGCACCTTGAAGGTCAGCTGAAGGTGTTGCACCAGTTATAATATCATCTTTATCAGACTCCTCTACTTTAGTATTTGCAGCTGGGAGGTTTGCCTCCTTTGACTTTACACCAGAGAAGTCTTGTTTCTCTGGTGCCTCTGTGGACACTGGGGGTGTTATGACTGATACATCAGTTGTCTCTGCTGCCTCAGAGGCAGCTGCTGCCTGTGATACTGAGGAGGTTGCTACGGCTTCTGATGCTGGACTACTTTCCACCTTGTCCGCTTTGTCATGGCTAACAATAGCGGCTTTAACATCTGCCTGACCAGCAGGCTGCTCCATTGTTTCAGGTACCATTTCTTTGCAAATAACTACTGGTTCCTTTGATGTACTTACTACATTTCCATCACAAGCATCTGTTGAATTCCCTGGGATAGTTTCAGTGCTTCTGATACTACTTTTCTCATTGTCTACTGAAGAACTGCCCTGTTGAGGCAAATCTGCTGAAACACTTGCTGCTTCATTGTCAGTGGTGCTTTCAGTGATTCTTTGTTTACAGACACCTTCTGCCTCCTCTGGGGCCGGTCTCTTACAGGCACTTGTTGTCTGTGTGTCGCTCGTACTAATGGGAACATCCGCGACAACTGAGGTATTTACAACGGTGCCACTTTCTTGTGGTACCGTTACATTGGTCTCTGAGGGCACCACATCTCCTACGGTCTCAGACTCAGCACTAACTGCAGCAACCTTAGGTTCACATACCCCTTCTGCCTCCTCAGACGCTGGTCTCTTTGTTCCAGTTTTCACTGTTTGACTTTCGGCAGAGTTTGCGTCATTACCGGGTGCTTGCTGTGATGTTTGGTCTGTTCCTGATGGCATGGTACCAGTGGCGGCGACCAGATCACCCGCCTTCTCTCCACTCTCCACCATCACGCTCGCCTCTGTATCCATGGCAACAGTCGCTTCTGACTGAACGATAGCAGTATCTGTCACATCAGCAGTACTAGATTCTGTTACTTTCTCCTGCGAACTAACATTACCCTTGGATTCTCCTTCCTTTTCATTGATCACAACATTGGTGTTCTCCCCTGTTTCCATAGCAACCGCAACAGAAGTTTGAGGTTGACTGGTCGCTGTATCATTGACACTGGCAACTTCCGCTGGTTTCTCCTGTGTCTCAACAGCATCATTAGATTTACCTCCATCTCCATTGTTCACCTGCATGGGCTCTACTTTAGCTTCTACTTGGGCTCCTACAACTTCCTTCCCACCTTTCCCCGCCTCCACAGCTGGGCTTGTTTTGTCTCCACTGCCATCCATGGTGACAGCAGTGACCGTCTGCGAGCTATCAGTGAGTGGTAATTCAGCTACTTGCTCCGTCATGTAAGAATCCTCCACCTTGATGCATTACACCATAGTTGGGGTACGCCGCAATGACCGAGTCAGATTCAACGCCTGCGCCGATATCCTGAAAACGAGGTTATTCTGGGTTACAATAGGAGTATCAAGCAAGGTAAGAATTTGTACACCAGTGCCTAACTATTTGTTTAAAAACAGTCAACTCTTACGATAAACTTCAAGACTATTCAACTTAAAGTGTGGCGTGTGCCTGGCACTAACCAGTAGACTGACTACGGTAGTGGCATAAATGATACTAGTCTAATGGCAGTGACTTGGCTACCCATGGTTACGGTAGTAATCTATACTCTCTCGCTCCAAAACCTATGCGTTTAATAGTACCGGAGCCGCAGCATCTACTGAATTTAGGCATCACAGTGCACTACAGAGGGTGCCACTGGAGTTTCTGCTCTAATTTTAAAATCAACTGATTAAATACAGTCTCTTATAATGTCTTGGAGGGTCCTGTGACCTAGATCGTATGGTCCGCGACACACAGACAGACATACCTCCATGTGCCGTTCATCAGCCACACCGCGGCCGTTCATCACCCAGTGTGCCTTATTTGGGCATGGGGCTGGGCAGTGGTCAGTCACACATGAGGGTGAGACTGAGGAGTAGAGGAAAGGGTAGCAATGTCACTCGCCAGAGGCCGAAGGCCTCTGGTGGTGTAACACATTTTTGGTCATGGGGGTAACTCAATTTTCCCAAGCCCTATCATAGTGGAAGTGGCAGATTCCAAAAGAAAACACATTGAAGTTGTTATATGCTTGCTGGTTTGTCTGGATTTTGGATGCAACTACCCAAAGCAGGCAGTGGAATATGACATTTATTTGATCTTATGTTAAGTTAATGGGACTGCAGCACATTTTTGGTCATAGGGGTAACTTCATTTTCCGAACCCGTCACATTGAAAGTGATGGAAACTGACAGAAAAACTGAAACTTTGTGCATATTCTTATAATCCCAAAGTTCAAATAAATGCATTTGTTATCATTATATTTTAGGAAGAAATTCTCTAAAAAATCCAATTTTCATAGTACATGTACCCGGTACAGCAAAGATATTATGCTTTCTGACATCGTAATTACCTAAGCTATCCAGTGGTGTAGATTCTATAGCAACATTTTTTAGGAGTAATATTATTGATTGGCCTGTTGCCCCTACTCAGTAGGTAACTAGTACTAAATTATTCCATATACACATGTACTATTATATCTTCTTCCCGGAAACACGTGACCAGATTCTCTATGGAGGCCGCCATGTGCATTGGACTCTGGGAAAACGTGACATGAATTTTTTCCATTTCTTTTTAGATTTCCTCCAATTATCAATTTGCCTTTAATACTTATCTAAAGCACAACCATATAAGGATATACATGTATCATAGTGTTGGCGTTTAAAAGTGCGAAAAAACCCACGCTACTTCGCACTGCGTGAGGGGTTTCCTAGGCACCAACTAGGTTGGGGAGGGGGGTAGGCCTACACATTACAGAATCTGTGTCGGAGGAAAGGTGCTCATCGTGTGTGTGTGCGCGCGTGTGTATGGGATGAGGGCTCATTTACTGGATGTGGGTAGGCCTATATATGGGGGGGGGGTCTATTTTTTCGGGGGTGTGGGAGAATCAGGGGTGTTAGGGGTACTAATTGCTCATTTGGTGTGAGGGGCTCCGGGCATGTGGATCTTCCTTAAGATGGGGGCGACTAGAGGTCTTCGGGGTGCAGGTGTATGCTTTTTGCCCAGGGGGGGGGGCATTTTTCTTTTTTGGGTGGGGGGGGGGGGGGGAGGACGAATATCATTGGTTGTACTATACGGTACCGTAATTTATAGTGGCAGTGGTAGTGGGGGATGGCCTATCAATTCTGTCGTTTTTGTTGTTGTTTGTTGTGTTGTTTTTTTCGGGGGGGAAGGGGGGTTGGGCATGAGGGTGGTCAGATTTGAATGCTTCATTTCTTCTAATCTTTTTTCTTTTTTTTTGAGGGGGGGGGGGATCAAGGGGACTGGGGATAATCGGTTTGAGGGATGTTTGCTGGGGTTGCTCATTTATGTGGGGGGCTCGGGGGTGTAGTATGTTCCTTAGGAAGGGGGATGGGGCAACAAGAGGGCGGGGGTGGGGGAGGCAGGGCTCTGGGGATGGTCGTTTTGTGTGTGTGTACATTTCTCTTTCTTGGCAGGGGGGGGGGGGGCACGAGTGGCTCATTCTGGTGTGGTGGGGGGGCTCGGGAAGGGTGTGTACTTTTAATAGATCTAGCACTGTATCATTGTATGGGTAGTGGGTATATGCGAGGGAGGGGATGTCAGATGTTGGTGGGTGGGGGGGGGGGGGGGGGGAAGAGAGAAATTCCCACAATCCCTGAAGCCGAAGGCGCTGGTTATACCCGGTGGGGGCCACTCCCTAATATGATCTATAGTAACTATGTGCGTACACAAAATCCCGGGAAAGGGGTCCTATTTGGGCCCCACTGGCGGGTCCGGCCGGACCCGCCATTAGGGGTCCTTTTTGGGCCATTTTGGGGCAAATAGGTGGTATATTTTTAGGCCAGGAATATCCAACCAAAGAGTCAAAATAAATCGTGTAAAAAAGGGGTATATTTTTCTTGGATTTTGGGCCCAATATAAGGGTGGAATCCCACCAAAAGGGGTCCAATTCTGGCCAATTTATGTGGGTAATCCCGCAAAAAGGGGTCCAATTTTGGCCAATTTTAGAGTAGGCCTATCCCTTCAAAAGAAAAGGGGGGTTGATTTTGGCCGATGAAGGGTGATGTCCCACTAAAAGGGGCCTAATTTTTTCACATTTCAGGGGGTTATCCCGTCAAAAGGGGGATGTTTTGATAGATTTTTTGTCCCGGCAAAAGCCTGAAAAGGGGGTCCAATTTCAGGGGTGATGTACGCACATGGTATCCATAAATGATAGAGTGGGCCCCCCCTGGGTGGTTATAACTAAACGGTACCGTAATTTATGGGTGGCAGTGGCAGTGTTGTGGGCGGCCGTGGACGTGGTGAGATTTGAATGCCTCATTTTATGGACAAACAGTTATGCATATGGTTATCTACATGGTTTATTGAATAATAAGCAAAAAACATAACGCAGTGGGCATAACTACCTGCAGATTCCACAAGTGGCATATGCCGGATTCCACGCATGCCCTTTATAAGGGCATAAGTGGAATCCGGCATATGCCACACGTGGAATCTGCAGGGTAGTTATGCCAACAAGTTATGTTTTTTGATTTATTATACCCCCCCCCTTCCCACCCTTTAAGAAATTTAGAGAGAAATTGTAGCCTTTATTAGATGAAATTCGACACGGCAACACAGCCCTTTTTTATGAATTCGACACGACAACACAGTAAAAAAAGAATTGGGTAGATCTAGGCCTAGAATCTAGATCTATAGACTAAAGCAGGGTCACAGTCTCACCGTCATCTTTACTTTAATTTAGGTATTTCCTGATAACAATATAAAGCTATATAAACGTTGGGGGACATAGCAAGTGGTAGAAGTAGTAGATAAGTTTGATTAAAATATTAACTCCACAATATTTCTCCACAAATTTGCGGACCTCCGCAAATTTGCAGATGTTCGCAATACATGTTGTAACACATTCCATATATTTGTGGAGAACATAAAAATGATGAATGAAATTGTTTTGATACTACTTAAGCATACAAATACGGACCCCTGTATATATTTGCGGA
>OX381712.1:12585746-12622262 GCA_947462335.1 Harmothoe impar
GCTTAACTTAGGGAGCGTTCATTATTTATGGCAGGGGGGGGGGGCGGGCGTTTGGCAAAACGAATACGTCAAAAAAGAAAGACCCCCCCCCCTCTGAATGGGTCAAAAAAAAAAGACCCCCCCCCCTCCGAATGGGTCAAAAAAAAAAGACCCCCCCCCCCTCCGAATAGGTTGAAAAAAAATGACCCCCCCCCCTCACCATAGACGTTTATAAATACTTAATAATGGCATCAACGACATACAAAGTCCACATAGTCCTATACTATAACCTATTATAGCATGTGCTTAACCATTATTTGAGGGAATGGTTATAGGGCATAACAATATGGTGAATATATTTATGTGGAGAGCGCGCATTTTTCTGTTTCCGTGGCTCGTTTGATATTTTTGCTAAAAATTGGTGTGATTATTTTTGTCCCCACCTACAAGTCCTGCTAATATTGTTTGGTAGAAGTACCATGAAATGGCCCAGCTCAGGGGCCGCGGAAGGTGGATAAAGTTGGGGGCCCAGCTCCCAAAGCCAGCTGATGAGTGTTGGTTAGAGGGAGAAACAAATGGTTGTTTTGGGGCCACAAGCCCTAGGAAAATTTGGGAATTTGACCTTTATATTAGTGTATTCAGAGTGGTCTGAAGTCTACCATATGATCCTGGGAAACTTTGTAATTTTACATTGAAATTGATGTGTTCTGAGGGACTTTGAGCTTGTCTTTCAAGAAAGTTTTAGGAATTTTACCTCGAGATTGGTGTATTCTTGGGTACTCTGAGTCTAGAATGTTCATGTTTCCCAAAAAGATTGGCTCCCCCACTTTACTAGGCCCCCAGCCCCCCCCCCCTGCTCCGCGCTACTGCAGCTTAAAACAAAGATGTTTGATGAAGGGATGCTCTGGACATTATAATAGTGGCAAACCTGAAGAAAATTTTGAAAATCTAGAGGTCAATCGGCCCATTTTAATGTATCCTAGTATTATAATTTGCAGTTAAAGGAACAAGATCACTATTTAAACCTAGTTTGGTTTTCCAAAGGCTAGGTTCAGTAAGAAATAGGGAGCTGAGGGTGAGAATTTGAAGTTGAACAAAGAGTCACAGGGGAATGTGTCTTCGTTATATAACGGCATGGATCAATTACAATCGCTTATGCCATCAATGGTATGCATGGATGTTACGTGCACCATAGTTGATAACCTTTATTTGAGGAAATGCCATAAGGTACCTGCCTTCAATATTCTAGTGTGTGGTCAGTATAACCAAGCCATGGGAATGCATTGACTCCAAAAAAAATAAAAGCTTTAAAATAGTGATGAATAACTCACCGATAACCCTGCAGAGCATCGGAAGCAACTTGACCAGAACCAAATATAGAGCTCTAAAAATTCTGATGAGACCAAGTAGCGATGAGTAGCAATGATTATTCAGTGCCTGATTTCTGTTGAAGCCAAAGATGAACTTAGAGGGAGATTTAGAAATTGGCGACAGAAGGAGTGGCATCCGCAGCAGAAAACTCTGTGGATCTGGTGGCTATTTGCTACATTTCAAGGCATTCGGTACACCGATTTATAGTGGGATGATCATGTCTACTCTATGAGTCTGCTGATTTTATAAGTCCTAGAATCTGTGAGAAGCAGGCAGCTATCAGGGAGATGGTGAAGGTATTCTAAAAATATTGAGAGCTCTGCAATCAGAACGCTGTGGCTCATTTAGCAGGGTCTGGTACAAGATACCAAGGAAAAGTGTGTATCATGACTAGTGTAATCACGCCTTTGACTGGTGGCGTGGACCTAAGCTACAATGTATCAACATTATATGAGGTAGATCTGCATCTTGCATACTATGCATCTGCTCCTCTATTGGGAAGAAAGGCAGGGTCTAAAAATGTAGGCAAGTTCACCCTTGCATATGGATGCCAAAACGTGATGGGCAAGGCTAAAGTCCAATTAACCCAAACTATTTCGGATACAGTACTGTCATATTTCGGTACCACAATAGCATTCATCTAACTGCACACTGATAGCTTTTCTGTTTAGACCCCCTACATTCTGTACTCTTCTCGTGTTGAATTAATGCTCTTTCTCCAGTTAATTATTGTTGCTTTAGGAAAAGAAAAGTAGTGAATCATTCATGTGTCGATTGGTAGGCAAGAAATTTAGCAAAGTTCTACCGTCTTTATGACCCCAATTCGCGACATGTGTCGTGAAATTCGCGTCACGTTGTGTCAAAAAAATACCCCCTCCCAAATAAATACCCCTAAAAAAAATGACCCCCCCCCCCCCCTCAGAATAGGTTGAAAAAAAAAGACCCCCCCCCTAAGAATAGGTTGAAAAAAAAAGACCCCCCCCCTCCGAATACCCCTAAAAAAAATGACCCCCCCCCTGATTTGCACACCCCCCCCCCCTGGCATAAATAATGAACGCTCCCTTAACATTTTGAGTTAAAGTGTTACCTTTGGTGGTGTTGGTGTGGATCAGCCTTGGGTTGGGACGGTGGAGGTGAAAGACTGATGTTAGACAAGTTTTGAGGCTGGTGGCGGGTCTGAACATCGTGTGTTATCGGCAGGGGCTGCTAGGTCTGAAAGTGTAGTGGACATCAGTGCAAAGGTTTTAGAAGAAGAAAAACTAGGGGGTCACCGATGAAATGAGAAAGTTTTGAATTTTCCAAAAATATTAATTTTATCGTAATTATGGGAACCTCCACGCCTAATAAATGTGATAAAGCATAATGTCCAGATGGGAGATCAAAATGATTGAGCTAGGGAAAGTATGATATGTAGGAATTTAGCTAAAAGAGGACTTTTCATGAGGTTCAATTTTAGCCACTAGGTGACCGTGTTGGAACTAACATTTCCCTTAAATATCATCTATCTATTCAAATACCTACTCTACTTAATTTCATTCAGCCCAACACATTTTGAAGCTGTGTAGACATAAAACTTAAGGCCGTGTAATATCATGTCATGATATCAGGAGCCGCTCAAAGAGAATTCATATTTAATTTTTTTTACTAAGATGTAGTTACTGCTGTAGGGGATAGAATGAGCTTATAAACCAGCATCCCTTATTTATCTATGGTTTAACGTAAAATAGGTGAAGAGCTTCCCTAGCCCCTCTTAAAATGCCTTAATGGTCATATTCTCCTTTGTTCTGTCCTCTTTTTGTTTGTCTGGCGCCAATGTACACGGACACAGACACAGACTATTAAATTAATTCTAACATAGTTTTCTCGCTATGAATATGACCTTGGCTGTCGAAATGGTTTTAAACAATTATTATCACTCGCTCAAATAGATTGAATATGTAAATCAAACCTTTAAATCATTAGCTAATAGCCATGGCTAAGACAAAAAGGGTTTTCAATAATTGGTATTCGAGAAGACTTTTTGGATTATAGGTGACTTATGTGCCTCTACATGGGTAAAAATCGACACGGGCGACACGCCGAGACAGCCATTTTAGGCCCTTTTGAAAATCGCCGGACACAGGAAAAATAGGGATAAAAATCGACCCACAGGGATTTTTATCTCCCTGTCTCTAAGTTCTTATATACCGGTACCTAAAAATCGGCACAATGACACGGCCCTTCTGCTAAAAATTGACACGGCGACATGGCCAAAATGTGGGTATCCATCTAGAGGCACACTTATACTCTAGGAGTGACTTAGGTTCTAGGAGTGACCAGGGGTAGACACTGACGCTGGCCCGGGAGCCAATGGCCCGTAATTTTGGGTCTGGGCCCGCAGTTTTCTTCAAAATAACCTTCCCATGGGCCCGGGTGGCCCACAGGAGATTTTACAAAATATTTGCAAGGAATATACTTGATGAGTATAGTCATGTAATATGTCGTTGGAAAGAGAAAAATGTGAGCAATTGAAGCAATTTGGTCTCATTTTAACATAGATAAATCAGAAATATATATAATTTTCTCTTTGAAAAAAAGTAAAATGTGGTCTCTGGTCGACAGCTGAAAATCCGGGCCCATAGATCTTTGGAGCTATGGGCCCGGGTGGCCCACGGCTAATAAAGTTAGTGTCTACCCCTGGGAGTGTTATACATTGTATCAATGACTTACCTTTGCAGGGTGCAGTGGACTAGTGTCTTAGGTCGCTGCCTGGGTAGTCTAGGTCCAGTCCCTGCACTCCCAGTACAAACCTGACACCATCCTCGTTAATGGATTTTAAATACATGTATACCCCCTTTTCACTGATTTTCAAGTGAGAAACTACCCCTTTTGAGTGGCCCAAAAGAACCCCTCTTTTAGGAGGATGACATAGTATATGAGAGTGTCAGTTCCATGGCAACTACCGCAAGTATGATCTGACTGCTATTTAAGGCCAGCTTGGTACGGGTATCCTGATTGGCTGATGAGTGATTAAGATGCAAGCGTGGACGTGATAAATCCCCTGTGAGAGGGAGACGAGCGTCCAGGGGTGCCTGGGCGTGATAAATCCCCTGTGAGAAGGAGACGAACGTCCAGGGATGCCTTGATGTGATAAATCCTGCTCTGAAAAGGATAGAAGTAAAGTGTCCAGGCACAAGACACATTGATTTCCAAGTTGTATGCAGTGTTCAGCTTAAAAGAAAAACTCCCCTCTCGCACCTCCAGAAAATACCATAACAACAGCAAAAAAAAAGAACCTCGCACCATCCCCCTTTTCCAAATATTGTTTGCACAATTTTCAGCTGACGTACCCTTATATACCCTATAATCACTCCCAATTCCATGCTTACCATCCCTGATAACTGCACGGAGAAATCTCCACATTTGTTTACAAATGCCACTTTACTCTCTGTGCCACTTGTTTCTAACAAGGATGGTGTCTGGGCGTCTTTAGAGTGCGGGAACTGCAAGTCTACCGTAAAACCTCTCTGATAAGCCGACCTCCCTTATAGACCGAACCCCCAGTTTGAGAGAATATTATAAGCCGAATTTGGACCCATTTAAACATGGTTAAAGTATAATTTACTTGATAAATAACCTCCCTTATAAGCCGACCCCCCTCTTGGAGATACAGTGCAGAGCACAACAGCAGCCTATCTTTCCCATCTCTTACGTCAGCCTGTTATATAACCTACACTGGAGCCCTGTACCTCTCCTTTTCTCAGTGTCCCGGTCACCACAGGCGCTCTGGGTGTCACAATACACATCCCAGCCTGGGACACTCTGAGACTGTTGTGCGGCTCTCTGGATAATGATATAAGCCGAATCAGGCTTAAGATCCCCCAAAAAAAACGTCGGCTTATCAGAGAGGTTTTACGGTAGGTTGTGTTAGCGCTCCTTATACCCTGACATAAAGGCCGCTCACGATCCGGGACCAGAGGCCACAGATAAGATAACAACTTGTTGAATCAATAAAAGTGAAAGGTTTGTTCTTAGCTAACCCTGTGAGGACCGCATAGCAGGGATGATACACTCCTATAGGGTGGTCATGATGTGAATAGTTTAACCAGGGCTGCATTCATGCATCATGCTGATCAGGGCTGCATTCATGCATCATGCTGATCAAGGGCATAGTAGAATACATTACAATGCAGCCTTTAAAGTGTGGTCTTTAATTTAAGTAGTTCATAATGGGTTTGTCCCCAGAAGTTACAGGTAGAGAACACCCGGACGCGTATTATCTTATCTCTACCGTCTTGGTGAAAGTGAGTTATCAGCTGGCGTTATCTGCAGCGTCTTGGTGGTGTGCTGAAAGTGAGTTATCACCTGGGCATCTATATCTCAGTACATAGATATTGTCTGGACTGGCATTTATAGTTATTGATTTATTATCAAGTTAGTGTAGATTACTGTCCTAAAACCTCGCGTATTGACCGCGGCTACTACTTAAATCAGATCTCCAGTTCAGCTTATACTGGTAGGAACAGGACAAAGCTTATACTCGAGTTTTTACAAGTATATGGTACTTTATTACTAAATCAGCAATCCTCAGACCCTCTCTGAAGCTTCCAGGAGTTGTCAAAGTTAGGGGTGCGGCTAATACGCGAGTTAGGCTTTATATATACACAAGGTTTTACGGTAGTTTAACACAAATCAATCACATATTTTTCGGACGACCAAATCACAGCAATGCCTGGGCTGTCTAGATATCCTGTGTAACCTTGAAGCCAGCATATAAACCACATTAAAGGCCACGCTTTGTTAACGTGCGTTATGGGCCCGCCGCATTAGAAAAGTCCAAAATCAGAATGGACGTAAGATTGGGAAAATCCACTTTTTTTATTCCCCCGATGTGTGTTCTAGAGAAAGCAATTCAAAGAAAGAAAAAGAAACTCATATGCAGTATAATATCTGTATATCGTTGGAAAGTTAAAATCGAGAGGAAAACAATTATCTATCGCTCATTGTGCTGAAATGGATTTTGAAATTTTTTCAATCGCTGAAAGAAAAGACAAAAGATGTCAGTTTACTTAATCATCAATGATCTTCTATTGTTGGATCATCCTTTTATAAAATGCCTAGAGTGTGACTTTTATTTTTATTGACTCAGGGTCCCCCCTGAGTCAAGTGTGACGATTCTGGACACCTCTTTTCCTTGAAAAAATGAAATTGCTCCCATTTGGTCAATATTTCACTCTTTGCATCTTGCATGGTGTCATTAGATCACTTTCCACAATATCTATCTAATGGTGTATTTGTTTTTTACAAATTCCTACTGTAACCCCCTAAAAAACGAAAAATAATATTAGGCAGTAATTGCTGGTAATTTGCTTCAGCATAGAGCTCTATGGGAGCGTGTAGATAACCGACAACCCCAAATTTGGATATGAAGTGATAACCAAAGCTATCTCTATGGGAGGGGTAGGTGAGACGCTTTTTTTCAGACATCTATCAAACACTTAAGTACTAGAGGTAATTTACAGGGGAGGTTACTTGCTATTATTTGTGTAACAGATCAGTGTTGTGATAACCCTGATTCACTTTGCACTGACAATGCACGTATCGCAACAAAGACTATATGGAAATGTGAGTACCCCCCTCCCCCTCTCTCTACCGGGGTAATTGTTTACAATATGGACATGGGAGCTTTTTATTCAGTGTGTGTCGGACATAGACATGAGAGGACAAAAGACAGATAGCCAAGAACGGGGGACATGAAAATTTGAATTTGGGCTCAAGTACCCCCCAAAAAAAATGTCAATGTACACATTTTTTCCGAGTATACCCTTTTTTTGCGCAGCTTGCCTCACTCGGTGTGACTTTCTTAGGGCACCTGCGTCATGCAACCTATAGGTTGTGTGGTGCAGGCCTATAGGTAGTTGTCAGTTCCTGACTTGTGACGCACAATTTGGGTATGCTATCCGAAACGGTCCAGCCAGGATATAATAGGGGGAGCAATGGATGGATATGGATAGCGGACTAGGGTAAACCAAAGGTGCTGAATCCATTTCTGTTATGTGTAGGATGCTATCTAGGTCGGAAAAAGGTCAAAATCAAGGTCAAAGGTCACATCTTTAAGAATCCCATTAATACACAGGCATGGGATTCTTCCGGATTTATCCGGATTTCCGGATTTTTAAGGCCAAAAAAGTCATCCCTGTGATTTGTGCAGATCCAATGAAAAAATATTTTAACATTAATAGGGGGTGGGGTCTTAGTCTCTAGAGGGATTTATGCCATGCAAATCATACAAAATTCCCCGCAGATCACATCTTTTGGCTGCTTTTTGGATTTTTCTTCAAAACTCAATCCCATGCCTGAATACAAGAGTGCACCCTTTCTCTTTCTTACTATGATAAATGATACATTTCCCTTCACACCTCTACCTGACCCTGAGTCTAGTGTGATCTCAATCACATGTTCAATCTTTTTTTATTTCGTCCTCAGTTCTGAACACTGCTACAACATGAGTTTTTCTGGTAAGATCTCTGAGCTAAGTGTTAAGGGCCCTGTACGGCATCTGACCAGGCACTTCTCATGGCGGCCCCGAATTTTGTAGGTTAGCGTGGGGGGTAGGGGGGTTGACATCAGTCTATGCATAGGTCTCTTGATTGACCCAGGGGCACTACTGTGCCTCAGGGTCTTATACGACGGTTCTGAACTCAATTTAAGACATTTTCCCCATCACTTGTATCTGGAATAATTCTGCAAATAAAGCTTTCTGCAAAACAAATGTCACTGTCTCATAATCTCCTGACAAATGCCCATGTCCCAATACAAGTATTGCAACTATGGTTTTTGTCAAATTGTCAAAAATGGCATTTCAAAATGTGTCACTTTTGGCTTTTTTTTGACAAATTTCTTTAACACTGCTGGTATAGGAAAAACCTCCCTCTGATGTCCTCCACCAAAGTGTCGAGCCCATAGAGTTCCATGTTAAAGCAGCCAGGAACGCTTTTTTGAGAGGGTATATGAGACGCTTTGTGAGTACCTCCCTTTGAGTTGTTTTTTTTTGGGTTTTTTTTTGATTTTTTTCCCCCCGCAAACTATTTTTTTGTTAAACTTTTGTTTTTCCAAACTTTTTTTTCCAATTTTTTTCCCCTCCCTCCCTCCCTCCCTCCCTCCCTCCCTCCCTCCCTCCCTTCCACCCTCCCTCCCTCCCTCCCTCCCCTGGGTCACATGTGATGCCAATCGCCTATACCATTCATTATAGATTATACATGTAGCAACAAAAAAATGGTTTAAGGGCATGGGTGAAACAGTAGACATGCTCAAGTCTCTTAATTTTGAATCACGCACATCACTAGGGGAACGTTCACAAATGGCATCACCCAGGTTTTACTGTCCAGAGCACAACAGCAGCCTATCTTTCCCATTTCTTACGTCAGCCTGTTATATAACCCACACTGGGGCCCTGTACCTCTCCTTTTCTCAGTGTCCTGGTGACCACAGGCGCTCTGGATGTCAGGTTCCACATCCCAGTCTGAGACACTCGGAGAAGGTGGTGCCGGAGAGAGTTTAGACTAAGCTGAAAACCCTCCTATAACCCGCTCCCTATATAGGCATGTTTAGTAACAAATGAAAGCTGAAGTTGGCTGGCGTACAACCCGCGGAGATATAGAGTAGTTGGGACATGTCTAGAATGCATACGTACCGCTGTACCGTAAAAGCTACAACTATTAAGGTATTGTACAGTAGAAAGTGTGGGGTATTTTTCATTAAGCTTATTAAACGGTTGTTGTACAACCATTTAGTTAGGAGCACAATGATCCGTTCTTGGTCTGTTCTTACCGAAGGTTGAAATTGTGGATTTTGTGAGTAATTCATACTGATTCATATTGAACTTTTGCTTTGTATACTCTGACATTGTATACTGTACATTGTACACTTGCCTGGGGTGTTGCATAGGGCTACAGTGTCAGTGATCACATAACACATCTACAAATCTATATAGCTGCTTCAGTATGTGTCCTGGTCAGGTCTGAGCATACTGAGCCATTATGATTGTTTTTCACACAATGTCAAGGACCTGGCGCCGGTTACAAGGGCCTGGGGCAGGCTATAATGCGGATTTGAAGTGTTTTCTCACCTGCCTTGAACTGGTTAACCTCAGGTCGGTGGGTACATAATGAAAGCTGTACGGATTTGGAGTGTTTTTCTTGTCACGCATTGCAGCCCTTAAAGAGGCCCTGACATGATATTTTGATTTTGATAATGTTGATCGGAAACAACCATTTCTAAGGTCATGTGACCTTGCCTATCTTTTTGAGCTTTTGTTAGACTGTATTGAGTTGTGCAAGTTACAAGATTGCCCATTTACATTTTCTAGCGGCCAGCAAGAAGCCTGTCAAAGGAAAACGATCCAGGACGTTTTTGGACGAACTCCAAGATGTGCCCGGTGAGCAATAATTTGAATATCATTCTCCATTTGAGTGAATTACAAATTTGTGCCAAAATGTTAGGCTACATTTCTGAGACGTTGTGTTAAATTTGATATAATGATAAGTAGGTGTTGGTAGGGACCAGGCTACAGAGCACAGTTTCTTTCAATCTTATTCACACTTTGACAAAATACTTGCCAACCTTTGGTTAATTGCTGCGGGGATGAAAAGATAGTGATAGGAATAACATCTCAATTAGGCAAAAAAATATAAAAGGTATATTTCAGGTGACATGGGAAGAAAGACTAGGGTCGGTAGGTCGGATGTTTATTTATTTATTTATTTTTTAAATGAAAGTACAAGCCATCCTCCGTGGAAACCCTAAAAATGATAAAATGTTAAAAGTGTAAAAATATGAAATTTTCTTCAAAATTGCAACAACAAAAAACACGTAGGGTCGGTCGGGTGACCTGAAACAAACCTTTTTTTAAATATTTGGCCTTAGTAATCCGTAAATATAGATTCATTTAAAAAAAACATGTCCACCTGTATTAAAGTTGTATGGCTGACAATGACAATACTTTGCAGACTCGGCCTCGCAGGTTAATCCAGCCAAAGTGGCCAAGCTGGAGGAAACAAACGAAGACTTCGAGGAGTGGAAGAGAGGCATCCTGGAGAGAGCGTACGCCGCGTTAGGGAAGAAGTACCAGGCCACCAGATAGTACATCCAGGTCACATCACAACACGTGCCTTAAACCTTTAAGGATGGGATGATACCTTATTGCATCATGTCCTTTGTCGTCATGATGCATGAATGCAGCCCTGGTGAGTAACTCCCCAGGGCTGCATTCAAGTGCTATGCCAAACAAATGAGGTTGAGACACTCCCAAAGAGTAGGCATGATGCACCAATGCAGCACCGGCGAGTTACTTGCCGGGGCTGCATTGGTGCATCATGATGACAAATGTCATCTTTTAGCGACATGAGTCCTTAAATGGTTAAACCACATTTAGCAAGAATACATCATGTTCTAATCATTGTTTATCAAATTCAATGTGTTATGCTGTAATGCATTCATAGTGAGCTAATACACTAAGCTCTTGTCATCGTGATGCACGAATGCAGCACGGGTGAGTAACTCGCCAATGGTGCATGAACCTTTGTGAGGTTGGTAAGCTCCCGCAGTGCCAGATGTACCAGTGCAGCACTGGCGAGTTACGCACGAGGGCAGCATTGGTGCATTTTGATGACAGAATTATCATAAAAATATTCATTTCCTATCACACACACCATGTTAAATACCCATAGAATGTTCCTTTTGTAATAAATGAACAAACAACAAATCAGTATATGAGAGTGTTTTCATTTAGCACCTACCGTAGTTTTTCTGCCGAATGTTGGTATAGACTTGTTAAGTAGCAGCAATATACCATGTTTGACTATTTTTAATTTCTGAAGAGTCAATACTTTTTTTTAGGGGCAAATGTGGCACTTTTTAATTCTGAAGAGTCTATTTGGTGAATCATTTTTAAAGAGCATTTGACTTTTGGGGGTCAAATTCGACATTCGATTCTTTATACTGTTTATTGGCGACCCTTTTTGACCCCTTTTTACTTGACCTTTTTGGTTTGACCTTTTTTGGGGTTGGTCAAAAGTGGGGGGGACATGTCCCCCCGTCCCCCCCGTTTGCCACGCCCCTGCTCACACCATGTCTATGTGGTGTCGGAGGTTAAAGAACCCTTGCTTTGGTAAAGGTGTAGGAGCAGGATTTCTATCTTTTGGCTCATCTCATTTTTTTATGCCGAAGTGGTGGCGTAGCCACCTGGTGGTGCCGCCAGGCACCACCAGAACGAGGTATATGATGTTTGCACTTTGCCAGAAGTCAGAACGGGTGCCGCCATCTTGGATTGTGCCGCCATCTTGGATTAAGGTGTCACAACACAAATTTATGCTATGTGATAACAATAATATAAATCAACCTTTGATAGTTCCTGAGGTTGATTATAATCATACCTACCCCCCCTAATATGGACCCAAGGAATTCAAAGGTTCTATCGGTTTGTTGCATTTACAGCTTGTTGCCTAGCAACGGCTATTCTAATTGTTTATCTGCCTAGCAACACACATTTCCATGGTCCTAAGGTTGATTTTTAACATACCTACCCCCCCTAATATGGACCCAAGAAATTCAATGAATCTATTGGTTTGTTGCTAATACAGCTGGTTGCCTAGCAACGGCTATTCTAATTGTTTATCTGCCTAGCAACACACATTTCCATGGTCCTAAGGTTGCTTATAATCATACGTACCCCCCCTAATATGGACCCAAGGAATTCAAAGGTTCTATCGGTTTGTTGCTAATACAGCTGGTTGCCTAGCAACGGCTATTCTAATTGTTTATCTGCCTAGCAACACACATTTCCATGGTCCTAAGGTTGATTATAATCATACCTACCCCCCGTAATATGGACCCAAGAAATTCAATGGTTCTATTGGTTTGTTGCTAATACAGCTGGTTGCCTAGCAACGGCTATTCTAATTGTTTATCTGCCTAGCAACACACATTTCCATGGTCCTAAGGTTGATTATAATCATACCTACCCCCCGTAATATGGACCCAAGGAATTCAATGGTTCTATTAGTTTGTTGCTAATACAACTGGTTGCCTAGCAACAACTATTCTAATTGTTTATCTGCCTAGCAACACATATTTATATGGTCCTAAGGTTGATTATGATCATACATACCCCCCTAATATGGACCCAAGGAATTCAAAGGTTCTATCGGTTTGTTGCTTATATAGCTGGTTGCCTAGCAACGGCTATTCTAATTGTTTATCTGCCTAGCAACACACATTTCCATGGTCCTAAGGTTGATTATAATCATACCTACCCCCCGTAATATGGACCCAAGGAATTCAATGGTTCTATTGGTTTGTTGGTAATACAGCTGGTTGCCTAGCAACGGCTATTCTAATTGCTTATCTGCCTAGCAACACACATTTCCATGGTCCTGAGGTTGATTATTATCATACCTACCCCCCCTAATATGGACCCAAGGAATTCAAAGGTTCTATCAGTTTGTAGCTAATACAGCTGGTTGCCTAGCAACGGCTATACTAATTGTTTATCTGCCTAGCAACACACATTTCCATGGTCCTAAGGTTGATTATAATCATACCTACCCCCCCTAATATGGACCCAAGGAATTCGAAGGTTCTATTGGTTTGTTTCTTATACAGCTGGTTGCCTAGCAACGGCTGTTCTAATTGTTTATCTGCCTAGCAACAACACATTTCCATGGTCCTAAGGTTGATTATAATCATACCTACCCCCGTAATATAGACCCAAGGAATTCAATGGTTCTATTGGTTTGTTGCTAATACAACTGGTTGCCTAGCTGGTTGCCTATTCTAATTGTTTATCTGCCTAGCAACACACATTTATATGGTCCTGAGGTTGATTATAATCACACCTACCCCCCTAATATGGACCCAAAGAATTCAATGGTTCTTTCGGTTTGTTGCTAATACAGCTGGTTGCCTAGCAAAGGCTATTCTAATTGTTTATCTGCCTAGCAACGCACATTCCCATGGTCCTAAGGTTGATTATAATCACACCTACCCCCTAATATGGACCCAAGGAATTCAATGGTTCTATTAGTTTGTTGCTAATCCAGCTGGTTGCCTAGCAACATCTATTGTAATTGTTTATCTCCCTAGCAACACACATTTCCTTACCCCCTTACATGGACCCAAGGAATTCATAGGAAATGCCATATTTGAAGTAATATCATCCTTCCCCGGGATAACCCCTTCCTGGCCCTGCTTTTTTGGTGTCTTGAATGGGTTCCCTTCAAACACACCAACCATATAGACATTATGTTTCTTCCAATGCAAGAATTGCGGCTGTTGCCGAGTATCAAAATGCCTGAGGCATTTTTTTACGCGGCAACAACCGCAATTCTTGTTTAACATGAAAGTATGAGCCATCCTCCGTGGAAACCCTAAAAATGATGTTAAAAGTGTAAAAATATGAAATTTTCTTCAAAATTACACAAAAAAAAGTGAGGTCGGCCCTGTTTTTCTAGGGTCGGTCGGGTGACCTGAAACAAACTTTTTTTTTACTTGGCCTTAGTAATCCGTAAATATAGATTCATATACACCCTAGATATTACACAAGGAAATAAGACAATCTTTCAAGAGTTTTTGCCCCCCCCCTTTTTTTGAATAGTCTAGGTTACAGTTAGTAGGCCTACATCGATAAAATTGCCTATAGCACCCCCGGCCCTTTTTTTTCAATAGTCTGGGCTACAGTTAGTAGGCCTACATTGCTAAAATTGCCCAGAGAACCGGCGCCCCCCCCCTTTTTCCCCAATAATCCAGGCTACAGTTAGTAGGCCTATATTAATAAGATTACCTATAGCAGCCCCCCCCCCCCCCCCACATTTTTTCAATAGTCTAGGCTACAGTTAGTAGGCCTACATTGGGGGTCCCCATGTGGCCTGTCGATTTTAAGAAATGGCCATGTCCCTTGTCACTATCTTTCTATTCCTCCTGTCGATTTTAAGAAATGCCCATGTCACCTGTCGATTTTAAGAAATGCCCATATCCCTTGTCACTATTGTAGGGGCACGGATTACTCGCGCCTTGGTGATAAATCCGCAGGGAGGTATCACTTGGGTAATCCTACACCCCTATGTGAGGACCATACCGATCCAGTAACGTAGGGTGCGGTTAAGTTGTCAGCAGGGGAAGTAGCTCAGGGGTAGAGCACTTGGCTCCGGAGTCAGGAGGTCATGGGTTCGAATCCCGCTTTCTCCAGATGACTTTTCCGCGACTGTTACACTATCATTGTATTCCTCCTGTCGATTTTAAGGAATGGCCATGTCGCCTGTCGATTTTAAGAAATGCCCATGTCGCCCTGTCAATTTTGGGGGTCTACCCCAATAACCTATGTGTGAGTACGCCGCTGGAGCTGGTTGCCCCTAGCAACGTCCGCCGTGCTGCCAAGCGGGACCACTGATGACCCCCTCACTGGAGGCAGGTCAGTGTGTTGTAGGGAGGGGGTGTCATCATGCCCCGCCTGGAGGGAGCTGACCAGCGTCCTCCCGTGGAGACAAGTTTCCCGTGAACCACCTTATCTTTCTAAACGTGCTGAGTGTAGCCAAATCCTTTCTTACCATCAATATTTTGGCAATACTTAGGCAATATATGGATAGACCACAGGCATCATACTTTAACCTATTTTCCTATTTTATCCTTTTTTTTGAGCACATATACCTATTTTACCTATTTGATCCTATTTTTTGACAAATAATACCTATTTTACCTATTTTCTGAGGGGTGGAGGTGATATTTTCTATTTCTCATACAAAAACATACCTGAGAACTGTGTTGGTTCTTGTGATTCATGATATTCGGTAATGGCTGCCTTTATCGGGCCCTATTTCAGAGAAAAACGATTTCTGCGTGTGGCATCCACCCTAAACCTGAGCAGTATAGGTCATACTTAAAGTCTGGCATGGATGCCGCCCTGTAACATTCCATTCCTCCTCAAGTGATTTCTAGACGTCATTTGAAATTCTGCCTCCAGTCTATCCTTCACTGTGCACTGTCGGCCTCAAGTTATATTATGGTCTACTTCAGTAATTTACATATTAAAATGATTTATATAATGGTATTAGAACAAATACTTGCTTTTTTTTCTAATAACCAGATTGTACTCAGATATCTGGGCCTGCAAAAATTTGGCTTGGCCTGAATGGTGAAAAAGTTTTTGTATAGACTGGGGTCTGTGTAAATGCCACTGGAGGCCAATGCAGTCTAATGGGAAGTATAACTTCACTGGTGATGTTATACGAGTATAGCAAGGAAGAGACTGTCTCACACCAAACCTGAAGTGGGAAAGCACTGGGGAGCCACCTCATGGAGGTGTATGGAACTATCACTCATCTCAGAAGGAGGCTCGGGGCTCAACAAAACCCCTGTGCACACACTACAGCACCCTTATTCACTGCTGCCAGACGCTACTGATGAACTCTTTCTTTCATTACATTGCCGTTTACACACACACACACACACACACACACACACACATATATATATATATATATATATATATATATATATATATAAATATATATATATACAACTTTACAATACTGTTTTGAATACCTAAAACATGCAAAAGGGATAATGATATTTTGTCAAACTAACAAATGTATCTCACACCTCAAGAGGAGTGTGGCATAAACACCTTGTCATCCTAAGGCAAAGATCTGCTGACTTTACTGATTCATGATGTTTCCCACATTCAATGCAATGCATGAACATTGGCATTCAAGCAGACCTTTTATTGCGTAATAACACTATCTAAGCAGCTTTAAATTCCATATAAATGTCCCCGAAAAGTCATACTGACATTAAGGCAGCTTTAAAATGTATTTACTGGAATTAAAGATGCTTAAGGATGCTTAAACAGTCCAATTTGCACTTGAATGCCAACATTCATGCATGAATAGATAACTGAATAAGATACTCACAGCCGTAGGTGTAGCTAACTTGGATGTCGTTGTAGGGGTGGAGGAGACCAATGCTGCTTCTGGTGGCACACATGGGTTATATACAGAGTCTGTTTCCATGGTAACGGTCAACATGGCACCAGTGAGCAGTCCCTCTGCGCTCTCAATCAAGTGCTGCCACATTGCACGCAACTTTTTTTGGATCATGTGGCCAACATGCCTTAGCACTTGTCATATGGCTATAAATAATACAACTTGACCAAATGATGAAAATGAATAAGGTCGCCAAATGAAGAAAATGACATGCTGATACTGTAATAATGCATCATACCTACCCTGCACAAAAAAAAAGATCTACCCCACAAGTTTCTCATTCCAATCAAGATACTCAGTAGTGCTATATTTATGCATCATGAGGAGTAAAGTGCTTTAAAGCGACATGGAACCTTTAAAGGGTTAACAGATGGTATCACTCTTTGTGTAACATGTGCCATGTATCAAACACGTGACTCTCACCAAATTGATGCAACAATGTGCCATCATCCTACAGTAAATAGAAGGGGCTACAATTTTGAGAGAAAACAAATATATATGACTGAATCAGTGCAGGTCAAATCGTGACAAACACTGTAAAACACAAACAACAAAATGTGCTGTAATTTTACTGTACTTCAAATTACTGTACCTCAAATATTAAGCCTACTTAGACTGTTTATGGGAGAAAAAGTTTTTTGTACTTTCGATCATGTACGTTAACTGATCATGTTGGTTGGTTGGTACGTTTTAAAGCCCCTCACCATGAAAAGGTGGAGACAGGTACACAACGGACCATGTATGTCAACCTACCATAAAGATCACATTTTAATCTGCATCGATCTGGTGAGGGAAGTATAGCAGCCCCATTCCCCCACCTAGTGTGGCAGATGGTATCGTTCTGCACCTCCGGTCAGATATCTCCAGCATCAAACTGCTCAAATATGCAGCCACCTCGCCAGTATACTGATGCTAATGTAAATGTTCACACACACATTATCCCATCAGTGATGGATTGTTGTATTGAAGCAACATTTGTCATTTGTGTTCACAGAGAAAAGAAACAGTGTCAAAAGGGAAGGTTGCCTCCAGAATGACTCCGCTCTCTAGGGGAGTCCGGGTCGCCTAAGGGAACCTAGGTGACTCTCAGGCTGACCTAAGGGAGTCACCTGAGGGAGTCATATAGCTCTCGGGGTCATATGACTCCCCCAGGTGACTCCCTTAGGTCAACCAGGGAGTCACCTATGCTTCTTTGGGCGACCTGGACTACCTTAAACAGGGGAGTCATTTGGAGGCAACTTGGACTCCCTTTTGATGCTGTTTCTTCTATCTGTGTTGACAACAAAGCAGCCATCAGTGCATTGGTCCTTCATGCTTTAGCAGAGTGCTTAAACCCTTCAAGGGCTCATGATGCCTTACTGCATCATGCCTTGGTCGTCATGATGCATGAATGCAGCCCTGGCGAGGAACTTGCCAGTGCTGCATTCAAGCATTATACTGACCCTGTTGAGACACTCCTGAAGGGTCAGCATGATACACCTATGCAGCACTGGATAATTACTCACCAGGGCTGCATTGGTGCACCATGACGACAAATGTCATATTTAAATGACATGTGTCCTTAAAGGGTTAAAGCAACACGGAACCTGTAAAGGATGAATCACATGTATAGCACCCCCCCCCCCCACCAGGTGTTGTAGATGGTATCACTCTGCACCTCCTGCCAGACATCTCCAGCATCAGAACTACTCATACAGAATATTCAGCCATAATCGTTATATTCAACCGGTTATACTGATGTTAACCATTTAATGGTGGTTTAATGCATTAATGCATCATGCCCTTGGTCATCACGATGCATGAATGCAGCCCTGGGGAATAACTCGCCAATTCTGCATTCAAGCATCATGCTGACCTTTCAGGGTTGAGACACTTCTGAAGGGACAAGTTACCCGACGTCTTTTCATCTTTTAGTGACATGCATTCCTTAAAGGGTTAATGTAACAAGCATGTCCTGTTTTAACAAAGCTGCCCTTCAGGGGTAGCTGAGTCTTGAAATTTTGCGAGGGGGCAGTTGATGAAAAAATATTAATGAAGCATAGAATAGTCTTCTTTTGGCTATCAAATGGAGGTATATTGAGAAACATTCCAAATTTTGCCGAAACCGGAAGTGTAAACATCACCATGGCAACTCGCGCTCTCTCGCGCCCGCCGAGAGTACACGAGATTCCCGTGCAGAAGTTGAAATGGAGTTGAAATCACCGAACTCGTAGAAACCTACCCGGTCTACGTACTTTTTGAGAAGGCCGCTTCTATCATTAAAAATAAATTGTTTTTAAAAATTAATTTTTCGAACTTTTTCGGCTATAGTAGTTATACGGCGTAGGGGCAGTATCCTTAGGGTTGTTGTTTTTGTAGTTATATTAGATCTTGAAGTTTGTTATCTTGGTTTTAACCGTTTTTATAGTTACTTATTCTCATGATCATAAGCGGCCCTCACGACTGATGTACGTAGAGTGGGTTGGTTTGTAGGCTCTCCGAAATCACTGCAGTCTATCTAGACACTAGACTATGTTATCGTCCACAGCTCCAGCCAGATATCGATAGAAAGGCCGCTTATAGCCGCTTATATGGGCTAGCAGTCTATCGACAGTGCGAGTTCAGAGTCTGTTCAAATTCTCGGACATCGTATTTCTTGTATTATCGCTCACGAGCGGTCTAGCAGGGTCTTGAGAAAGGATAGCAGCTTGCTGTAAGTCAAAGGCTTAGGAGTGCCAGATCCTACCAGCATGAAGGCTGGGCTGTTTGGATCTGAGCTTGGGAAATCCATGAAATGTTTCCGGACCCAAGTCACCGCGCACACTGGGGAACCAACAGCTACAGTGACAGGGACTCGGTGGACCTTTTGGCAGTACTGAATGGTTTTGGAGCTGGACACTTTTATTTCCAGCCCCCAGTCATTGAAGACCACGGCTCCTCTACGCAGGTAGTGACCCTGCAAGGCAATGGAGTCCGGGACAAGATTACTCTTCCTTAGGAGGCCTCTGAAGGCCAAGGCGCTGCATGCCCACATAGTGATCTCGTTTGGATTTGAAAGGTCCAAGCTGTTAAACATCAAATGCAAGTCCTCCAGGAATAAAGTGGGGCGGTGAGGTTCTGGGTCGCCCAAAGCCCGGCGGATACCCGACATTGTCATAGCAAAAGTAAACTCAGACCTGAGGTATAGCACATCATGGCTAAAATAATTGTTAAGGCTGATCACAGCGCTGATGTAGTTCTGGATTGTAGAATATCTCAAGGATTTAGACAGGTACACCGCGTAACGGCACATGACGTCAAGCTTGGTGGGTACCGGGGTGGCGTCGGCTAGGGCACAGAACCCGAGGAACTTTTTCCACTGGGAAGTTTTCGTTTTCCATGTGGAGGCCGACCACGCCATCGACCTCAACTCCGCGGCCCTGATGTCCAGCTCCCTGACAAACTGGTTTGTTTCTACAACATAAATGGAAAGGAATGTCATTAAAGCACTCGGCTCTGGACACTGCATCGGCAACAACATTCTTGTAGCCCGGCAAGAAAACCCCCACTAGATGGCAATTAAAAATCACAGTGTCCCAGAAAATGAGGCGGAGGATGTCCATAGACCTGCTATTGTCACTCTTGCCCGTATTCAAAGCGGCCACCACCTGGGTGTTGTCCGTCACGCATTCTACGCGTGTGTCGCGCCACTCGTCCCCCCATCTCCTCAACGCCATGAGGATAGGATATAACTCCTGTACGTTAATGTTAGAGGGAATGTGCATATCCGGTTTAGGAGTACAATGATTGTAAGGTCTCTCGGGTCCCTCCAACTCTTAGACCACGAGCCGGCGGCCCAGTCGTCGCCGTGCACAGCCCCCCACCCGACCGTGGTCGCCGCATCGGTGTGGATGATTGCCGTGTTCATTGGGCCCGGTTTGATGATCTTAGCCTCCCCGTTAAACCACGCTGCGAAGTCTGACCACCACAGGAGGTCCTGGCGGAATGACTTTGATAGCGAAACATATCGCTTGCCGGGGGTAAAATGCGAAAGCATTTCGATGACTCGATGACTGAAGGTCCTGCCGCCCCTAACTAGCGTGCTGCAGTGGGCTAGAACCCCACATAGGCGTTGCAGCTGCTTCCTCGTCGCCCGCAGGCGACCTGAGAAGAAGTCTATTTCCTCGTGTAGGCTGGCTATTTTCTCGTCGGGCAGACGGAGCTTCATTTCGATGGAGTCTAACTCCACTCCCAGATAGGTCTGGATTTGGGCCGGCGACTTGACCTTTTTATATGAAATATAGAAACCCAACCTCCTCAATACACTATGGAGGTAAAGTTGGGCTGTCTGGCATTCGTTGAAATTGCGACCCATCACTAGAAAGTCATCAAGGTAATTGGCACAAAAGAAACCTTGTCCCTCCATATGACGCGAGACAGCGTCGGTGATGCGAGTGAACACGCTAAGAGACATCCTGGTCCCGAAAGCCAAGAAATTGTCCTCTATGAAGCACGGGGTACCGTCTATGTCCCACTGCAAACCTTGAAACTTCCTGTCACTCTCTCTTATCAAAATTGACCTATACGCACTGGTAATGTCTGTGACTGCCATAAAGCAGTACGGCTGTATAGCTGCGGAAACCATATCTACGGTTTTATACTTGAAAGTTTGGAAGGTAGATTCCATAAAGGAATTGATGGACGCCCCTAGCGGGCGGCTAGCATCCGTGATAGGCCTATATGAGCCCCCTTTCTTCTCCACGGCACCGAGGGCATGGATGCAGTGGGGGGTACTCGGCACCAACGACAACTTGCCACTACTCAACTCCTCGAGAATAATCTCGCTAATCTCATCCTTGGCTGAGACGGTCGCAGATTTATAGTTTGTACACAAATAGGGGTGAATCACAGAGCCTGGGTCAACCAATTTAAAACCGTGGGTTAAACCGTCCAACAAAAAATGCGCGTCTGGGTCGGGGGCGGCTACACCATGTCCCGACAGCATATCCCTCCATGCACATAAATTCATCTGTGACCGCACACCCCCCACAAAGTGGGTCTCCTTGACATCCCATAATGGGAGGTAGTCCGCGTACATGTTACATAAATCATCTACACTCGCACATACACAAATAGCATCACAATCTACACTGATGTCCCATGTCTGCGCGTGCCCTCGGCTCGGCTCCGCACTGACGGCTAATGTCTGCGCGTGCACTCGGCTCGGCTCCGCGCTGACGACTAGATCATGTGGTCACATATGATGACCCGGGTTGCCCTGTTGGGCATGAGGGGGACCTTGAGGTGGGAAACCACTCCCATATCCTGGAGGGGGGTTACCCGTCATCTGAGCCTGGTTGCCATAGAAACCGCTAGGTTGGCTCCTGCAGTATCTACCTTTATGGGCCCCCCGGCAGTTGCTGCAAATATGTTTCTTGTTGCAAGGGTTATAGTCGCATCGGTCTCGGAAGTTCCATTGCCCACAGATATCCGGGGGGCACAGACCTCCTTTGTTGCCGGAGCCCCGCCCCCCGCTGTTGGCCCCCCAGACTCTCACTGCGCGCCGCCTCCCGGGCCAGCGCTCTGAGGACTGGTCCAGTGTTATCCGCGCCCAGCCAGTCGTGGCGGGCATCCTCATCGCAGTGTACAAAATCTGTGAGATCACCCTCTATGACCTTGGTGGTGACCTTGAACTCATACTTAGCAAGAGTGTCGGCCTCATAAGCCTTGGACAAGCCCCTCATAGTGATGAACTTCATATGGGCAGAGTAGCCCCTGGCCGTTATGCGGCTGGGAAAATCACCTTTAATGATACACTCGGTAGGACATTTGCTTGTAATCCTTGTCCACCTCCAGATGATAATCAGGCCTAATTTTTTCCCTAGACCTCTTCCTCCTGTTGTCCCTAGCATAACCCCTCAGCTCATCACAGAGAATATCTGACAAACCTTGAGGTTGACGGGGTCCCAGGAGAGCGGCATCAAAGTCTGGGGAGAGTAGTCCCAGAGACTGGTGTGATAGCCCAGCCCTCTGTAGCCCTGCCTGGATGGTGGCTGAAGCAGAGGATGGGTACAAAGGCTGAGGCCTCTGCTGCTGTTGCTGCTGTTGAAATGGCTGTTGCCACTGTTGATACTGCTGTTGCTGCTGCTGATGAACTTGTTGATGCTGGGGTTGCTGCTGCTTCTGTACCCAGAGCAGGTAAGACTGGTAGGAAGTGTCGGCATTGCCATTTGAGTACACACCACCAACCTGACCTCGCTCCTCACGGGTGTCCGATCGCTCTCCGCGGCCCACCTCTCGCTCTGCGCGGTCGTCGGTGGTAAAGGGGGCTGAATTGAAGGCGTTTGAGGTGTTTCCTCCCCTCTGCCACTGCTGATCGTCTCTAAAACGATCAAAAAAGTCTTGTGGATAGTCTCTCCGGGTCTCACCGGAAGGCTGGGAGTGGGCGCCGCCATGATTGTTTACCTCCGCGGCCGCGTTCGAGTCTCCACCCCGGTGAGCAGAAATCGACGCTGGTCCCAGCGTGTCCGCGTGTCGCCCGCCGGGTACAGGCCGCGAATCCGCGCTCTGGTGATTGACTGAAGCACTTTTCTCACCCTCGAACGCGGCCGCGCCGCCCACAGACTGAATCACACCGCGGAATGCGGCTTCTGCAAGGTCTGTGTCCCTTTCTACCCGTTTATTGCCCGCTCGTAATGCGGCCAGCTCCATTTCAGCCTCTTTCAGCCTCTGTTTCCGCTTGAGTTCAGCCTCTCTGGCCCTCTCTCTGATCGTGAGAGCCTCAATCCTCTGTAACTCTTGTAACAGCTCTGCCTCACGGGCCGCGTCGTAGTCCGCGGCCTGCTGGTCATGTTGGCGGGTCGTACCGCCCGGGGGTCCCGTCGGCGCAGGGCTGTCCTTGCCGGTCCTCTGCTGCCCGTCGGAGCCGCCATGCTCCTCCGGTGCCGGCTCAGTCCTGTCCCCCTGCTTCTTGGGTGTGCCCTTGTTAGGGTTGGGGGCATCGCACTGTGGGCAACCATTTCGGTTTGAGTGGTATTCAAACCCACAAAAACAAACAGTAGGCATGGCGTAATCTCAAGACAAGCACTAGATCTCAAGAAATATCTCAAGAATTTTTTAAATGTCCATGATTGAAGGTGTAGCAGCCGGCAGTGACGTCACGGCGTCACTGGCGGGAGAGCTGGTAACACCCCCTGTTGATTAATAGTAGTACTAGTTGACTAGTCCATGTCATCAGGGAATTGGCTAAAAAAAAAAAGTTTTCCAAATTTCTTTTTGAAATGCCTTTTCTGATGTAGAATTTTCTAGCGAACACGCTGGTGTCATCGAAATTTCGACCAGAGCATTAGAACATGAGCTATGGCCGTTTGTAGTACGGCCGTAATGAAATTAAAAAAATTAGATTTTACTCCCGGCCGTAATACAAAAGCGGCCGTATCTCATCTTCTACTGCTCTGATCGAAATTTCGATCACACCATCGTGTTCCCGCAAAAATTCTGCTTTAGAAAGATTACTTCAAAAGGAATTTGGAGATTTTTTTTTTTTTTTACCAGAAAATGACAATGATGCCCTTCGCCATTTTATTGATGTTGAAGGCCCCCCCCCCCCCACAACAAGCTGTATAGGCCTACCCTAGCCTAGGTCCCCTCGGCCCCATTCTCCGTTTATCCCGTGCTCTATTTATTCCCTTCTCCGTTTATCCCTTTATTCCGTTTATTCCCTTCTCCGTTTATCCCTTTATTCCGTTTATCCCATTCGCCGTTTATCCCCTTCTCCGTTTATTCCGTTTATCCCATTCGCTGTTTATCCCATTCGCTGTTTATCCTATTCGCCGTTTATCCTATTCGCCGTTCATCCCATTCTCCATATAGACCTATACCCAGTAAACAAATAACGTTATACACCATTTATAAAGTTATATAACGTTATATGGCAGTTTTTGTTAGCTGGATAGACCTACTTTTAAAAATGTAGTAGGCATATTTAGTACAGCTAGGCCTATATTGACCCATTTGTTTTTTGTATCCCCCGTAAAAAAAGTTAGTTGATCAGAGCGTCAATATTGACGGCATCTCCGTTTTTTGCCGTGTTGGTCAGCCGCGGGGCAACGTGTGCTACACCCCCCCCCCCCCGGGCCCCTCTCCGTTTATCCCCCTTCTCCGTTTATCCTGTTCTCCGTTTATCCCATCTCCGTTTATCCTCGTTCTCCCTTTATCCCGTTCTCTGTTTATCCCCTTCTCCGTTTATCCCCTTCTCCATTTATCCCCTTCTCCATTTATTCCCTTCTCCGTTTATCCCCATCTCTGTTAATCGCATTCTCCATATAGACCTATAGACCTACTTTTAAAAATGTAGTAGGCATATTAAGTATAGCTAGGTTTATATTGATCCATGTGTTTGTTTTTTGTATCCCCCCCAAAAAAGTCAGTTTATCCCGTTCTCTGTTTATCCCGTTCTCCATTTATCCCGTTCTCCGTTTATCCCGTTCTCCATTTATCCCATTCTCCTTTTATCCCGTCTCTGTTTATCCCGTTCTCCCTTTATCCAATTCTCTGTTTATCCCGTTCTCTCTTTATCCTCTTCTCCGTTTAACCCCCATTTCTGTTTATCCCCTTCTCCGTTTATCCCCATCTCTGTTTATCCCCATCTCTGTTTATCCCCTTATTCCGTTTATCCCGTTCTCCGTTCATCAAATTCTCCATATAGACCTATAGACCTACTTTTAAAAATGTAGTAGGCATATTTAGTATAGCTAGGCCTACATTGACCCATGTGTTTGTTTTTTGTATCCTCCCCCCCCCCCAAAAAAAAAAAAAGTTAAAAAAAAAAAGTATCACCATGTATGTCGACCATAGCTCCCCTGTGTTTCCCTACTCAGATCTATGTCTCATCGTCCCTTTTTCCTTTGAAAATCTCTACGTCCTTGTTTTATCAGACAAAAAAAGGTAAAAATACGTCAAATTTCACCATTTGCCTGCTTGATTTTCAAAATTTTCCTTGAGGAGCATGCCCCCAAACCCCCCTAGTACTGCTGTGACATGTCATTGGCAAATGAACACATAACTATTTCAGTGAGGTAGACATGCCAGATGTGCCAAAATGCATCAAATTGCACCATTTCATGTCAAGAATTTCAAAATTTTCTAAGACCTTTCCATCCAAAAAGCTTCATTGCCAATCATGAAGCAAAGGCTGGCTAATACAGATCTTATCTTTGATACATTTTTCGCCAGAATGCACCATTTCCCACTAAAAACAGGCTTCATAAAACATATTGGCCAAATGGAAACAGAATGCACCATTTCAGGTCTAGATTGTCAAATCTTCCCAAAAACTTTCCCCAAAAAAGATGAGGCCCATTCATAGAGGCTGGATGATACAGATCTAGGTTGTACTATATTTTTGGCCAAATTGCAGCAGAATGCACTATTTCAAGTCTAGATTTCCAATTTTCCTTAAACCATTCCTAAGAAATAAACAAGTTTCAAGCCCCAGTCATAGTGAATAATTCAGACCTGAGCCTTAATATATTGTGTCAAAATGCATCAGAATGCAGCATTGCTAGTCATAGGCTTTCAAATTTCTTAGAGGTGGCATGCCCCCCAAACCCCACCCGGGAGGCAGAGGGGGCATACATTCCCACCCAAAAAAATCCTGGGCCTCTTCAGAGTTTGCATGTCTGAGCTATAATTGATGCTCGCCCATCATGTTATCAACTATAGTTGATGCTTGCTCACTTGTGGTATCAACAATAGCCCAAATCATAGAGAACAGATACAGACCTGATCTGCCAAAATGCATCAGTTTGCAAGTTTTCAAGTCTAGGCTTTCAGAATTTTCTCAAAACCTTTCCCTCCAAAAATAAGGTTCCAGCCCAACCATAGAGAACATATAAAAACACAAGTTTTAATATATTTTGTTCCAAAGAGCAGCAGATAGCACAGTTTCAATTCTAGACTTTCGAAATTTTCTAAAACCTTTCCCTCCAAGAAGAAAGGTTCCAACCCCAGAGAATAGGACTGGGGGCAATGCAGACAGCGCTTACACAAAGACCTAAGCTTGAATAAATTTTATTCCAAAAAGCAGCAGATAGCACCATTTCAATTCTAAGATTTCTAGATTTTCTAAAAAACCTTTTCCTCCAAAAAAAGGTTCCAGTGCCAACCATAAAGACCTCTACTTTAATATATTTCGTTCCAGAAGCAGCAGATAGCACCATTTCAATCTAGAAATTCAAAATTTTCTAATACAAGGTTCCAGTCCCAATTCAAGCTTTGAATTTCAAATTTTCTTAGAGCATTTCCCTCCTAAAAACAGTTATAAAAGGCTGGAAAATAGAGATCTTATCCTTATCATATTTTGTGCTAAAATGCATCAGAATGCACCATATCCAGGCTAGACATTCTAAATTTTCTTGGGGGGGGGATCCCCCCAAACCCGTGCCTGTACATGGGTAAAAATCGACACGGGCGACACGGCGACACGGCCCTTTTAAAAATTGACACGGGCGACACGGCCCTTTTAAAATTCGACAGACACAGACATCTTTATAAGGCTCTAGTACATTTCTATATGGATAAAAATGGACACAGCGACACGGCCCTTTTGCTAAAAATCGACACGGCGACATGGTCAAAATTGTAGGACCCCATGTGGAGGCACAAACCCCCCATACAAAATGCAGCATTAGGCTTTCAGATTTCCACCCCCTCCCCCCCAAGATTATCGCAGTGCTACAAAGAAAATGTACCTGTGCTGTGCTTGAACTAAAAACAGAAACTTCTCAGACGTTTTTGGGCCTATTACCGTTGACTACAGTTTAGGTTAAAGGTTAACGACGAGGGGCATTGGCGCTTAACCGTTTGTCACAACCGTGACCCCGGCCTATTTATTAGAAATAACAAAAAGAAAAAAAAAACCAAAGTCTCTGCTGGCCTGCTGCTGGCCTTGCTGCCTGCTTGCTTGCTGCTGGTACCTCCCCTCCCTTGGAGAAGAGTTCCACGGCTGGTGCCGGAGGGAGGCACTAGGTGGCACTGGTATGTACACTAATATGGGAATAACTTCCCCAATGGAAGTTATGCCCGACATTACCGTTGACTACAGTTTAGGTTAAAGGTTAACGACGAGGGGCATTGGCGCTTAACCGTTTGTCACAACCGTGACCCGGCACACCCAAACTGGAGTGAAGTTGTAAGAGGGGGGTAGGTGTATGTCTAAGTCTTAGTAGTTGCTTGCTGCGATAAGCGCATCTGTAATCTTCCTGTCCATGGCTATCCTCGCCGACATTGGCTTGGCGAGGTATATGAGTGCGGTTAGGGAGGCCCAGTCGCCCACCTGCCTTATGTCCTCCAGGGGGATGCCCGACTGGTGGAAGAAAGCCGCCCCCGCTCTCCGCATGCTGTGTACCCCCGCACGTTCCGGGTTCATCCCGATGCCCTCAATCAGCCCCTTGAGGAACTTGAGCAACGGGGGGTACGTCAGCGGTACTTGGTGGGAGCCTCTCCTAACCAGGAAGAGGGGAGCGGAGGGGTCAGCCGGAGAGTCCGAGAGGTGACGCCTTAACAAGGAGGCGGCGCACAGTGGAGAGTCGGCGGTGTAGGTGATGGGCACCAGGTGCTCCCGCTGGCCAAACTGTATAGTCTTTGAACTGCTAATGCGCAGCATCACCCCCCAGGGGTAAAACCTGACCGAGCTTCGTTACATGAAGTGGCCGATTATGTCCTTGAAGGTCGCTGGTACGAGGTAGCTCTTCCGCAGTAGTGAGCGAAAGCTGGTGACCAGACAAGCCCACATTACACAGTCATTATGATTTTTGAAGTTTACTAGGCGGTACATGGCGAGTAGATCGGACACCGTGACCGTCACCCTGGTCGGTGTCGGGTCGCCCAGCATCCGGCGGAGTCCCCTCAGCGTTGCACTAAAGGCAAAGTCCTGCCTAATAAATTGCACATCGTACCCAAAATATTTGTTCAGACTGATGACACCGCTAACATAGTTGTCTATAGTGCTAAATTTGAGGCTGTCCGAGAGAAACATTATGTAGCGTGACATGGTACGGCTATCCGTTGGTAGCACCTTGACCCCGAGCCAGGTGCAGAATGTTATGAAGCGCTTCCACTGCGATGCTTTGGTGCGCCAGGTGGCGGGGGACCAGACGTGGGCTCTCGCCTCTGCCGCCATCCGGTCCAGGAGCATGCATCTCTGGTTTGCCCCTGCAACACAGGGAATCAGGGAATTTGCTGTTATCGAATAATAATCTGGATAGGGCGTCTGCGACCACATTAACGTGGCCCGGAATATGAGTTGCTGTGATATGACAATTATAAATCACAGATAGCCAAAAGACCCTTCTAAGGATAACCATCGTTGTGTCATTCTCGCTACGGCCCGTGTTAATCGCGGCGACCACCTGTGTGTTATCTGAGAACACAACTACTCTGCTGTCTGTCATGGAGGGGCCCCACCTCCACAGAGCTTCTATAAGGGGGTAGAACTCCTGTATATTAATATTTGCGGGGATCTTCATGTCCGGCTCGGAACAAAAGTGGCCGTGCCTGTCCTCCCTGCTACTAAGAGGACCTTCCCAGGCACCCGCGAGCCAGTCTTGTTCGAACACGACCCCATAGCCTCTGCCTGAGGCATCCATAGCTAGAGTTAACTCCTTCTTGCTATCTGGGTCGATGATGCGAGCCTCCCCGTTGAACCATCTTGAGAAGCCCTGCCACCATACCAAGTCTTTCTTGAAACCTTTACTTAGAGTTATGTACCTCTTGTTCGCTGGGAAACCACTCAGCATCTTGATCACCCGCTGAGAGAACGTCCTGCCGCCTTTAACGACAGACGAACAATGGGACAGAATGCCACACAGTTTTTGCAGTTGCTTCCGTGTTGCCTGACGGCGACCGTGAAAGAACGATAGCTCTTGCTCCAACCGTTGCAGCTTATCCCTCGGCAGTCTCAGCTTCATATCGATACTGTCTATTTCTATGCCCAAGTATCGCTGTATCCTCGACGGGGAAGACACCTTCTTGTAAGCTATGTAAAATCCTAATTGCCTGAGTAGCTCATGGAGGACACGTTGGGATTCCGTGCATTGCCTCTCGCTAGCGGCTAATAATAGGAAATCATCCAGGTAATTGAAACACATGTGGCCCTGACGGCGCATGTACCTGGTAACGGCATCCGTGAGTCTATTAAAAATAAAAGGAGCTGCTCTCGTGCCAAAACAAATACAATTGTCCACCATGTAGGTGTCAGACCCGTCCAACTTCCACTTCAATCCCTGATAGTTCCGGTCCTCGGGTCTGATGAGCACCGAGCGGTACGCCGAAGCAATATCAGTCACCGCCATGTAGTACGACGGACGGAGAATCTCGCACACGTCGTCTATTCGAGCAAACTTAAAGTGTTGAAAAGTGGAATACATATGGGAATTAATGGACAGTCCGTCGGGCCTGCTCGCATCGGTGATGGGCCTGAAACCCCCGGTAGCCTTGGGAACAGCACCCAAGGCGTGCACACATGTCGGTTTCTCTCGCGACACGCTGAGTTTCCCGCAGCCCAGCTCCTCTTTCAAGAGCTTATCAATAAAGTCAAAATTATCTACCGAAGCTGACGAATAATTTTTTACCTCATAACTGTCTACCCGTGCATGAGGGTCAACCATCTTGAACCCATGTAGGACACCATCTAATATAAAGTGACAATCCTCATCTATGTCACCGTGCCTCAACAACATGTCCCTCCAGCCTGCTGGCTTCAACTGCGACATGACCCCCTGAACCCTGTGTCTGCAGCTAATGTCCCATAGAGGGATATAACCTTTATAAATGTCTAGCAGGGCATCTATACTACTTGTGCATATTAGCTCTTCACATGTATGAGAGTGAATGTCTTCTATACATGAGGTGCCGACATCCGCCTCGTAGCCCGCGGAGTCGTGCTCGTCCGTGCCTCACGCGTTACGCTGCTGGCCCCCCTGTTGGCCGTAGTTCTGGGTTTGCTGGCCATAGTATGGATGCTGCTGACCCTGGAAACTACCCTGGCTCTGAGGCTGCCCCCCTTGGTTGTAGGGGTTGTGTGCACATCCCCGAGCGCCGTGCGGGCCACCGCAGACCGCACACGAGTGTTGCTTCCTGCATAATGTCCAATCGCACGCCGTGAAGTTGAACCGCTTGCACAGGTGGTCAGGGCAGTCGATCCTGAATTTTCCCTGACCTGACGGCCTAGCTGGTGGCTTGCCCGGGGCCTTGTTCAGAAGGGACATCTGCTTTGCCATCTCCTGTTGCATCTTTACGTAGGCCAGAGTTTTGTCCATGCCCATGTTGTTTGCCATCGCGCCGTGGTCAGCCGCGGCAAACTTGGGGATCTGCTTTTTCAGCACCTTGTCGGTCACCTCTCTATCATACTGGCATATGGCCTTCATGCAATAGGTGGGTTTTATCTCCTTTAGGGCGATGAATTTCATGTGATCTAGGTATGACAAGGGGCTCAAGTCGGGATGATCGGCTATGATCAGGGCCTGGGTGACATTGATCATCCCATAAATTAACTCCCTATATGACATTTCGCTGTAGTCTTTGTCAGCTGGGAGGTGGTAGTCTGGCCTGATCCACAGCTTGGACCTTTTCCTCATGCTAGCCTCATTAGCTGCATGTAGAGAGGCCAGGATATCACCCTCCACAGCTGACTTACCTGACGCGACGTTTCTGAAGAGGCCATCAACATCACCCGACTGTAGGCCCATGTTGCCGAAGCCCAACCCCGCCGTAGCTAGCCCAGTGTGCAGGGTGTGGCTCGCCCCCAGATTTATGCCTAGCCCACCTGCCGATGGCAGACTAGAGAAACCTGGCGGGGGTGTCGCGGAGAGGGGTTGGCCTGAAGTGTAGGATTGTTGCTGTTGATGCCGGTTGGACCCGTGTTGGCCCCGCTGTTGCTGTAGATGTTGCTGTAGTGTTTGCTGATTTTGTTGAGTAGACTGGGTAGAAGGGGTCACATCCCCTGCCAACCCAGCCCACTGTTGCTGCTGTCTCCACAGCAGAAATTCTGCATAGGAGGGGTCTGCATCCTCCTGCTGTTGCTGCTGCTGCTGTTGATGCTGCCCCAACACCTGCTGTTGATACTCCTCCTGTTGATGTTGGGTGTGTCCATGCTTCCCTTCATTGGTAAGATCAGACAGGTGAGAAGAAGTTGTTGCCCCAGCAGGCCTAAATACACCTCCTGATTGCTTATAACTGCCAGACTGACCTGTACCAGGATGAAGCGTGAAGCTCCCCGGGTGTCCGTGATGAAGCGTGGAGCCTCCCGGTACCCCGGGATGAAGCGCACCACCCGTGATCATAGACGAAGTCGCCGCCGAGGTGTGTGGAGGCTGATCCTGCTCGCCGACGGTCGCACAAAAGTCTCCCAACCAACTCTCCTGGGCCATTTGCGACGGCTTTGATGGCTGGGGGGGGGGTAATCGGTCACGCTCTTTCGATTGCGACAACTTTTGAGTCTTAATTCGCCTTCGTTCGGCCAAAAACTGCGAAAATGCGACTTCGTTGGCTTTGTTTTCGTCTGGGCGGAAGCCGGGGACGGCCATGTTGGTTGGCGCATGCGCGCCGAGCTGCTGCTTCGCGGACAGAGACGGAAAACTTCGGTTGGAGTCTTCCCCGGGTACTGCGGACAGGTTGTGGCCGCTGGTGCCTTGTTCCGCGTAGTATAAGGCTGTTCCGCGGGCGCCCGCGGACCCCTGCAATCCGTCTCCGCGTTGTCCGCCCTGGATAGCATCAACAACACCGCGGAATGCGGCCTCTGCGAAGTTCGTATCCCTTTCTATTCGATTATTTGCTGCCCTTAAACCTGCCAGCTCCATCTCGGCCTCTTTCAACCTCTGTGTACGCTTTAAATCCTCCTCTCTTGCCTTTTCCTTTATTGTCAATGCTTCGATCCGGTCAAGAGCTTCCTGGAGCTCTCCCTCACGGGCTGCGGCGTACTCCGCGGCCTGCTCGCTGTGTTGGCGGGCCGTATCGCCCGGGGGTGCCGGTGAGGCCGAGCTGCCCTGGCCGGTCTCCTGCCGGCCCTGGGAGCCGCCATGGTCGTCCTGTGCCGGTGCAGGATGGTCCTGCCCCTGTAACACCTTCCTGGGGGTTCCCTTGTCCGGGTTTGGGGCATTGCACTTGGGGCAGGAATTCCTGTTGCCATGGTACTCTGTTCCGCAAAAGCAGACCGTCATTTTGACCGAATTTTGACCGAAATTCAAAACCAAAGTCTCTGCTGGCCTGCTGCTGGCCTTGCTGCCTGCTTGCTTGCTGCTGGTACCTCCCCTCCCTTGGAGAAGAGTTCCACGGCTGGTGCCGGAGGGAGGCACTAGGTGGCACTGGTATGTACACTAATATGGGAATAACTTCCCCAATGGAAGTTATGCCAGACATAATTTTTTTCCTACCATCTGACAATTTTCAAATCACATCCCTGATATAGGACCACTGCAACAATCACTAATATTGAGCAATACTATTTTTATTTGTATAATTGAACATGGAACATGCTTAAGAAATTATCAGTTTAGAAAAGGCCATTTCTGTATTTTCTGTTAGAAATCATACAAACTGTATTGCTATCATTTAGGACTTAACTAACTTTATTACACACATGAGGTGTCTTTACTTTTGACAAATTCTCAATGGTTTAATGCAGTAAATGGCACTTTTTGATATTGAATTTCATCCATGAATTTCTGCTGACCTTTAAACATGTAGAGCACACTAGGGATCAAATTAATAACCCAATATGATGATATTATAATGGCAACATAACTGCCAACTCTTCAGGCAACATTGAGTCCATCTGGTGGAGATTGCACAGCCAATATTGGACCATGTTGGTCCAACATAAGAAATACTATGATGGCCCTGAAATGTTTCCACACTGGCCAACATTGAGTCATATCAACCACTGCAAGCATGGACCAGCTCTGGGCCAGCGGTCAACCCAGCAATGGCCCATCATCAGAATTTAAATGTTGACCCAGGATAAGCTCAGACCCTGTTCGCACCTTTCGTAAACCAAGAGTCCTACAGCCCTTTCCCACCACTTCTGAACCAGCCTAGGTTGGAAGTAGGTATCCCAGTCATTTTTTGATACACCATTTTTGCAAATGTCGAAACTGGTTAGATGGATAGAAGTTGAAAACAGTTTAAATATAATACAAATCGGTTCAGCGGTTTGGGTTTGCCAGCCATTTGAAAATGTAAAAGTGTGGTGTGGACTTTTTCAGACCTATATCTCTCAGCCTGATTATGTAGGCATATTGTGAGGATTCTGGTCTTCCGGAAAATAAATAGACAAAGGTTCACTCGTATAGTTCGCGTCGTGAAATAACCTTCATTGGGGAACAATACGAGTGCTCCTTTGTGTTTATTTCATGTCATAATTAACTCTAATTGTCAAAATTTCACTTAATTGGTCTGGAAAAGCAAATTTATAGTGTTTGAATCATCAATTTTAATGATTTCAAAGGCCGTGAAATACGGGCGAGGGTTATTTCACAGGGGTGATAAATACGGCCTTCCTTGGTTAAATCAATGGGACTGCCATATTCACCATGAAATAAAATTGGAAGCCTCCCTGGAAAAAAGTGAGTCCCCCCCCCCCAAGCTACTGCCGACTCTGACAGCAAGCTACTGCCGACTCTGGCAGCAAGCTACTGCTGACTCTGACAGCAAGCTACTGCTGACTTGGACAGCAAACTTCTGCCGACTCTGACAGCACACTACTGCCAACTCTGGCAACAAACCAATGCCGACTCTGACCGCAAATTTTTGCTGACTCTGACAGCAAACTACTGGCGACTCTAACAGCAAACTACTAGTGACTCTGACAGCAAACTACTAGTGACTCTGACAGCAAACTACTGCCAACTCTGACAGCAAACTACTGCCCACTCTGACAGCAGACTACTGCCAACTCAGACAGCAAAGATTTGATTAAGACTCACTCTAAATGTTTGTCTTACAAATGTCTTACAAATGTCTTACAACCTGATCTTTTATATGCAGTCTTACTCTGGTACCTTTCTCTGGGAAGCTTTGCCCCCCAACCCCGATTATTCTTGAACTTCACACCCAGGGGGCCAAGGGGGGTCATGGTGGCTGGTCTAGCTGTAAAAGGTTGTGGTGTTTTTTCAATGAGTAGGACCCATAACAAGTTAATTCTACCTGGACAACCTTTCTGGAAATCTACACGGGTCAGCATGATGCACCAATGAAGCATCTGCGTCGTTGGCACCCTCAAAACCTCCGGACAGCACTTCCAAAATCTCCATCCAGGAAAGCAGAAATCCGTATCGGGGGAGCTGAGGTCTGTCGAGGTAAACACATAGGTAATACTCGTCATCAAATCTGCATTGTCTGCTGAAAATACAACTTCTGTTTCGAAAAGTCCATTGTATGTCTCGCTGGAGGAGAGTGTCATGATTTGTTTGGTGCCCCGCCCCGGCCATAAATAATGAACCCTCCCTTACTGGGGTGTTGCAAGTCTCGCTATCATTGTCATATACTAGGGATGTATTCAGATAGTCCAGCCATGGTTCCAGTATTGTCCATACTTCTGTTGTGGAGGAAAATGAATGTAAATTGATATGTAGATTGAAAAAGAAGATGTTAAATGAAACAAGCTAGTCAATTGTTTTGTATGGGGCTAGTTCAAAGCATGAATGGAAATATAACCTTGAGGATTGTCATTATACATTGAGTATGGGGTACAAAATGGCAACCCTTTGGGTTAGCATGATGCATTCATACATTCATTATATCCTTAAAGGGTTAAGGGTGCATCATGCCACCCTTAACCCTTTAAGGATGGCATGATGCCTTTATGCATCATGCCCTTGTTCGTCATGCAGTAAGAATGCAGCCCTGGTGAGTAACTGGCCAGTGCTGCATTCAAGCATCATGCTGACCTTGCGGGGCTCAAAAACTCCCAAAGGGTCGGCATGATGCACCAATGCAGCACCAGTGAGTTACTCACTGGGGCTGCATCGTGTCATCTTTTAGAAAATGTAACCATCCTTGAAGGGTTAAAGCGTTAAAGGGTAAAATAGATCAGGGCATACTTACATTGACAGACACAGCCCTGTGCTGCACTGGTTACATCAATGTCTGCACAGGACCAGGTCTTGGTTGTTGCCCCATCTTGGAAGGTGCAGTACTTGGGACATGTGACTGTTGTTCCATTATCAGTGTGTAGGATATCAGCATCAAGGAACTGGAAAACTACAGGCAACATTTAGGGTTATAGAAAACTGATTTTCAGCCAAGCTTGGTTTTGACTCAATAGATTAAGACAAGGATCCTTTACTAGAAAAAAATGTTACATTTCACAATTTTATCAGGGAACTTCCTAAAACTAAGGACTTAATTCTGCCCTTCGGGAAGGACCCCAGGACCATCCCGAAGGGCAGACATGTCCTTACTTGCAGATAGTTCCCTTCTTATTCCATTTAAAAAAAATCCAAAATATTAAAAAGTGGAAACAAAAAAAGGACACCTTAGCTTAATTTGCGATTAAAGATAAGCGCCGTTTAAGTATGATGTGGGCCATGAATCAATGTGACCTACTTAGACTAATGTGACTTACTTTAAAATGTGATGGACATGGGAAACTATTGCCCACTTACATGTTTTCATAGTTAGCCTATGTACAGGCTCAACAGACACGGACTAAGTTGTGTTCTGGGGTGAACATTTACAGGATATCTTGCTTAAAAGTTATTTTTTCATAATATGACTCTGGACAACATATAGCCAATACTAAACTTCATGGCATGTCAATGTGTCAAGCACCCTGAATGCATTTTCTAAAAGGATTAACATGAAAAATCTAAAGCTCAACTCACCTTGCTTCTCACAAAGGCCATTGTATGATGAACTTAGATTTGGAACATTGTGCCACCCAAAATTAAGATCAGGAGAAGCATATGCAGTGTAATGTTGTTCTACGTTATCTGGTTGTGAAACCCCGTCTGGAGAGTTAAACCATTGGCTCCATGTAGGAATTGAGCCATCTGTCCATCTGTAGTCCCAGGTCTTTACCTCATCACTCATTCCAATAGTTACAAGTTTGCCACTGCAGTTGACCAATCATCACACTTTTGTAATGAGCTAAGGTTTCGATGACAAAAACTGTGACCCGTTTTAATGAAATGTGTCA